>CP125973.1:51808033-52171596 GCA_030063025.1 Avena longiglumis | reverse complement strand
GATCATGTTTGATGCAAAGTGGTTATTCATTTAAATCGAGAACAATGGTTGTTCCATTTATATGAATGAAATCTTTTATGGTCATGCACCGGCGATGAATGGTTTATTTCATTAGATCTCAATGATAATGTTACACATATTCATAATGTTGATGCTAAAAGGATTAAACTTAATGATGATATATCCATATATGTGGTAATCATTGCCCAGGTCATATTGGCATTAAACGCATGAAGAAGCTCCATTCGGATGGACTTTTGGAATCACTTGATTATGAATCATTTGATACATGTGAGCCATGCCTTATGGGCAAGATGACTAGAACGCCGCTTCCGGTTCAATGGAACGGGCGATGATTTATTGGAAATCATACATTCGATGTATGTGGTCCAATGAGTGTGTCGCGAGGTGGATATCGTTATTTTGTTACTTACTTGATGATTTGAGTAGATACGGTTATATCTACTTGATGAAACACAAGTCGAAACCTTTGAAAAGTTCAAGGAATTTCGTAATGAAGTGGAAAATCATCGTAATAGAAAGATCAAATTTCACGGTCCCGACCGTGGAGGTGAGTATCTGTTACGAGTTTAGCACTCACATGAAAGAGTGTGGAATTGTTTCACAACTCACACCGCCTAACACCACAAATGAAATGGTGTGCCTGAACGTCGTAATCGCATTTTATTAGATATGGTTCGATCTATGATGTTCTAACGGACTTGCCGTTGTCATTTTGGGAGTTATGCACTAGAAACCGCCGCATTCACTTTAAATCGGGCACCATCTAAATCCGCTGAAAGACACCAGATGAATTGTGGTTTGGAAACAAACCTAAGTCATTTTCAAAGTTTGGGTTATGATGTTTGTGTGAAGAAACTTCAACCGGATAAACTCAACCCAAAGCGGAAAATGCGCCTTCATAGGATACCCTAAAGAAACTATTGGGTATTCCTTCTATCACAGCCCGAGGGCAAGGTTTTGTTGTTAAGAATGGATCCTTTCTAGAGAAAGAGTTTCTCGCTAAAGGTGTGAGTAGCCAAGGTAGAACTCAAGAGGTTAGGAACCTTCTCTTCAAAGTATGGCGGTAGCGCAGTCACCGAAGTTGTTCCGGAGTTGGCTCCTGCTGAAGAGGGAACTAATGATAATGATCATGAAACTCCGAAGAGAGTATTCACCAACCTCGCAGTCAACAGACGCGGCAGCCCCGAACAGACGAAATCCTGTCATAAATTTCATGGTTGATGAAAACAATGACCCCGCGACATATGAAGAAGCGATGATGAGCCCGAATCCAACAAATGGTTAGAAGCCATGAACCGAGATGGAATCCATGTATGAAAATCAAGTTTGGAACTTGGTGGATTACCTCACGACCAAAGGCCGTGGAGAACAAATGGATTTTCAAAAGGAAAACTGGCGCCGATGGTAAAGTGACCATCTATAAAGCTCGACTTGTCGCAAAGGGGTTTCGACAAATTCAAGGAGTTGACTACGATGAGACTTTCTCTCCCGTAGCGATGCTAAAGTCGTTAGGATTATGTTAGTAATTGCTGCATATTTCGATTATGAAATATGGCAGATGGATGTCAAACCGCTTCTCAATGGTAATATTGAAGAAGAGTTGTATATGATACAACCAAAGGGTTTTGTCGATCCTAAGGATGCTAACAAGGTGTGCAAGCTTCGATTCATCTATGGATTGAAGCAAGCATCACGGTTGGAATCTCCGCTTGATGAGGTGATCAAAGAGTTTGGATTTGTCCAAACTTATGGAGAAGCTTGTATTTACAAGAAAGTGAGTGAGCAATGTGGCATTTCTTATATTATATGTGGATGACATATTATTGATCGAATGATATAGAACTTTTAAACAATGTTAAAAGTTATCTAAACAGTTAAATTTTCAATGAAGGACCTAGGTGAAGGCCATACATATTAGGCATAAAGATCTATAGAGATAGATCTAGGCGCCTAATAGGGCTATCGCAGTACATACCTTGGATAAGATTTTAAAGAAGTTTAAAATGGACTAAGTAAGAAGGGTTCTACCTATGTTGCAAGGCAAGACATTGAGTAAGACTCAAAGTCCCATCTACGGAAGAAAGAGAGATAATGGACAAAGTCCCCTATGCTTCAGCCATAGGCTCTATAATGTACGCCATGCTATGTACAAGGACGGATGTGGCACACGCTATTAGTTTGACTAGTAGGTACTAATCGATCCGTGTTCTAACATCGATAGCGGTCAAGAATATCCTTAAGTACTTACGAAGAACTAAGGATATGTTTTTGTATACGGAGGTGAAGAAGAGCTCGCCGCTAAGTGTTATGTCGATTAGTTTGACACCGATCCGATGACTCTAAGTCTCAATCCTGATAATGATTTCATGAATGGCGAGCTGTTAGTTGGAGGAGCTCCAAACAACCTGGTGGTAGCTGGATCAACAACTGAGGTCGACATGTTCTGCTCGTAAGCAACAGAAGCGCTTTGGATGAAGGAGTTCATATCCCAACTAGGAGTTGTGGCAAACGCTGCTGGACCCAATGGTGATCTATTGTGACAACAAGGTGCCATTGCCAATGCCAAAGAGCCAAGGTCTCACAAGCATTCCAAGCATATTAAGCGCCGGTTTCACTCCATCCATGAGCATGTCAAGGATGGAGATATAAAGATTTAAAGTACATACGGATCTCAATGTAGCAGATCCATTGACTAAAACTCTCCTAGAGCAAAACATGATCAACACCAACTCAATGGGTGTTAGATTTATCACTATGTAACTAGATTATTGTCTCTAGTGCAAGTGGGAGACTCAAGGAATATGCCCCGAGAGGCAATAATAAAGTGTTTATTATGTGTATTCCAAGTATATGATAGATGTTTATTTTGCATGCTATAATTGTATTAATACGAAACGTTAATACATGTGTGTTTAATAAACAAACAGAAAGTTCCTAGTTGCCTCTCATAAACTAGCTCGTTGATTAACAAGATGATCAAGGTTTCGATCATGGACATTGGATGTTGTTAATAATGAGATCACAACATTAGTGTAATGATGTGATGAACATTCATCCGACGATAGCATTACGATCAAAGTCATTGAGTTTATATTGCTATAACAACTTACTTAAGTGATCCTAATCCTTAGACCATGAGATCATGTCAATCACTAACACCTAAGAGTTTCTTGATAACATCAAACGCCACACCGTAACAGGTGATTATAAAGATGGATTCGTAACTAATAAAGTGTTATGTTGAGGCTCATGGATCAAGAGTGGAATTTGTTCATCCCGATGACGGATAGATATACTGGGCCCTCTCGGTGATATCACATTGATTAGCTTGCAAGCAAGTGATTTGATCACTAGAATGTTATATCACAGAACGAAAAGAGTGCATGTCGGTAACGAGATCAAACTAGGTATGGAGATACCGATGATCGAATCTCGGACATGTAATATATCGTGAAACAAAGGGATTAAGATACTAGCGTAAAGGTTCCGACGATCACAAGAAAGTCATCGTTGAATGTGTGGGAGCCGATGGGTCTCCGATCCCGCTTCGATTATTGATCCGAGAGGGGTCTCGATCATGTCCGCATTATTCACGAACCGTAGGGTGACACACTTAAGAGACACCGACATCCAATTGGAGCAAATGTTTCATGCCGAAAGAATGAATAAGCGAGGAATTTATTTCACTATATACCAAACAGGTTTTGGTGAAATTGCATAAAGTGGTTATGCATGTGAAATAGAATTCTAGCAGGTTATTTGTGAATGTTTGTCATTAAAGTAATTGACAAAATTCTGAATAAAATAAAAGAGTTTTATTTAATGAGAGCTTGCATTAAATTTGGTGGAAATTTAATGGGATTTTTGAGTGGACTTTTGAGTGGAGGGAATTTAGAGGAGTTTTGTGAGTGGAATGTCCACCCACATGAAGAGGGAGGGCAAGGGGCAGCCCATGCGCCTGCCACCCCTTGGGGTTCCTCCTCCTATAAAAGGAGCCCTCCTCTCACTTGTCTCTCACACCTCCTCGTGAAGGATCTCTCTCCCTCTAGAATTTATCCCCATGGTCTCTTGACTAGCGAGATACATGTTCCCGGTGGCTATTCGGCAAGAAAGAGTTGTGCTTCCGCATCACCGAGCGAGGAGGCGGAGGTTGCTCGGTGCCTCGAACGTGTAAAAGTGCGAAAACGATGCGCCGACGGCAAGGCTAGGACTTCCTCTCGATCTTGAGATCGGCAAGAGATCGTTTACATCAACCACGAGTTGAACTCGTTAAGCTTCGGTCTTCAAGGGTATGTTCTCTACGGATATACATCCGCCTCGTTGTTTGTATATAGTATAAATAGATCTTGGTATATAGTTCACATCGTAGGAAAATTTTGTTTTCTATGCCGCGAACCCTACAGATATTTCATGGGCTTTGCCTAAGCCGGAGCAGGACGGTGGACGAGAGAGAAGAGAGGGGGCATCTAGGGTTGGGCGCCAATAGACAAGGGGTGTGGGGGGTGCGCCCCCATCCCTCCTTATATAGGTGGGGCCTTACCAAGGGTTCCTAGGCCCAGCCGTGTTCCCCAACTCGCTACTAAGGGAAGAGTTGGGAACTTTCCCACCAAGTCTTCCTCTTACCAAACTAGAGTTTGACTTTTCAAACCAGGATTTAACTATTCAAACTAGAGTTTGACCCTTCTACTAGTGTTGGCTCATTGTCCCTTTAGGGCTTGGTGAGGCTGGCCCCTAGGGCACCCCACAACCCAAGTGACCCCCTCTCGGAGTGGGGAAACCACTGGTGGTTCCTCTAGAACATTCTAGAAGTATCCGATCAAAACACCGAAACTTTTCCGAACCCTGGAAAACTACTTTCCTTATATAAATCTTATTCTCCGGACCATTCCAGATCTCCCCGTGATGTCCTGGATCTAATCTGAGACTCCGAGCAACATTCGGTCTCCAACTCATATTCCATATCTTCTTAAATAACATCGATTCCTTAAGCGTGTCTCCTTACGGTTCGCGAACTATGCGACATGATCGAGACACCTCTTCGCCAATAACCAATGGGGGATCTAGAAATCCATAATGGCTCCCAAATATTTCAACGATGACTTTGATCGAATGAACCATTTACATATGATACCGATTCCTTTGTCACGTGATATTTACTTATCCGAGGTTTGATCGCTTCGGTATCTCTATACCTAGTTCAACCTCGTTACCGATAAGTACTTTACTGCTCCGTGATATGGCATCCCTTGTTACCTAGTCACATGCTTGCAAGCCAATTGGATGACATTCCAAGAGGGCCCAAAGTATATCTATGCCATATGGATGAACAAATCTCACTCTTGATCCATGCGCTCAATCCATACTTTCAGAATACCCAATGCCACCTTTATAACTACCCAGTTATGAAAGTGGTGTGTGATGTTATCAAACTACTTATTCGGTGATGGTGATTAATATGATCTCATGGTCGAAGGATTAGGTTACTATGTATCTGAAATCTTGTAGCAAAACGAACTCTAAATGACTTTATCTTATGCTATGCTAACTATAGGAGTGTGTCCATCACATCATTCTCCTAATTACATGATCTTGTTATTAATAACATCTAATGTACATGATCAGGAAACCATGATCATCTATTAATCAACAAAGTAGCTTAACAAGAGGCTTACTAGGGACTCTTTTATGTTTCTAAAACACACAAGTATTAATGTTTCTGGTTAATACAATTATAGCATGGGATGTAAACATTTATTATAAACACAAAGATATAACAATAACCACTTTATTATTGCCTCTTGGGCATATCTACAACACTACTATCACAGTGCTGGAAAGGCGGCGATGGAGGGAGGGAGAAGGCATCAACCACACCACGATGTCTCCCTCCCCATGGGCTCGCACCTTAGCAGGGAGCGGGTCCCGGTGTCATGCCTCATTATCAGACCTGACCTATGCAAGTTTTAGCGAAACCCCAACCCGCATAGAAACGATTCAAAGGTGCTCACCAGCACTTTCGCATGGTGGAAAACAAAGTAATAACATTACACAACAGTCCTCGATGGGACCCACAGAACAAATATATATACAACACGACTCCATGAGTCAAGAATACAAAAATAATATACAAAGATCCAAATCACCTTGAACGGTATAGAGCCTGGCGCCCACTGACAAGATGCAAATGGGGCTAAGAGCCCCAAGAATAACCAATGGCGCCCATAACCCTGCCAGCCAAAGGGTAACCCTGCTAACGACGCCGATCCCAAAACCCGCTTAAATAAAAGGGTGCCGACAAAGGGCAAAGGAAAAGAGGAGCCAAGATCGAGACCAAGACACCATGCCGAGACTAGAATTCGGCGGTCCTCGCCTACAAAGGTATGGTGGACTGAAGCGGCAACGGCAGCATGCACTAAACAACCTATAGAGACTCGGTACAACTGGCGGCTATCAGAGAGGGGTAAGAAAGACCTATTCGGAACCAACAGGATACTACCATCAAACAAACCCATCCTCGGGCTTTCCTCGAGACCAAGCGAGGAAGTCAACCGAGGAACTCACACTTGGCGCTTTTACTTATTCGCTTATCGCTGCAGCAATTACTAGTCGTAGATAATCATCCTCGATAAAATAAGCGCGGCACTTTTAGTTAACCATTCCGTTATAATTACAAAGACTTACTAATCGGATACATTTAGCATGAGATAACCCAAAACCAGCAGTTGTTGATACTTTTATTCAAATTCCGCTAGAAGTTGCAATACTTACTAGTCAGTACAATGGATGTCGTAATACAATCCAAACAAGCAATTGGGCAGTATTATTTAGCCATTCCATTATAGTGAAGCCGATTACTAGTCATTATGAAGTCAAATTTATAGCAATAAACTTTAGTTATGCTTGTCTATGGTCTAGATATCGTGCTCTAAGTCGTCCATATCCGCGACACGGCTTTAAAGTTTTACCCGCCGGGTGCACCAATAGCAACACACGCCGATCAACCTCGAAAAAACCAAATCAACACCCAACGAGGCTTTCACGACTGAACAATCACAGGATTCAGAAATATTTCAGGGGGCCACCCCTTGGAGTACACCCGCAACGAAGTTAGCTGACTTCGAGACGGACCCTAGGTTTGTAATGTATCAGAAGTTTAATCGGGAACCCAAATCGGGCTTGTCGATACCGCGAAACGGGTCTATTGGGGGGTTAACCCTGTAGGTCGAGACGGGAAAGACAGAGGTACTCCCGCCCCGGTTTCGAAGTTACCTAAGTCGGCCGAATCATGGATATGTCCGATGAACGGAGGCAAGAAGCCCACGATATGTTGGTTACCCGCCGAAGTTAATGAGAGAATCGGCCGTTACCCAAATGATCTTCATGCGGTGAGGAACGAGCCGAGCAACACAAGATAAGGCCGAAAGTGATATAAGCTTGAGGGGAAGGAGAAGCCCAAGGTCAAACTATAGCTGCAGTTAGAAGGAATCGTAGGCCAAGCACAAGAGACAAGGATGCACAGAAGGCGGGCAAGGAGGTCACGAGGTGACAGTCCCTGGAGCCCGAGGCACGCAGAGGGGCCACCGAGGCCTTGCGTCATTAGAAGGGCGACAGGAAAGGAGGCCGAAATCATTATTTGGGACAAGCATATTCCACGAATATGCTTGCCTCGTCATCCCTAAGGGCACCCAAGGCACCCCTTTATAAGGGGAGGTTTGGACCCTGAGGGAGAGATCGATTCTTGGAGCACCGTTAGGCTGGGGAGATTCACCTTGTCCCCCTGGATACAGCTCAAGGAGCACTTGTAATCCATAAAGAGAGAAACCAAGATTATCACTTTGGAAGCTTGAGTGTAAAGACAGTTGCATCTTCCCTCCCCAGATCCCACTAGCATCCATTGGCCTCATACTTTAGCCTACCCATGGCATCTGCCGTGCCACCACCACGGCGCCATACCATTTTGGGGCCAAGCGCTAAGCCGGAGTTGTGATCCCGGACGGAAACTTCATCAACACCGGGCGCGAGCCGTTTGGTCTGCAGATTTGGTCTCTGCGACTATGTCAGAGACAATGCAGGGAGCTTCAGGGGGAAACCCCCCCGCGCAACGGTATCTTCATCGGCCTGGGCGAGCACAGGGTCTACGTCGGCGTCGACATCACCGACATTTGTCCCCACCAGGTTGTTGTTGCAGGAGAACCACCTCGAAGCACGGCGAGCTGTCCATCAGGAGAGCATCTTGCAGGTAGCGTCGAGGTGATGGTCGCAGCAGGAGCTCAAGCGGGAGCAGCATTAGCCGGGTCAAGCAGAGAACCCGCCGCAGGCGCACAGGGTCCGCCCAAGCAGATCACACTGCAAACCGCCGAGGTAATTCCGCCAAAGGACAAACCCGCCGAGCTGCATGACACCACCCCAAAGGCACCAAGAGTGAGAGGCCACCTCTCGAGAGACCGTGAGAACATTCTTCGTGCAACTATAGAAAACTTAACCACACCAGAAGCGATACTTGATCCGCAAATGCTCAGTGAGTTAGAGGAAACCAGCAAAAGGTGGTAGAGGCCAAAAGTATCACCAAGGGAATCCTTGAACAGACCGAGAGAATATGCAAAAGCTAATAAGATTGATATTGCACCCGAGCGGGTGGACGAACTAATATTAAGAGGGAAGAACCTCATGAATGACATTAACAAAGAGCATGAAGCTCACAGAGCCGAATCAGGTGATTTGGGTTTGCCGAGTACAAGACCGACGAAAAACCCGAGAGGCAAATGCCGCAGCATTGGAATTAGAGGGTTAACAGGGAAGCTCGGCGAAACAACAAGAAAGAGTGAATGAGTCGCGCATCGTGAACCAGAAAATGAGGAAATGCTCGAGCTAACCCGCAAGACCAGGGCTTCACGGATGGTTCATTCGCAGGGCAGCACTGCTTTATCTGGGCAGCGCATCTTCACCCTAAACAACGCTTTAAAAGAGAAAGCAAGAACCTCGTGGAAGAGGAAGCAAATTGTTCCATATGACCCGCAATAGCTGGAAAGGCAAATGAGAACAGAGGCAATGCAAGCCGAGGTAATAGTGGGGAGAGAAACCATGTCCGGATGGAAAAGGACGGCGGCGGCCGAGGTGGGGAGGAGCTCGGCAGGAGAGAACCTGCAGGAGACAATCATGAAAACCAAACCCCCAAGTAAGAGAAGTGTCACCAACCCGCAACCAAGACATGAGCCTCGGCAGAAAGAGAAGTGAGGCCAGCTCGCCACAATCGATGAATGAAAGGTATAATGATGGATATTCCGAGGTAGAATACGAAACCGGTGGTGGAAACAATCACTATGGGATGCGTGATAGAATCTGTCAGATTTGCCACCAAATGATGCAAGAGTAAAGTTGGATCGGCTATACCGTCCGAACATTGGAAGAGCAAGGTCCGGTCCGGCATGTTTTGGACCACGGATCATGGGCGAACCACCAAAGGCCGAATTTTCAGTTGGCAAGAGGCACAAAACGCATAATGGAAGTACCAAGCCACAAGACCGGTTGATTGATTATGCCACCGCCGTGAAGATAGCTGTGGCAACCTAAGATGGCAAAGGCGGTATGTTCCATGATGTTGGAAGGACCAGCTGGTATGGTTGAATAATCAACCACCGGCAAAGATCAATCGCTGGTTAGATTTGAAGAAATGTTCATAGCAACTTTACCAAAGACATACAAGAGACCAAATAGAACACAACAACTAGCCATGTGCAAGAGGCCGAATGAAACGAATAGAGAGTTTTAACACGATGGTGTAACCCGAGAAACTCATGTGAGGGAGTTATCGAATCGCAAGCAATCGCTTGGTTCGCGCAAGGCCGTTATGCCGCCGTGTTGTGGCAACGCGCAAAGAGATATGCCAACCACACCGGCGTAAACTATCGTAATAGCGGACTCTATGCATTGGGTGACCCAACCCAACCGGGTTAATGTCGGCAGATCATCGGGAGCAACAGGACCAAGACGCGAGAGAATTGGCCGGTCATCCAGCGTGATTTCAGAGGAAGAAGAAGAGAGGAGAGGCCGGATTATAGATATAATTCGCCTGTGGCTATCAGAGCACAAGATCAGCCGAGTCACGAGCAACTCAACGACGTAAAAATGGACCTCAACAAAGGGACATCAAGAAATGAGGGAAAGAGGCAATGGACCCCAGAGCAAAAGAAGCAATGGCAAGAGAGGTCAAGTATACGCTCGAATCCATGTTAGATCGCCTGCAAAATTTCACACATCAAACCCATCCGCATCAGCCAATCATACAACCCGCAATGCGCTGGATGAAAAAATGCGCGGGGAACCCAAAGAGAGTTCGTGTTCCCCATCAGTGCAACAAAGACATACCGCAATTAATCGGAGCAAATACACAGAATCGATGTTACCGCTACCGCCTCCCCGAGGTACGATAACTCGGATCGGAGGGATGCGCATCAAGTAATTAACCAGGGGTGACGGAAGGATGAATCCGCAAACCGGACGTAATGATTACGTGGAACATCACTGGTCTTATTGTGTGTTCACAATGTAATGAAGGACAAGAGTGCAAAATACGCGGCATATGGAAGTGAATTCAGTTGCAAGCGCAAGATACCAGCCATGGTCCGATCAGAGGTGACCTGGAGCATGAAAGACCACCCCAGAATAATGCTGAATCCAGGATCATATGCACTTGTGTTGGATCCGACGTTTGTGGGACCAAGCATCAATGTGAAATTTTCAAAAGTACTCATTGACAATGGAAGCAGTATCAACATCATGTACAAAGATACCATGCATAAGCTCGGAATATCACCGAATATGCTGCAGTCCACGAGGGCAACTTTCCATGGGATAGTGCCAGGGCTTTCATGTGAGCCCATCGGTAAAGTCCGAGTCGACGGTTATTCGCATAAGAGAGATAATTGCAGAGAAAACTTAGAATTTGAAGTGGTGGATCCGGAAAGTTGTTATCATGTTTCTACTCGGATGCCTGCATCGCCAAATTCATGAGCAGCTGTCATATAAGTTATCTAAAATGAAGTTACCCGACCACAAGGGGTGATAATAAATCTGGGATTACAAGAAGTCAATGGAGTGTGCTTCGGCCGGGTCAAATTTGGCCGAGTCATTGGTTATAGCAAGAGAAAAGAAAAGGATTCAGGAGGTAGCAGCCCTCGCTCAGTCAGCACAGTTAAGCATGCCGGCACTGGCCAAACCTCATGGCAGTGTTTCTTTTCAGCCAACCAAAGAGACGAAGAAATTTCAGATTGATGAGCAATTCCCAGAGCGACCGTTATTATTGGTGCAGGCTTGACGCTAATAGGAAGGCGAGCTCACCAACTTCCTCCGTGAGAATCGGGACATATTTGCATGGTCAACTCAAGATTTGCAAGGTGTTCCGAGGAGTTGAGCACTTTTAAACGTGCCGTGGAGCAAGGCCGGTGAAGCAACCTCCGCCGTCACGAAGACAGGAGAAAAGTAATAGGGATGAAATAGCTCGGCTCCTCGCAGCCGGGTTCATCATGGAGGTGCTATATCCGGATTGGTTATCAAATCCGGCTAGTAGAAAAGAAAAAGATGACCCCAATGTAGCCATTGTGTGGCGAATGTGTATCGACTACACTAACACGAACAAGGCGTGTCCGAAAGATCCTTTTCCTTTGCCTATAATAGACCAAGTCATTGACTCGATCACCGTGAATCGTTATCATTTGTAGACGCAGATTCGTTTCACCAGATACCGTTAAATCCGCCGATCAAATAAAGACTGATTTATTACCCGCACGGGCTTATTGTTATCGCACAATGCCATTCGCCCGAAATGCGGAGCAACATATCAAAGATGCATGCAAAATGCCTACATGATCGATAGGAAAAATGTAAGTATATGTGGATGACGTAGTCATCAAAACTAAGGAGAGCAAAACCTTGCTAGAAGATATACGCAAACTTTCGCGAACCCGAGAAGGTTCGAATGAAACTTAATCGAGAAATGCACATTTGGCGTGCGACAGGAAAACTACTCGGTTTCCTTGTGTCCACCGAGGTATCGAGGCTAATCCAACAAAGATAAGAGCAATAGAAAAATGGAATTGCCGAGATGTTTGAACGATGTACAAAATTCACGGGCTGCCCGGCCTCGCTTAGTCGATTTGTATGTTGGCTAGGAGAAAAGGCACCGCCACTTTATCACTGATGAGAAAGTCGGACAAATTCACCGGACTCGCAGCGACCTTGCATTCATGAGTTGAAAAGATGCTAGTTACGGCACCCATTTTAGCTTCTCCATTATCGAAGGAACCTATGCTACTCTATGTAGCGGCTACCAATCAGTAGTTAGTACTGGTTGTAGTGGAACGGCTTGAAGATGGTAAGTCACGAGAGGCCAAGATATTATCTAAGTGAAGTATTATCCACTTCAAAGCAATTATCCGCACTATCGTAAGATGGCTTATGGAGTATATATGTCGCAAAAGCTTAAGCATTACTTTGAAGAGCACCCCATCAAAGTAACTGTGAGGCACCCATAGCCGACATATTGAACAACAAAGATGCAAGTGGCCGAATAGCAAAATGGGCGATCGAGTTATCACCGTATGCTCCACAATTTGATAGAAGAAATGCAATCAAATCTCAGGCTGTCGCCGACTTTCTCGTAGATTGGGCCGAGGTACAGTATGAGCCACCATTGCCAGATCCAAATTACTGGACAATGCATTTTGATGGTTCCAAACTAAGGAATGGTTTGGGAGCAGGAATAGTACTAACCTCGCCTAAAAAAGATCAATTGAAATATGTACTGCAAATACATTTTGCTGCATCCAACAATGTAGCTGAATATGAAGCACTAGTTCATGGATTAAAAGTGGCAAAAGAAATTGGTATACGCCGAATCCTATGCTACGGTGATTCGGATCTTGTAGTCTAAGTATCGAGTTGGGACGCATTAGATGCTAATATGGCTTTACTGATTCCATGTGCAAAAGATCGGTGGACACTTTGAAGGATGTGAATTCCACCACATACCACGAAAGAAAATGACGCCGACATTATCAAAATTAGATCAACCCATCCAATTCCGCCAGTATTGCAATCGGAGCACCTCAGGAAACCATCAATAAACCCATCACCAGAATCCGAATCAATCTTTATCCAGCAAGTTCTGCAGAAAATCACATTCCAATGGAGGTAGATCCGCAGAAAGATTCGGAACCCCTGAAGAGTGGGACAGCCGAGGTAATAACAATCATGGAGAGAGACGAGGTATATACGTCGGCAGAGAACATGGAGATAGACAGTGAGATCACCGCAAAGAATAACACCGATATGGGCGCAACCCATATTTTCTTACCTAAAAGACGCGATATTGCCGAGTAGTGAGGTATTAGCTAGACAAACCATAAGAAGAGCAAAAGCATATACAATCATAAACAATGAGTTATATAAGAGAAGCGTTACAAACGTATTGCAGTATGCGTGAGTTCCATGTAAGGTCGTGAAATCCTTCTAGACATACACCAAGGAGAATGTGGGCACCATGCCTCATCTCGCGCTTTAGTAGCCAAGGCATTTAGGCATGGATTTTACTGGCCAACGGCGTTAAAAGAGGCGGAGGAATTAGTTAAGAAATGCAATGGGTGTCAGAGATACGCAACCAGAATACATATGCCGTCGGCCAAGTTAAAAACAATACCCATCACTTGGCCATTTTCTGTATGGGGTCTAGATATGGTGGGACCGTTCAAGCCATGAGAGGAGGAATGACCCACATGTTGGTTATGGTAGACAAGTTCACAAAATGGATTGAATTAAAACCGATTAAAAAGCGTGACTGGCACACAGTAGTGAAATTTCTCAAGGATATCACCTTGAGATACGGTCACCCACATAGTATTAATACGGATAATGGCACAAACTTCGCAGAAGGAGCTTTCTCTAGATTTTGCCAAGAGAAGCATAAGACTAGATATTGCTTGGTGGCTCACCCAAAGATCCAATGGACAAGTGGAAAGGTCTAATGGGCTGGGGCTATCGTGAATAAAACCACGACTTGTTGAACCTTTGCAAAGGTCAGGATGTTGGATCAAGAAATCCCAACAGTTATGGAGCCTTCGGACCACTCCGAATTGATCAACAGTTACACTCCATTCTTTCGGTGTACGGGCAGAGGTCGTACTCAAAACATAATATATGACTCGCCAAGAGTTGGTCAAGACACAACCGCAGACAAATGAGATAGTTAAGAAGACGCAGAGACCTGGAAGAAGCCGAGAGTTGACATTATCACGATCGGCTATTTATCAATGTAACTACGGCGGTATCACAGCAAGAAAGTGAATCCAAGAGTATTCAAAGAAGGAGATTTGGTCCTCCGGTTAGTGCAACGCACGGCCGGCATGCACAAATTGTCACCCCCGTGGGAAGGACCATTTATTGTGAGCAAAGCATTGCACAACGATGCATATTATCTGATTGATGCTCAGTCCCCTGGAGAGAACAAGGCAGACAAAGCTGGTGAAGAAACGAAGCGCCCCTGGAATGTGGCTTTACTTCGGCCATTCTACTCGTAGCATTATATCTCAAGGTCAAAATTCAATGATGTATTTGAACCGCACCTGTGGCAAAGTTGACTGGGACCCTTAGGATATATTTATTTCGTATTATGTATTCGAACCTCGGCACCCAGAGCAGTTACTCAGGGACTGCCATATGTTATGTTATTTCGTGTTATATGTTTAAACCTCGGCACCCAGAGCAATGACTCGGGGACTGCCATATGTTATATTTATTTCTTTCGTGTTACGTGCTTGAACCGTGGCGCCCAGAGCAATAACTCGGGGACTGCCGTATGGTGTATTTCTTTCATATTACGAATATGAACCTCGGTGCCTAGAGCAGTGACTCGGAGATTATCATATGATATATCAATTTCGTATTGATACATAAACTTGACCCAAAGCAATGACTCGGGGACTACCGTATGATACCTCAAACTTATGTTGAATGCAATCATATCAGTTTTATACTACCAAACTTGATTTATATAAGGAGTTTTGACAATAAACAACGATCCAGCGATTGTTGATTGCTTCCCACGGAATAGTTAACTTATGTTCAAAATAGGTCAATAGCGTAGATATTCAGCGCTAATGCCCGGATAAGATCATCAAAATAACGCAAAGTTAAGCCCTAAAGATCAAGAAATTACGAGCCGCCAAGGCAAGAATTGGACGAGCATCCACTTAACCAAGAATCTCAACAATACATAGCAAAAGAAATTCAAATCATACAACGAGTTGACAAATTTTCGTCTACATTATACGCCCGGCATACCAGGGATCGCAAATAACCCAGCGTTGTTCGCTGAGGGGGCACTACTTGCTCAAAAGGGCACTCAAGTAGGAGGAACTGACCGAGGTCGCCCGCCTCCGCCGTGTGCAACTTTGGCGGTAGCCCGGGTTGTTCAGAGCTGCCAAGATGCGTGTAGAATGCCCGTGCCTTTGGAGGAGGACCGCATCACCGTTCTGTCCGAGCTTGAGTCGGAGCTATCGGACGTGGGTCAATCATCTTCACCTTCCCATGCTCACCTGAATCATCACCCGGCACCCTCGCGCGACCTCCGATCCGGATCTCGAGAAAACTCGGCCCTTCATTCCAAGTGCACGTCCGGTATTTCGACGAGCCGGAAAGCCCGAGCTGTCAAGAGCAACAAAGGCGGATCTTCAACCCAGCGGGAGCCAAAGGCGCAAATTCTCGTAATGTCAAGAGAGATGTCTTCATACCATGACATGATTACGAAGGGCCATGTCGCAGACGCCCAGTGATTCTCCAAAGACTCAACTGCCTCTCGATGCCATCAGCCTTGTCACCAATAACTTGACTTCGCTGATATCGAGTCCCGAGGTATTCGCCGTAGTACATGGTAAGTTTTGATAGCGGCTCGCACCAAGTCCCGCCCATAATTTTCATCGACCAACCGCAGCACCAACAGCAACCAAGTAATCCTCCATCGAATATTCAAAGTCAACAAAGAACCGTTCACCTTGTGGCGAGCTGCAAGAACAACTTTAGAACTCACGGGTTTGGCCTCGGGAAGTGACTCGCGCAAAACATGGACATGTCAAAGGGTAGAAGGGACGACAAAGAAAAAATATAGTTCGGCCATGCCAAATAACTTACGATGAATGTAGCTCATCATTATCTGAAGGTCTTTGGCCCAATCAGCTTTACTCTTCTCGAAACGAGCAATTTCGCTCAAACCGCGGGTTTTAAGTTCGCGACTTCGAGGAGTTCTTTGTTCTTCTGTAGATCCAGAGTCACCGATTCTTTCCTCGGAAAATTCTTGGTCGACCTTTTCTAGCTCGGACTTGAGAGAGCTTGATGGTATTCACCTCGGATCGCAAAGCGAGCTATCTCATCATCTTTTCTTGTAATTGCTCAATGAACCGCTTTGTTCTAAAAATGCAGCATCACGTCGTGCATGGGCTCGCAATCTTGTTGCGATCGCAAAGTCTTGCAACTCGCTTTACCACCCAACGCAATAAGGAAACTTAGCATAGATATTAAAAGGAGAAGGAGTAAAATAGAAAGGAAACTAACCTTCCAAGTTCTTGATCTTCTTTTCAAGGCTGATATTGAGGTTATTGATATTACCTATTCAACAAGAAGTAAGCCGCATTCATGGATTTAATACATGAGAAAGTTGGGAGTAAGGAAAAGGAACTATCGACATACCGCCTTCTTTGCCACGGTAGAACTTTCTTGTACTTCTTCCAAATTAAGTTAAAAAAGCAACCTTTGAACTCATGTCCGTCGGTCATGTGCAACCCGAGTAGTGAGGCAAACGATAAATAAACAAGTAAAGTTAATTAGATCCGAATCAAGCAAAGCTTAATTCGCTCTAGGTGGCTGGATATTCAAAGCTAAACCAGATCCGAGTCATGAAGGACTTAACTCGATCTAGGTGGTCGGATATTCATAGCTAATTAGATCCGAATCAAGCAAAGCTTAATTACTCTAGGTGGTCAGATATTCAAAACTAAACCAGATCCGAGTCATGAAGGACTTAACTCAGACCTAGGTGGCTGGATATTCAAAGCTAAATTAGATCCGAATCAAGCAAAGCTTAATTCGGCTCTAGGTGGCTGGATATTCAAAACTAAACCAGATCCGAGTCATGAAGGACTTAACTCAGATCTAGGTGGCTGGATATTCAAAGCTAAATTAGATCCGAATCAAGCAAAGCTAAATTCGGCTCTAGGTGGCTGGATATTCAAAACTAAACTAGATCCGAGTCATGAAGGACTTACCTCAGATCTAGGTGGCTGGATATTCAAAGATAAAATTAGATCCGGATCAAGCAAAGCTTAATTCGGCTCTAGGTGGCTGGATATTCAAATAAACTGCATCCGAGTCACGCAGACTTAACTCGGATCTAGATGGCTGGATATTCAAAGCTAAACCAATTCGAATAAAACACAACTAAACTCGAACTAGATGGCCGGACTAACGAACCTTAGAAATAATTTAAGTCAAACTTCCAAGTATACAACAAGTTATTTCCTTGCAAGTTTCGGGACTAGAGCATATGGTAACATCCGGAGAATAATTTAAGACTCGAGAAAAACAATTACCTCATTCATCTTGTTGGTATCAATGATGAACGGGCAAAGCATGGTCAAAACGGACCGATGTCGAAAGTCGAAAGGGCTGGTTTGATGGATTACCCTCAAATTGATCAAAGATTCCGCTTATTGGCATACTCAACCAGCCCAAGGTCGTTCCACTAGCTGTCCGAGTTAAACCTTACCCCGGCAGCGAACCAACCACGGCATGCAGGGCTCTTATGAAGAGCAAGTGGCTGGTGGCCGAGGTAACGGGACTTTGCTAGGCGCAGCCTCCTTGCAAAGACATCAGCAATACTGGTCGAGAAGAGCCGCAAGACCTTTCGAGAAGAAGTCTTGACAATAGCCTTTTTCGCTTTAGAAGAGGCATCGCAGGAAGTGGCGCCCAAGTGGGACGGAGTCCTTAGGAGCAGCGGAGGATAAGGTCGCAGAGGGCGCCGGGATAACGACCTTTTCGACCGAGGTCGGGATGGCCGTAGAAACTGCCGGAGTAGATGGAGGCTCAGTAGTAGCGCTGGGACTCATAGAAGGGGCGGCGGGCTCAACGAAAACTTCGGAAGGCCGGATCGGATCCAGGTCAATGGAAGGGGTCTCAGGGACATCGCGACGAACAGGCGACGTACTCGGAGCGGGAGGAGAAGCAGGACGAATAGGACTAGGAATCCTGGTATCATCAGCAGGAGGAGGAGATGGCGGCCGAATCGGACGGCTAGTCATAATAGGACCGCCGGGTTTAACAGACAGAGGAGCGCTGCAAAAATAAGAAAGAAGACTCACAAGATGAGAAATGAAAGAGAGAAACAAGAAATATAGGCAAAAGAACTTACCCAAAATTCCGGCATAGTCTTGCGCCTGGAGGATTCGGAGCGGATTTCTTTATTCGCTTTAGGAACCGCCTCGAGGCACTAGGAGCCCCGCCTCGAGGTAACGGAGGCCGGAAGCAATAGGTTCGCATCGTGAACCTGACCGCCGGATTAGATGGGAAAGTAGAAGCCGGAAATGCATAAGAAATAGGCATGGGGCAACTACCTCAAGAATTTGGACCTCGTCCGAATCACCTTCCTCCTCTTCTGAAGTTTTGCCGAGCTCGAGCCGAGCAGGATCCGACTTAGGGACGAACTCCTGAGTCCGCTCACCAAGATCTCGGTACTCCTGTCCGCGGGCTGGGAGCTGCAGAACTCGCCCTCGCTTTCCTCTGCGAACCTCTGCAAGACAAGGAGAAAGAAAATCATGTAAACCAGTCTCTAAAAACTGTGGAATAAAAGAGTAATGGAGATTAGGCTTACCTCGGGAGGCGACGGTCGCGGTGAATGGTTTTAACCCCAAGACCAATCCTCGAGCATCTCGTCTTTGAAGATAGCTCCTGACGCTTATGAATAAGGTCTTCGCCGACAAAACCCGGCCCGATCAACTCTTTTAGCCGAATCTCAAGGCCTCGCCAAGGCGTGAGTTTTCCTCGGATTATAGAGCCAGTTCACTTTGGAAGGTGGGCCAATTGAGAATGGAGGGAGCCAATCTTGTCTTCCGCCTCCGTTCTTGACATAGAAGAATGACTTGTGCCACTTCTTGCACGACTCCAACCCAAAGGACACGGGGAACACGGATTTCCGGGGTGTAATAGACGCCACCCACATTGGGTAAGCAACTTCTAAGGATGCAGATTTGAGAACAACGTTGGAGCGGATCTCGAAGAACTTCACCAGACATGCAACGGGCCACAGTCAAGTAACCTCCGCGAGATGAAAGCGAAAGAGAAGCTATGGCGTCGCAGAAGGTGATGCGGTCAAGGTCAAGTAATCGAGGAATTCTCAGCGAAATCACTAAGAGGGAGACCGGTCATGGGCGGCGAGACATGAAACCACATACTTGCCCTCTCGATAACCGGAGAGGATTCGCCGGGTAACGGCAGAAACCTCGGGAATCCCGAGTTCGGATGAGCCACTCAATCTCACGCATGATCAAGAGCCCGCCACGAGCCTCGCCAGTTCCGAGCCAGCGTCATCGTTTCAACAAGAGCGTCGCTAAACGAACAGACATAGGCGCCACGGAGATCTCCTGAGGAAAACTGGCATGAGGGAGCTTAGAGCTACAAGTCCCCGTCGGAACTTTGCACGAAGACAATGGCGAAGAGCGGAGGAACCGTCGCCCGAGCACGAAAACGGAGAAGATGGATCTAGGACAAGATCAGGGCAAGATGGTTAGAGAGGACTCACCCGTGGAGCCACACCAGAGCGCGGGCGAAAGGCGTAACGACGCTGGCGGAATCTCGCCAAGTGAGGCTCGCTGACGGCGGGCGGCAAGAGAACACGCAGCGAAAGGAAGAAGGAGAACGGAGGCGATAAGGGAAAGGTGAATCCTGCGGGTGCGTTCCTCTTTATAGTCAAGCCATGAACAGGGAGTGGGATCGTGGGTGGCGATTACCCGTAGATCGTGGGAACAGTACGAACGCACGACGGAGTGGAGCCACACCAACGGCCATGCATTTAAGAAAGGTTGTTACAATCCCGAGGAGCGACAGGCGTCATAGTCAGGGCGGCGCGAAGAGGGCAGGGTTCATCGTAGCTTGTCGAGAAGCACCGTAGAAGGACCTAAAAACTAGAATAACAATGATGGGATGACACGAGGACGTGGCGACGAGGAAGGAACGAGGAAAACCTCACGAGGCATAGCTCGAAACAAGATCGAAGAATGTAATGAAGCTGATATAACCCGCCAAAGTTATCGATGTACACCAGCTTCGGGACTAATGTCGGGGTTAACCTCGGGTAGGTCGAGACGGGAAAGACAGAGGTACCGCCCCGGTTTCCGAAGTTACGGCTAAGTCGGCCGAATCATGGATATGTCGGCCGATGAACGGAGGCAAGAAGCCCACGATATGTTGGTTACCCGCCGAAGTTAATGAGAGAATCCGGTTACCCAAATGATCTTCATGCAGTGAGGAACGAGCCGAGTAACACAAGATAAGGCCGAGTGATAATGAAGCTTGCGGGGAAGGAGAAGCCCAAGGTCAAACTATAGCCGCAGTTAGAAGGAATCAACAGGCCAAGCACAAGGGACAAGGATGCACGTGGAAGGCGAAGGAGGTCACGGAGGTGACATCCCGGAGCCCGAGGCACGCAGAGGGGCCACCGAGGCTTACCGTCATTAGAAGGGCGACAGGAAAGGAGGCCGCCGAACCATTATTTTGGGACAAGCATATTCCCACTAGAATATGCTTGCCTCGTCCCTAAGGGCACCCAAGGCACCCTTTATAAGGGGAGGTTTGGACCGAGGAGAGATCGATTCTTGAGCACGTAGGTGGGAGATTCACCTTGTCCCTCGGATATGCCTCAAGGAGCACTTGTAATCCATAAAGAGAGAAACCAAGATTATCACTTTGGCAGCTTGAGTGTAAAGACAGTTGCATCTTCCCTCCCCAGATCCCACTAGCATCCATTGGCCTCATACTTTAGCCTACCCATGGCATCTGCCGTGCCACCACCACGACAGGGTCACAATTCCTAAACAGTACAGTGTGCTCCTCGCACAATCGTAAATACATAAGTAGCATGGCATAAGTATAGGATCGTAAATAAAACCTCAAACTAGTTTGTGGCCCCAAGAAATAAGACTGAATCAAGCTCGGATCAGGGTCCCATATACCTCCGGATGTGGATAGCGATAAATCAAGGAACAGTATCAAGTACTCGGGTCCCACGGACACAAGTGGGCGTTCGAAACCAAATGTTATCTATCACCCACCGATGCCTCGCTTACTTCAATTTTAGTTGTTAAACATGAATTAAAGTGAACGATAAGTAAAACTATGATCATCTCCAACATCAACATGCGGCAATTCATCAACAACTGGCACTTGACAACACGCAATAAAGATTTGAGCAAGCGATCACGACGCCGCAAGTCCAACTATCTACCAAACAATGTAATAGGATGTGTCCAAGGCAATATAAGGCTCGGGATATCACGGCACGAAAACTAGAGCACCGCAATACGTATAGCAATAGATCAACAGGAGGAATAAATACTATAAAAGTAAGATAGGTAGAAAGGGGAGATGTCACTGAAAACATTGTCGAAGGTTCAATCGAAGAACGGGGCGAAGCTCACATCAACTCAACGGCCTTATCCGCGAAGAAGCAAAACACTAGAACAAACACCGGATGCAATATTTAATACAACGGCAGAAGATCGGCATGATGCATGCATGATGTATGACATGGCAAAGATGCGATGCAATTAGGTCATATTAAGCGGAACCGGGGTTCCGACAATTAAATAGGTGGTGCATGTTGTTTAGCTACCCCGCAATTAAATGTTGTTATAACAAGGAAAGATAAGATACCGGTTCGCTACACAAATTTAAATGAGGCCAATATAAGGCTAGATTTGCCCGCATATGGGCCCCATATTTAATTAGAGGTGGATCGGCATAAGGCCCCCAAACCACATGATGTGATGCGAGCATGACAATTTAAGATGCAACAGTTGTATTATATTATAAAATAGGGTTTCGGGAAGGGGTTCACACATTAGGGTTCGGCGAGCTTGGGTTCCGGGGTTCGGGGTCGGTCTCAGGTCCAGGGTTCGACGGATCGGCGGAGCGAGTAGATCTTATGCCCGGGGAAGTACTTGGTCCGCGTCGGCATCGGACTCGCCTCCGTCGCCGTTTGTCGCCGTGAAGACCTCGCTGGTCCGCGCCATCGAGTCGGTCTTGCATACAGGATGAAGTACTTGTAGTTCTCGTGGCGATCTTGGCGGTCGGGTCCGGGCTCGGTCCGAGGAAGGAGTACTTGTCGACGGTGTCCGGGTAGGCAAAATTGTCGCCCGCTTCGATCGTCGGTGTCGGACTTGAGTCTCGCCGGAGATCTTGGCATCTGTGCGGCGAACTCGGTTCGGTGTAGCTTCCATGGAGGAAAGCTTGACTCGACTTTGTTGTCGGCGGCAAACTCGTGGGCGTCGGGATTTCATCCGATCCGTCGATGATGTCGATCTTGGTGGTTCGAACTTCGCGTCCTCGGGTCCAGGGGTGCGGTCTTGACGCCGGGATCAGACGGTTCGGGTTCAGCTTCGCCGGCCCAAAACAGCTCAACACCACACCGCAATACCACCCTCGCCAACCATCAAGGAGTCCGGCTTGTGCTTATGCCTTGCCGCTGCCGCAGTTGGGCCATTGGCGAAGACGAGCGCAGCGTCTGGAGCCTGGACGCCGCCCGTGTCGATGGCGGCGAGGAGGGCGAGGTCGGCCGGCGCACGACGCCGTGAGGCGGAGGTCGCGCAGGCAATGGCAGACGGGCGGGCTGCAGCCGCGGGAGGAGCGAGGCGGTGGTCGCGACGGCGAGAGGAGCAGCTGGCGCGCCGACGAGGTGGGGTCGGGGCGGGCTGGAGCCGCGGGCGAGAGGAGGAGCACTACGGGCCGCGGGCACGGAGGCGGAGGGGCTCGGGCAATGGGCGGCGCTGGGGCGGAGGGAGCTGGCCGGCGGGCGGGCGCGCGACGGACGCGGCGGAGGAGAGAGGCCAAGTCGAGGGCGAGGCGGCGGAGGGCTGGCTCGGGCGAGCGAGCAGCGAGGTAGGGCGGCAATGGCGAGGCGCGCCGAGCACGGTCGGGCGGCGTGAGCACGCTGAGGGAGGAGGCTCACCGACGGCGCTGGTCGCAAGGCGCGGTGGGCGGCTGAGGCGACTGGGACGAAGAAGGCGAAGGGGAGGCGGAGCGCCGGATGGGAGAGGGAAGGTGAGAGCCATGGGAGAGGAGGTCGCGGGGTTGGAGAGGTTGGAGGAGGAGGGGAGAGGAGAGAGCGAGAGGAGTGGTCAGGGTGGGCCAGGTGGGACCTGTGAGGCGCAGGGCTGCTGGGGGTGGGGCTGCCCAGTGGAGCCGGCTGCAGAGGAGGGGCTGTGGTGCGTGCAAAGTGTGCTGTGTGTGTAGCGCGTGGGGTGTGGGTGTGTTTGTGTGTGCTGGTGAGGGAGAAGAGAGAGGAGGGTTGAGATGGCAGATTTTTAGTGGTGGGGGGTGTGGGGAGAGGTGAGGTGGCGAGAGGGGGTTGGTTGGGGTGATGTGGAGGGGGTTGGGATAGGATTGGTAGTCAGAGGATTTAGATTGAACTTTGTATTTTTCGGGGTGGTCGTTGGTCATTCGCCCGCTCGACGCCCTACTAAATAATATAATATTTTATTTGTTTTAAAACTGCTTGCAAACCGATAGTAGACAAACCAAATAATCCAAGACCCGTTTTGATGATTGAATAAAGATGGGCGTTTTAGAAAACAAAACGGCTTTATGAAAATAGTTTTAGACAAACAACACATGATGATGACGATGCAATGCACAAATTCAACGCGATTTTCTAGTAGTGGTTTTTATGGATGCCACAATTCGACACCACTAACAATGGATCTCGCCTCGAGATCCGCCTCCTGGCACCGGAAGGAAGGTCGGCGGTCTGATCCTTCGCGCTTCCTGTAGATCCTCGCGACACCACTAACGAGGGTTCATCCTCCATCTTGAAAACGGCGACACCACCAACAAAGGGTCGTTGCTCCTGGTCGTCGAGAGACACTCCGGGGAACAAAGGACGAAGGTAGAGGTATCAAACGATAAGGCCACCTCTAACTTCCATTAGAAGAGGGAAAAGTTACATTGATCCACCCGCTCGATGTACGAGCAATCAGAAGAGTCGGTAGGTGATCGGTCCATCCTGCACTCCAAACTATCAACTCTATACATGAGTAGGAGAATCGTGCAACTCAACTCTCGAGATTTAGATCAAGATCTTCATAGGCGGTATCCTAACAAAGGGATGATGCCAAGAATCGTATGAAAGACACAATGATTAGGTTCATGATGGTTCCATTGGCATGAACAACACATGCTCAAGGTATACTCCAACTTCACCAATGCTCGTCCTTCTCATATGTTTCTCAACGACACGGATATCCAACAAGGAACACATATAGATAAAGAGCTCAAGAACAAGAGATTGGATGAAGGGTACAATGCAAGTTGCCGATTGCTGATCAGTAGCACCTCCGCTCAAAAGGAGAAAGCGAAACCACAAGGTACGACGAAAACCAACCACGAGAAACCCTGGACTCAAGAGAGAGAAGAGAGCGATTCCAAACACGAGGTAAGAGGAGAATAGCAGAGGGTAAGGAGTAAAACCAGACCTAATCGTAACTATCCAACCGATTTTGCAAAATAGTTTTGACACTCTACCGCCGTTAGCTAGGTTATCCCACAGTCGGACTTGTGGTATCGCAATCGCCGAGCTCGATACCACTCAGAACACCCTCAGATCGACCTATGCAAGTTTTAGCGAAACCCGCCAACCCGCATAGAAACGATTCAAAGGTGCTCACCAGTACTTCCGCATGGGTGGAAAACGAAGTAATAACATTACACAACAGTCCTCGATGGGACCCACAGAACAGATATATATATATACAACACGACTCCATGAGTCAAGAATACAAAAATAATATACAAAGATCCAAATCACCTTGAAAACGATAGAGCGTCCAGCTACGGACAAGATGCAAATGGGGCTAAGAGCCCTGAAGAATAACCAATGGCGTCCATAACCTCGCTTGTGCCAAGCCGGAAGGGTAACTGCTAACGACGCCGATCCCAAAACCTGCTTAAACAAAGGGTGCCGACAAAGGGCAAAGGAAAAGAGGAGCTGCAAGATCGAGGCCAAGACACGGCGAGACTAGAATTCGGTCCTCGCCTACAAAGGTATGGTGGATCAAGCGGCAACGCAGATGCACTAAACAACCTATAGAGACTCGCAGACAATCTGCTATCGAGAGGGGTAAGAAAGACCTATTCGAACCAACAGATACTACCATCAAACAAACCCATCCCGGCTTTCCCTCGAGACCAAGAGAGGAAGTCAACCGAGGAACTCACAGCTTGGTAGTTTTATTCATTATCGTTGCAGCAATTACTAGTCGTGTATATAATCATCCCGATAAAATAAGCAATGGGCACTTTTAGTTAACCATTCCGTTATAATTACAAAGACTTACTAATCGACACATTTAGCATGAGATAACCCAAAACCAGCTTGTTGATACTTATTCAGCCATTCCGCTAGTTGCAATACTTACTAGTCAGTACAATGGTCGCAAGCGACAATCCAAACAAGAAATTGTGGGCGATATTATTTAGCCATTCCATTATAGTGAAGCTGATTACTAGTCATTATGAAGTCAAATTTATAGCAATAAACTTTAGTTATGCTTGTCTATGGTCGAGATATCAGGCTCCAAGTCGTCCATATCCGCGACACGGCTTCGAAAGTTTTACCCGCCGGGTGCACCAATAGCAACACACGCCGATCAACCTTGAAAACCAAATCAACACCCAACGAGGCTTTCACGACCGAACAATCACAGGATTCAGAAATATTTCAGGGGCCACCCTTGAGTACACCGCAACGGTTAGCTGACTTGACGGACCCGAGGTTTGTGGGGCCGGTCAGAAGCGATGGGAACCCAAACTGGGCTTGTCGATACCGTAAACGGTCACAATTCCTAACAAGACAAAGTGTGCTCCTCGCACAATCGTAAATACATAAGTAGCATGGCATAAGTACAGATCGTAATAAAACCTCAAACTAGTTTGTGGCCCCAAGAAATAAGATGAATCAAGCTCGCTGGGGGGCCCCATATACCTTGATGTGGATAGCGCGATAAATCAAGGAACAGTATCAAGTACTGGGTCCCACGGACACAAGTGGCTGCTCGAAACCAAATGTTATCTATCACCCACCGATGCCTCTCGCTTACTTCAATTTTAGTTGTTAAACATGAATTAAAGTGAACGATAAAACTATGATCATCTCCAACATCAACATGCGGCAATTCATCAACAACTGTGGCACTTGACAACACGCAATGACTTGAGCAAGCGACTACGACGCCAAGTCCAACTATCTACCAAACAATGTAATAGGATGTGTCCAAGGCAATATAAGGTCGAGGATATCACGGGTACGAAAACTAGAGCACCGCAACACAGATAGCAATAGATCAACAGGAGGGAATAAATACTATAAAAGTAAGATAGGTAGAAAGGGGGAGATGCTCGCCTGAAAACATTGTTGAAGGTTCAACCGAAGAACGGGGCGAAGCTCACATCAACTCAACGGCCTTATCCGCGAAGAAGCAAAACACTAGAACAAACACCGGATGCAATATTTAATACAACGGCAGAAGATCGGCATGATGCATGCATGATGTATGACATGGCAAAGATGCGATGCAATTAGGTCATATTAAGCGGAACCGGGGTTCCGACAATTAAATAGGTGGTGCATGTTGTTTAGCTACCCCGCAATTAAATGTTGTTATAACAAGGAAAGATAAGATACCGGTTCGCTACACAAATTTAAATGAGGCCAATATAAGGCTAGATTTGCCCGCATATGGGCCCCATATTTAATTAGAGGTGGATCGGCATAAGTCCCCCAAACCACATGATGTGATGCGAGCATGACAATTTAAGATGCAACAGTTGTATTATATTATAAAATAGGGTTTCGGTAAGGGGTTCACACATTAGGGTTCGGCGAGCTTGGGTTCCGGGGTTCGGGGTCGGTCTCAGGTCCAGGGTTCGACGGATCGGCGGGAGCGGAGTAGATCTTGGCGTTCCGGGGGGAAGTACTTGGTCTGGCGTCGGGGCATCGGACTCGCCCTGGTTGCTGTCGTTCTTGTCGTCGTGAAGACCTCGTCGGGTCCGCGCCATCGAGTCGGTCTTGGCATACAGGATGAAGTACTTGTAGTTCTCGTGGCGATCTTGGCGGTCGTCGGGTCCGGGCTCAGCGTCCGAGGAAGGAGTACTTGTCGCACGGTGTCCGGGTAGGCAAAATTGTCTGTTCCGGCTTCGATCGTCGGTGTCGGACTTGAGTCTCGGCGTCAGGAGATCTTGGCATCTGTGCGGCGAACTCCGGGTTCGGTGTGCTTGGCTTCCATGGAGGAAAGCTTGGACTCCGACTTTGTTGTCGATGGCAAACTCGTGGGCGCTGGGATTTCGGATCTGGTCGATGATGTCGATCTTGGTGGTTCGAACTTCGCGGGTCCAGTAGTGCGGTCTTGGACGCCGGATCGGTACGTCTTGGGGTTCAGCTTCGCCGGGCCTCCAAAACAGCTCAACACCACACCGCAATACCACCCTCGCCAACCATCAAGGAGTTGCGGCCTTGTGCTTATGCCTTGCCCCGCCGGTTGGGCCATTGGCGAAGACGAGCGCAGCGCAGAGCGGACGCCGGGCTCCGTGTCGATGGCGCGGAGGAGGGCGAGGTCGGCCGGGCGCCTGACGCGGAGGCGGGAGGCTCGGCGCGCACCACGCCAGACAGTGGCGGGGCTGGCAGCCGGAGGAGCGGGCGGCCCTGCGACGGGAGAGGAGCACTGGCGGCTACCGACGTGAGGTGCGAAGCGGGGCGCGTGAGCCGCGGGCAGAGGAGGAGCACCACGGCCGCGGGCACGGAGGCGGAGGGGCTCGGCGAGCAGGGCGCGGGCGCGGCCGAGGGAGCCTGGCGGCGGCGGCGCGCGGCCGGACGCGGCGGAGAGAGGCGGCGCGAGCGGGCCGGGAGGCGGGCTGAGCAAGGCCGGGCGAGCGAAAGAACGAGGCGGGCGATGGCGAGGCGCGCGGGCGAGCACGGGTCGGGCGGCGCGGAGCACGCCGAGGGAGAGGCTCGGCGCCGGGCGGGCGCGCGGGTCGGCCGCAGGCGTGAGGCGGACTGGACGGGGCGTAAGGGGAGGGCGAGGAGGCCACGAGGAGAGGGAAGGTGAGAGCCAAGGGAGAGGGAGGTCGCAGGGGTTGGAGAGGTTGGAGGAGGAGGTGGGGAGAGGAGAGAGCGAGAGGAGTGGGTCAAGGGTGGGCTGTGGTGGGACCTGGGGAGGCGCGGGGCTGCGTGGGGTGGAGTGGGCTGCGGCCGAGGATTCAGTGTGAGGGGTGCCAAGGTGCAAAGGCAGGCCTGTGTGTGTAGTGTGGGTGTGTTTGTGTGTGCTGGTGAGGGAGAAGAGAGAGGAGGGGTGAGATGGCAGATTTTTAGTGGTGGGGGTGTGGGGAGAGGTGAGGTGGCGAGAGGGGGTTGGTTGGGGTGATGTGGAGGGGGGGTTGGGTAGGATAGGATTGGTAGCTGTAGGATTTAGATTGAACCGTTTGTATTTTTCTGGGGTGGTCGTTCGGGTCATTCGGCCCGTTCGACTGCCCCACTAAATAATATAATATTTTATTTGTTTTAAAAACTCCGTTTGCAAACCGATAGTAGACAAACCAAATAATCCGAAGACCCGGTTTTGATGATTGAATAAAGATGGGGCGTTTTAGAAAACAAAACGGGCTTTGCGAAAATAGTTTTAGACAAACAACACATGATGATGACGATGCAATGCACAAAGTCAACGCGATTTTCTAGTAGTGGTTTTTGCGGGATGCCACACCTGCCCAAGGAGGGAAAAAGGCTGGAGGAGGAGATCCACCGCTGCATCCGCAAGCTCCTGTAGGTCGTCCGGTGGGAGCGCGACTACTAGAGCAAGGACTTCTGGAAAGAATTCCTAGCCTGGGATCACATGGCGTGTGCGCGAGAAACTTCCGCAGCGAGTTTTAGCCGTGGCAGGTCTACGACGTCTCGACCTTCAACCCCGACGATGACATCGCTGTCAACCACTCTGACGGCGAGCTCGGCAGCAAAGACGACGAAAATCGTCATCAAGGAGGAGGAGGTGGACGCAGTCGCCCCGCCATAGAGCACATGCCCCCGAAGTACTAGGAGGTCCTTCACCGAGCAGGCCATTGCGGCCAACACGCGAGACAAGGACGCCTTGTGGGGCGGCTACCAAGAGGTCGTCCAGCGCACCGGCATGGTGGCACATACAAACGCGCAGCTGTCTCCAGCACTGTCGTTGCCGGAGTGGACACCACCGTTCGCTCTAGAGGAGGGGATGGAGCTGGCGCACCTCCACCTTCGCATGGCGCCATCGACGGCGTGGCCTGGGCAAGTGATCGATCCGCTCCTGCACCATGGCGCCTCCGCAGCAGCCCACGAGGTCCGGACCGCCGCCCGTCCTCCGCCTCCGCCCTTGAGCGCCCACGCGGTCCGACCCTCCACGCCGCCGCCCACCCTGTCCTCACCGAAGCCCACCTTGCCTCTCTGCGAGCCGAGTCGCCGCCTCTACAAGATGGCCCAGTGCCACCTCCGTCGATGTCGCGTTTTCCTCGCAGCCTCTGCACCAGCGCCGCCTCCCGGCAAAGAGGTCATCCCGAGCCGCTTCGCCACTGCATCACCAGTAGCCAACCATCAAGGTCCCGGCGTCGACCTTGTGCTCTCTACACGCTGCGTCCGTCATGTGCTTGTGTGTTCATGGGGCTCCTGAACGTTTGTTTATCTGTTGATCCGTGAAAGTTTCGGTAACAAGATGTGTTAAGATCTCCTCGCTAACAAGACCGGCCTGATGCCGAGGATATCGAAGGTTGTACATGGAGCCACTCGAAGGCCACCGACATCGGAACCCGAGATCTTCGACATGGACCCTCAAGATCTTCTTCCCGGAACCCGAAGACCGAACCCGGCACGCATAGTTCTTCCTCTCGGATCCGAGGACGCCGAGACCCCGGTGCGACAAATACTCCTTCCCGGACACCAAGTTCTTCACCCCGAACGCCAAGCCCGACCTGATACGCGGGCCCGACCAGATCGACACCGACCAGGCGAGTCCGATGCGCCCCCGACGCCGCACCAAGTCCTTCTTCCCGGAACGCCAAGCTCTGCATCTTGTATCCGACCTTCGAAGACCGATCCCGTCGAACCCTGAACCCTGAGACCGAACCCCGAACCCCGGAACCCCAAGATCGCCGAACCCTAATGTGTGAACCCTTTTCTCGAGCCCTATTTTATAAATGTAATATCAAATTGTTGCATATTAATTTGTTCATGCATGCATACTTGTCTGTGGTTTGGGGGCATTATGCCGATTCACCGCATAATTAAATAGGGAGTCGATATGCGGAATAACTTTGTCTTATTCCGGACTCCATTTAAATTGGTGTAGCGAATCGATGCCATGTTTCACCCTGTTATTACCACATTTAAATTGCGGGGTATCTAAACAACATGAACCATTTAATTAATTGTCGGGACCTCGGTTCCGCTTAATATGATCTAATTGCATCGCATCTTTGCCATGTCATACATCATACATGCATCATGCCCGATCTTCTGTCGTAGTATTAAATAGTGCATCCGGTGTTTATTCTAGTGTTTTGCTTCTTCGCGGATAAGGCCGTTGAGATGATGCGAGTGTCCATCCGATCTTCGGATAAATCTTCGACAATGTTTTCAGGCGAGCATCTTCCCCCTTTCTACCTATCTTACTTTTATAGTATTTATTCCTCCTGTTGATCTATTGCTATCTGTGTTGCGTTGCTCTAGTTTTCGTACCCGTGATATCCCTTGCAGCCTTATATTGCCTTGGACACCTCCTATTACCTGTTGTTTGGTAGATAGTTGGACCTGCGCGTCGTAGTCGCTTGCTCAAGTGATGTTGCGTGTCGTCAAGTACCACAGTTGTTGGAGTATTTGCCGCATTTTTATTGTTGGAGATGATCAAGACTTTAATTACTGTTTAACAACTAAAATTGAATTAGGTAAGCAGAGGCACAGGTGGGCAATAGATGTTATTTGGTTGTTAACCGTCCACTTGTGTCCTGAGGACCCGTGTACTTGTACTGTTCCTTGAATATTCGCGCTATCCACATCCGGAGGATTATGGGACCCCGAGCGAGCTTGATCCGGTCTTATTTCTTGGGGTCACAAACTAGTTTGAGGTTTTATTTACTATCTGTACTTATGCCATGCTTTCGCTTTATTACGATTGTGCGAGGAGCACTGTCGCTTTAGGGTAAGCGGAGTGTTTTCACCAGATCGACAAGCCCAGTTTGGGTTCCCGCCGTTACGACCATCGCGCAAACCTTGAGTCCGTCTCTGAGTCGGCTAACTTCGCTATGGTGTACTCAATGGGGTGGCCCCCTGAAATATTTCTGAATCCTGTGATTGCTTTATCGTGAAAGCCTCGTTGGGTTTTGATTTGGTTTTTCCGAGGTTGATCGAGTGTGTATTGCTATTTGTGCACCCCTGCAGGGTAAAACTTTCTGAAAGCCGTGTCCGTGGTTATGGACGACTTGGAGCACAGTATCTCGATCATAGACAACTATAACTAAAGTAGTGCTATAAATTTGACTTTATAATGACTAGTAATCAGCTTCACTATAATGGAATGGCTAAATAAAACTGCCAACAATTGCTTGTTTGGGTTGTCGCTGCTACCATTGTATGTCGACTAGTAAGTATTGCAACTATAACGGAATGGCTAAATAAAAGTACCAACAAGCCTTTGGTTTTGGGTTATCTCATGCTAATTGTATTTGACTAGTAAGTGTTGCAACTACAACGGAATGGTTAATTAAAACTGCAACGCTTATTTTATCGTGATGACTATCTACACCGACTAGTAATTGCTACAACGATAATGAATAAATAAAGCCAACGGTGTGAGTTCTCGGTTGACTTCCTCGTTTGGTCTCGGGGAAACACCAGATGGGTATGTTTGGTGGTAGTATCGTGTTGGTTTCGGATAGGTCTTTCTTACCCCTCTTTGATAGCCGCCGTTATATCAGTCTCTATAGGTTGTTTAGTGCATCTTTGGCCGCTCAGTCCACCATACCTATGTAGGCGAGGACCGAATTCTAGCCTCGCTGTCTTGGCCTTAGTACCGACGCCTCTTCTTCCTTTGCCCTTTCGGCACCCCTTTGTTTAAGCGTTTTGAGATCGACGTTAGCAGGTTACCCTTCCCGCTTGGCCTGGGCGAGTTATGGACGCCATTGGTTATTCTTCAGGCTCTTAGCCCCATTTGCATCTTGTCCGTAGCTGGACGCTCCATCGCTTTTAAAGGTGATTTGGATCTTTGTATTGTATATCGTATTCTTGACTCTTGAGTCGCTGTTGTATATATTCGCTGGGTCCCATCGAGGACTTGTGTAATGTTATTACTGCTTTCCACAGCACGAAAAGTGGGCACCTTGAATCGCTTTATGGGTTTGGAATCGCTAAAACTTGCATAAGGTCGATTCCGAGGGTGTTACATTATGTGCATGTGATGTTTGTAATCCATACGTGATCTGCGAATCACGGGTTTGTCAGCCGACTGGAGCCTAGGTGCTTTCATTTTATTGAATAACAACCTGCGTGTCGGATTCTCCATGTAATTTACTTTACTAAGCTAGTGTAGCTGTGTGGAGAACCTGGAGGGCGTGCAAGGTGATGTACAAGTCGGCGACATGAAGTAAGACAGCAAGTGACAAGATTTCTGCCGTGGTATTGCACGGTAGATGCTACCGGGGTAGCTTAGAGGGAGCAAGGCGTGGGAGAATCGGGAGCGAGATTGGCACACGATGTACCGGTTCACGCCCCTCAATGGAGGATCGCTACGCCCGCTATCAATCCAAAGATATGATCATAGATTGGTTTACATGGGAGCCGCCGAGGCGAGGAGACTAGATCTAATATGGCGTACCCTTTTGGGGTGCCCTTGGTGGCTTTGTATATGCACCGCTAGGGTTTACAAGTGCTTTAGTGGGCTTTCTATTGGAGTCGCCTTGGGCCTCGATTGCCTTGATCGTTGGGTCCAAAGATGCGCCCATCGTCATATCCAGAGTCGACCCACTTTGGGATTGGTCGGCTCGATCCCATCGCAACTCCGTCAGGTATACCCTGATTGGTATTCCCCCATCAGTAGTCCCCGAGCGCGTTGTCGATTCGACGCGGGCTTGAGGCAGTGCGCGGAGAGTCTTGACGATGGGCCGTGATGAATCAGCGGCGAGCTCATGAACAAAGAAAAGAATCGTGAAGCGGGAGCCAGTCGGTGATGACCAGTTGGCGAAAGACGTAGGGTGTCGGTGAAGCTGCCAGTTGCGGCGAGTCTCCGAACATGGAGCGTACCGAGTCCCCGAACATGTCGAGTGGCGAGGTTGGGAGACTGGCGAGTGGCGCTGTCTGTAGCGCGCCGAGTCTCCGAGCGTGTTGAGTACGCGAGGGCGAGTCCGCGGTGGCGAGTCCCGAGCGTGTTAAGTACACGAGGGCGAGTGTCCGTGGTGGCGAGTCCCCGAGCATGTTGAGTACGCGAGGGCGAGTGTCCGCGGCAGCGAGTCCCCGAGCGCATTGAGTACTGTAACTACCTCGGTGAATTACGCTCCTAGTTACAAGCCTGGATGAGCGGAAATGGTTAAAATAGTATGGTGGGGCCCAAATGCCACTCACAGGTAGACCTTTTGGCCGTCCTAACCATTTCCAAACATCGGGACAAGAACGGGCGGCGTAATCGGCAGGCGAAGGGATCAACTACATACACAAATGAGTATGTATGCAAGACACCATACAACAGTCCTCAGATCCATTCCATCTAAAAGAAATAGAAATATTGCAACGCCATACGGCAAGATCCAAATGTCCTAGATAGATATAATAGTTTAGGATATCTCCTCTTACATCAAACATCAGAGTATCAGGCGGAAGCGACAAACAAGATCCGAGTACGGATAAGAAGCAAATCGGCATAAGATGCCCCATAAATAAACACATCCCGCCCACAGATCTCACGGATCCCCTTTCCCGGAATCTCTACACCGAATGATCGTTGCCCACATCGTCCGTCTCCTCCACCCAGTATCCATCTTGTAAGTGTACATGTTCATCTGAATCAAACAATTTATCGTGTGAGACCCTAGGGTACTTCAAGTCTTTATGCCTCTAAAGGACACAACCAGGGTGACGAATCGCAGAAAAGATAATACCTAGAAATTCTATAGATACTCGCTAACCATCCGCCTAACCAAAGATAGACGGATGTCCGTGAATTAATGACAACAGTTATAACGGTAATATCAGATCCATCCTCCTCCTCGCTTACCAACGAGGAAGCGGATTTAACACCCCCATCCGTTGGCAGTTTTATTATTCATTCCATGAGTGTTGCACTATTACTAGTCGTTACTTAGTCGATTAATGGTACTTTAGTTATACTTGTCTATGATCGAGAAACTGTGCTCCAAGTCGTCCATAACCGCGACACGGCTGAAAGTTTTACCTAAGGGTGCACAAATAGCAACACACACTGATCAACCTCGAAAACCAAATCAAAACCCAACGAGGCGTCACGACAAAGCAATCACAAGATTCAGAATATTTCAGGGGCCACCCATTAAGCTACCCGCAACGGTTAGCCGACTCGAGACGGACTCAAGGTTTGTGGGACCAGAAACGATCGGGAACCCGAAATGTGACCGGGCTTGTCGATACAACAAAACGTGTCACGATCCTAACATAAACAGTGCTCCTCGCACAATCGTAAATAAAGCAAAGCATGGCATAAGTATAGGATAGTAAATAAAACCTCAAACTAGTTTGTGGCCCCAAGAAATAAGAATGAATCAAGCTCGCCTGGGGTCCCATAATCCTCCGGATGTGGATAGCGCGAATATTCAAGGAACATTAATCAAGTACTCGGGGTCCTACGGGACACAAGTGAGCATGAAAACCCAAATAGCAGATATTGCTCACCGGTGCCACTTTCATTAGTTATCCCATACTACTCAAATTAAGTTGTTTAGGTACCTCGTTATCCATCGACACTCACATACCCTACACATGTTTCACGACCCGCATGGCTCAAACAACTCCTGTAGTAATGGCTCATGGGATGGAGGAACAAGCTTTGGTGGGGTTTAAAAGTAAAAGCTATGCAGTACTTGGGATTCAGTTTAATGCGATCGCGACTCAATGATGCAAGAATAAGATAGAGGCAATAGGTACTATATGTATGCAAGCATGTGGTAGTGCTTGCCTGGCAGCTCAGTTGAAGCAAGAGAAGGATCTGGGTAGTGCTCCTGGTTTTCTTGATATATCCCCTGCTCAACGTCTATTCGAAGAAGAACCAAACAAACAAGGGCCAATATAAATAAAGTGCACAAGCATAAGAATAAAATGCGACAATCAAACAATCATGCCATGATGAATGATGCACAATTTGCATGGCAATAAAGTAGCATGGCATGGGTGAGGTGTAGATTACAAGAAATAAACATTTTATGGGGTTTTAATCATATTTTAAACTCAAATAAGTTGTTGTAATCTTTATATTTATATGATGCATGCTGCAATTCAGAACATGGAATGCATAAACAGAAAGGTCTCGTCGAGCTGATCATTTTAGACATATCATTTGTTAAATTTGGAGTTATAAAACAAAAGTTATTAAATAGTTAAGGCAAAAGGGCATTTTTGTGTAATTTTAATCAACTTGAAATTAAAGTGTCCAAAATATAATTTGAAGGGCATATTTGAATTCCTCACATTTTTCTGATTTGAAAACATATATTATTTGTATTATTTGGAATTATGAATTTAAATTTATGCTAAAGTCAAATTGAGTCAAATGGAGTCAAAGTCAAAGGTTTGACTTGTTTGAATTAGTTCTGAAAATATTTGACTAAAGATTTGAATTAACATTAAAAAACAAAACATATTTCATATAGAGTTTGAATTCAAATTCGAAATATTTAAATAGTTATGAATTTATTTGATATTAATCATTTACTGAAATTTTAATTGATTTAAGAAATAGTCAAGGTTTTTTACTGCCAGGATCTAGCCTTAGACACTAACGAGTGGGGCTAACGGTGACTCAGAAGGTGACACGGGGTGGGCGGCTTTTCTCACTAGGGTCCTTCCTAACCGCACCTATGACAGGGTCCGAGGCGCAAGACGCCCTTGGCAGCCCGGGGCGTGACACGTGGCGATCCCGGGCGCGGTTAAGGGCATTTGTCTGGGGGAGGGGTTCGCAAGTTTGTAGGGTGGTGACTAGCGGGCCACGAGACCGCGGGTTTAGGCGAAAGAAAAGGGAAGGGGCTCATGAAAGCGGCCATCGCCGACGCCGACGGACGCGTGCCGACGGCTGGAAGACGCCGCCTTCCGCGACGATGGCGAAAACGGCGAATCTCGCCAAGCCGCAAAAAGGAAGATGGAGAGGGCGGGCTACAACTTCCGTTCGAGGGCATCATTGGAGGAGGGCTACAGCGCGCGGGGCACGGCGAGAAGCAGAGGCGTAACTGCCGCCGCTGTCGCCAGAGCGCCGACGCGCAGTGCACTGAGGTCGCTCGACGGAACGTCCGGCGCTGGGGCCGCTAGGAGGAGGACGGGCATGTCTAGGATCTTGAGAGGCTCACCAGGGGTTATCGGTGTAGGCGAGGTCGCCGTGGGGACGATGCCACGTAGCCGGGCCTGGAGCTCTCGATCTTGGCGCCCACGGGCGTGCTCGGTCTCCGTGAGGCAGCCGGCCACACTGGGAGGAAGCAGAGGCGGCGATCAAGCTTCCCGACCCCAAGACTCCCTCCGCTGACTCCAAACGCCTCCTCTTGTGATGGCCGGGCTAGGGTTAGTGGAGCTCATGGCATGGCCATGGCTTCTTGGGGAAGGGAGGAGGAAGATGGGGTGCACTGGGGTCAGATCTTTCCTAGGGTTTTCCTGGGTGGTTGAGGTGATAAGGGAGAGGGAGAGGCACATGGGGTGGTGATGGCTGCAAAAGATGGGAAGGAGGCCACGGGCTAGGTCTCTTTTCTCTCTTTCTTGTCATGTAGCTTAGAGAGGGAAGAGGGACCAAGGGAGGTGGCATGGAGGAGCCTGGTAGGGAGAGGAGGGACTCGGGTGTAACTAGGGTTAGAGCTAGAGGGGGGGTTAGGGTTTGAGAGGAACTAGGGTAGATCATGGGGTGGTGGCTCGTTAGAGAGGAGAGGTGAGGAGAGAGAGATGAGGGAGGGGACCTAGGGTTTAAAGAGAGGATTAGGTGGAGGGTTTTCTTTGTCAAGATCAAGCAAGAACATGCCAAGCTCAAACAAGATCTAGACAAGAAAAGGAGAGGTGAGATAAAAGATGGTGAGGTAAGATGGAGATGGTTATAGGTTTTGGATGCTTGCATGCTTCAAGCAAGATCAAGCATAAGAGGAGAGGGAGATATGGGAAGATCCACTCAAAAAGACCAAATAAAAACAAAGGGGGCAAAAATATGGAGATGGTTGCATGGCCCATGCAAGTGCATTAAATGCCATGTCTTAATCTTGTGAAAACAAAATAATTAATCATGGCATTTATACATATGCATTCCAAAATATGGGGTAAGGGCCAAGCTAAGGATTTACATGAAAGTTCCAAGTGGAGTAGATGGAGATGATCATATTTGAATACAAATGGGACATGCTAGTGTGTAGGTGCCACTAGGTATTTAGTAAGCCCAAGAATATCCCAACATGATAATAACCCCAAAACAACCCATATGGAAGCTAGGTAAAAGGTTCCACTCACAAGGCATGCAAAGGTGGCCATGTGGCTCTCATAAACCAATAATGTGGAAACACTATGGTGCCTATATGAGAGCATGTGGAGATAGAGTTGGATCCATCCCAACCCACATGAGCTAGAGGTAAAACCAAATAAAGTGCAAAGCTCATATTTAGTTGGATGGTGGAATTATAAGGTGGTGGCAGAGAAAGGTGATGTAGTTGAATAAAAGATATGCCCCCAACTCAACTTGGGCATTTAAACAATATATCAAGAACCAAATACAATATCAAGAGGCAAATACAATGTACAATGCATATGAGAGAAGAACCAAAACAAAAGGGTTTTATATGATGCTCAAATGCAAGGTGGCGTGATGACATGAGCATGATATAATTATGATGCAACAATTATATGTAGGAAGTAGCATTTATATTGACTAGGCTAGTAGCATTGCAATTGTTAGACAATTGGGATGCTACACGCGAGGGCGCAGTGTCATGGCCGAAGTCCCCGAGCGTTGAGTCTGTGAGGCAGTGTCCGCGCGGGCGAGTCCCCAGCGCCGAGTACGCTGAGGGCGAGTGTCCGCGGTGCGAGTCCCAGCGCTGAGTACGCGAGGGCGAGCGCATGTCGTGGAACCACGACACACCGCATGCCTAGGAATAGTCCCGAGGCTCGAGTTGGCTTGTAGAGGCGACTTGAGGCTCCTTAGAGATTCATATTTTGAAAATATTAGTGGTTGCCGCGAGCGGCAGGGCGAGGTTCGGGCGACCGAGCCGAGCCCCGAGGGTAGCGTGAGGTCAAGCGAGTCCGCGTGGAGAGAGTCCTCGAGCGTGGCGAGTCCGCGATGATTGCGAGTCCGCGAGGGGAGAGTCCCCGAGTGTGGCGAGTCCGCGATGATTGCGAGTCCGCGGGGGGAAAGTCCCCGAGTATGGCGAGTCCGCGATGATTGCGAGTCCGCGAGGGGAAAGTCCCCGAGTGTGGCGAGTCCGCGATGATGGCGAGTCCGCGAGGGGAGAGTCCCCGAGTGTGGCGAGTCCGCGATGATTGCGAGTCCGCGGGGGGAAAGTCCCCGAGTATGGCGAGTCCGCGATGATTGCGAGTCCGCGAGGGGAAAGTCCCCGAGTGTGGCGGGTCCGCGATGATGGCGAGTCCGCGAGGGGAGAGTCCCCGAGTGTGGCGAGTCCGCGATGATGTTGATTGTGCTGTGTAGCGAGTCTCTCGTCTTGGCCCGGGGGCCAGTCGCATGGCGACTCCAAAGACGGCTATCGACTGGGCGTTTTTCCTGGACGATCCGAGGCTCGGTTTGCGAGTCCTCATCCGCAGTACTTGGCCATGTGAGTCGCACTATCTAAGATTGAGGAGGACATGGTGCTATTTGTGTAGCACTGCCATTTGTATTGGCCCGGAAGGCCAGTCGAGCAAGGCGACTCCAATGATGGCTCTCGATTAGCGTTTTTCGTGGACGAACCGAGGCTCAGTATGCGAGTCCTCGTCCGCACTACTTGGCCATTGCGAGTCGCTCTTTCAAGGGTTGACAAAGGCGAATTGATTTTTCCCGAGGGGAAGAGACGCCCAGTGGTGAGTCCATGCAGCGTGGCAAGCGACCCTCTCTGGCGACTCGGACGATGAAGGTCCCTTAGCAGGCGCGGCGTACGCATTTGTCGTAGCGGACAGGGTCACACGGCGTTTAGCCGGAAAAAGTCGACGCGGCGGACGGATGTCGCGCTATGGCGAAGTCGACGCGGCGGACGGATGTCGCGCTATGGCGAAGTCGACGCGGCGGACACACGCGGCGGACACGGGGTCGACGCGGCGTACGGAGGTCGCGCTATGGCGAAGTCGACGCGGCGGACACGGGGTCGACGCGGCGGACGGAGGTCGCGCTTATGGCGATGTCGACGGCGGACACGGGTCGACGCGGACGGAGGTCGCGCTTATGGCGATGTCGACGGCGGACACGGGTCGACGGCGGAAGGAGGTCGCGCTATAAGTCGACGCGGCGACCGGGTCGACGCGCGACGGAGGTCGCGCTATGGCGAAGTCGACGCGCGACACGGGTCGACGGGCGATGAGGTCGCGCTTATGATGGCGACGCGGGCGACACGGGTCGACGCGGCGAGAGGTCGCGCTTATGGCGATGTCGACGCGGCGGACACGGGTCGACGCGGACGAGGTCGCGCTTATGGCGATGTCGACACGGCGGACACGGGTCGACGCGCGCAGAGGTCGCGCTTATGGCGATGTCGACGCGGCGACACGGGTCGAGGCGGCGGACGAGGTCGCGCTATGGCGAAGTCGACGGGCGACACGGGTCGACGCATGACGGAGGTCGCGCTATGGCGAAGTCGACGCGCGACACGGGTCGACGGGCGAGAGGTCGCGCTTATGGCGATGGCGTCGACGCCGGACACGGGTCGACGCGCGACGAGGTCGCGCTTATGGCGGCGTCGACGCGGGCGGACACGGGTCGGCGGACGAGGTCGCGCGGCGGCGGTCGACGCGGCGGAGACGGGGTCGACGCGGCAGACGGAGGTCGCGCTATGGCGAAGTCGACGCGGCGGACACGGGTTCGACGCGGCGGACAGAGGTCGCGCTTATGGCGATGTCGACGCGGCAGGCGAATCCGCACTGGGCGAGTCCACGAGTCTAGCGAGTCCGCGTTTAAGCGTGTCCGCGATTAGGCGAGGCCCGGAGCGTGGCGAGTCCGAGGTGGGCGAGTTCATGATGGGCGAGTCACGCAAAGTGATGAATTCACGATCGTGCCGAGCTCATGACGTCGAGTCCCCGAGCATGGCGATTCATGACAGACGAGTCGTGATAGACGAATCGTCGAGCATGGTGAGTCGACGACCTTGGGAGTTCCTCGTCGACGGGCGTGGCGAGTCAAACCATGCATTGGCAACCACCGATCATGTATGCGTGTGCGTAGCGATCCGGGAGCTGATTCTTTCCTCCGGGATAACCTTCCGTCTCGTATCCATGATCCGATTTAGATTGTGTGGTGCATGTATGCCAAAACAAGGTGCAATGGGTTAGATCTAAATAAAATAATTGATTTAGACAATAGTCAATGAACGAGATGCATGAGATTGAATGGGAAAAATACACTAGCCACGAGTCACAGGGTCACGTGCGATCGGGCGTGCAGCACATCTGCCTCCTCTGGCAAAAAAAAACAATCTGACAGGACCTATAGTTTGATCACGTATGACACTCGCCAAGGGTGCCTGTAATCATGCATGAGGCAGATCGATTTGCTCCAGCAGTACTCGACGCATCACCGCAGTTCCACATGGGGGCGTTCAGTGTCCGAGTTCGTGCTCGTTGAAGAGGATATCGACTTCCTGGTTTTAAGCCTGTCGCCGAGGCCGCTGGCGGCTATGACGTGTCCGTCTCTCTCGATGCGAACGATAGTTTCATCTAGCACAACACAATAGCTGGTCGCTATTGAATCGATTGTCCACTCTCCATACGTACCAGAAATTGTAAGCAAGGGTCAAAAGCAAGGGTCAAATCCAAATAAAATAATCAATGGACATATGGATTGAATTAAAAACTAGATGCATATGGCCGATCGGTGTATGCTCACGCGCCTGTGATTTTTCAGCTGGACATGTGCTCTTGCGTGTGCTTGGCGGCCGACCCAAAACCGATCTGAGAGGAAACATAGTCCGCCGCTTGATGTCGATGAACAAATCCAGCGCGCCGACGTGGATGATCCTGTTGATGGCGAGGGATCCCGCCCAGATTATCACCCTACGAGCACCGCTTGCCCCATGGTGGGCGCCAACTGTCGTGGTATTGCACGGCAGATGCTACTGGGGGTAGCTGTGAGGAGCAAGGCGTAGGGAGAATCCGGAGCGAGATTGGCACCCGATGTACCCAGTTCACGTCCCTCAATGGAGGATCGCTACGCCTGCTATCAATCCAAGATATGATCATAGATTGGTTTACATGGAGCGCCAAAGTGAGGGAGACTAGATCTATGACGTACTTGGGGTGCCCTTGTGGCTTTATATATGCGATCTTAGGGTTTACAAGTGCTTTAGTGCTTTCTGAGTCGCCGTCTTGGGCCTCCATGGCGCCATCCTTTGGGTCCGGCATGCGCGATCGTCATATCCGGTAGTCGACCCGCTGGATTGGCTTCGGCTCGATCCCATCGGCAACTCCGCTCAGTGGGTATACCCGATTGGTATTCCCCCATCAATTTGGCACGAGTCGGATTACAGGCTTTGTGGAGATAGAGATCGCCATGAAGAGAGCCATACCATTTCACATTATGACTAATTTATTTTGTGTTATTGATATGTCTCTATTTTACCTCTATTAGATAGTCGGTAAAATTTAATCCCTTAAAGAAGGTCTAGTCGGTTTTCCCGCCAGTGTTTGCACCATCACAAGTCGGACATTTTTGGTAGTGGGCTCATAAAATTGAGGTGCTGCCAATTATTTTTGACTAGATGGGTTCGAGTCGGACTCTTACAGCGGAAACACTCAGTAAGCTAGACGGGTCTATCACAACGGTTGTGGGACTCGGGAAAAAGTCGGACGGGAGCCGAGGCATGTGATGCCACCCGACCAACATGAGTCGTATGAGATACGATTGACAAGGAGTTGTCTACCTAGATCACTTGGCGGCTAGCGGTGATGCTAAAGCTCACTAGCCAACTTCCTTATTTAGGATCCTGAATCACTAAGCAACCATTGGAGGGGTGTTGGTTCTAGTGGGAGCATAAATATTAAAGTGTTTAATATGCTTGCTCTTTTATGAATACATGTCTTAAGTATTTTGCATATTTTCTGTTGTAGATCATGGAACCAAGTAACAGTCACCCTCAGATATTCGGTTTTGCTTTGAGAACCATTCTTGAGAAAGATAAACTGAACGACACTAATTTTACCAACTGGTATCAAAATCTGAGAATTGTTCTCAAACAAGAAAAGAAGGACCATGTCCTAGACAACCCACTCCCAGATGAGTCGGATGAGAATGAGAGTGTCGCTGCCACCAATGCCTACCGTCGGACTAAGGATGAGTCCACGGATATTAGCTATCTTATGCTTGCTCACATGAAACCGGACTTGCAGAAGCAGTTCGAGAATGTTGACACCTACGATATGATCGAAAGCCTTAAAAGTATGTTTCAGGCTCAAACGAAGACTAAGAGGTATCAAGTCTCTCAGGCTTTGCTGATTTGCAAGCTTAAGGATGGTGATCCACTGAGTCTGCATGTGATCAAAATGGTTGGTTACGTCCATTCTCTGGAGAGGCTTGGCTACCCCATCAGCAAAGAGTTCGCTATGGACATAATTCTAAACTCTCTTCCTAGTGCGTATGGTCAGTTCATATCGAACTACCACATGCATGGCATGGATAAGAAGCTCATTGAATTGCATGTGATGCTCAAGTAGGTAGAGGCGGATCTCAAGAAGAGCGCCAGTCAAGTGTTGATGGTGCAGAATAAGGCTAGGTTCAAGAAGAGTTCTTGGACTATGAAGAAGGCTAAGTCGGGAGGAAAGCAGGCTCAGGACCCGGTCCCAAGCGCTTCCTCGAGGACTAAGCCATATCCTTCGATCGGATCCACTTGCTTCTACTGCAAGGCGGATGGCCACTAGAAGAGGAACTGTAGCAAGTATTTGGCTGACAAAGCCAAGAGTGGAGGTATGACTTCCGACTCAAGTACACTTGTTTGCAATGTTATAGACATTTATCTTGTTAATGCACCTAATAGTTCTTGGGTATATGATACTGGATCAGTTATTCACATCTACAACTCGTTGCAAGCGTAGAAAGAGGCGAGGTTGATATTCGAGTCAGCAACAAAGCGAGAGTCGCTGCGTTGGAAGTTGGCACGATGCAACTTCATTTACCTTCCGGATTCATTATGGAACTGAATAATTGTTATTATGTTCTAGTTCTCAGTCGAAACATTATTTCTGCTTCGTGTTTGATGAAGCAAGGCTATGAGTCGAATATTAAGAATAATGGTTGTTCTTTATATTTGAATGATATGTTTCACGACTTTGCACCCGTCCAGGATAGGTTATTTATTTTGAATCTTGATGGTGAGTCGGTTTATAACATAAATGTTAAAAGGTTGAAACCAAATGATCTGAATATGACTTACTTTTGGCACTGTCGGCTTGGTCATATAAGTTGGAAACGCATGAAGAAGCTCCAAGATGATGGACTCCTAACTGCTCGAGACATGAAATCTTGCCTACTAAAAAATGACCAAGCCACCTTTTGCAAAGAGTTGCGAAAGGCGTCCGACTTGTTGGGACTAGTACATAGTGATGTATGTGGACCAATGAGCACAACAGAAGGGGGTGGTTATGAGTACTTCATTACCTTCATCGGTGATTTAAGTCGGTATGGATATATCTACTTGATGAAACATAAGTCGGAAGCCTTTGAAAAGTTCAAAGAATTCCAGAATGAAGTACAAAATCAACTCGGCAAGAAAATAAAGTTTCTTTGGTCAGACCGAGGAGGCGAGTACATGATCCATGAGTTTGATGACCATCTGAAAAGTTGTGGAATAGTTCCTCAACTTATCTGGTCGGAACTCCGCAGAGCAACAGTGTGTCAGAAAGGCGGAATCGGACCTTGTTGGACATGGTACGATCAATGATGAGTCGGACATATATGCCTTTGTCATTTTGGGGTTATTGTCTAGAAATAGCGGTGTTCACACTAAACAAAGTACCATCAAAGTCGGTAGAGAAGACACCGCATGAGATGTGGACATGCAAAAAGCTGAGCTTATCTTTTCTTAAGATTTGGGGTTGTGAAGCATTTGTTAAGAGACTTCAGTCAGACAAGTTTACGGCCAAGTCGGATAAGTGTATTTTCGTGGGGTATCCAAGGGAAACCTTGGGTTACTACTTCTACAACCGAGAAGAGGGAAAAGTGTTTGTTGCTCAGAAAGATGTCTTCCTTGAGAAATAGTTTCTTAGTCGGGAAGCCAGTGGGAGCACGGTGCAGCACGAAGAAATTCGAGAGGAACTGGCTAGTAGCGAGTCGGCAAAAACCTTGGAGGTTGAGCAGGTCATGATAGCTGAGCCGGCAACAGTACTTGTACTATGAAGATCGGCAAGATTACAAAGTGTTCGTGATGTATTACTGTTAGACAGTGATGAGACAGCAAATTATTCAGAAGCGATGGTGGGATCTGATTCCGAGTCATGGCTTGGAGCCATGATATCCGAGTTAAATTCCATGGATGAAAATCAAGCTTGGAACTTGGTTGATATGCTAGACGGTGTAAGACCCGTCGAGTGCAAATGGGTCTTTAAAAATATAACTGATATGGATGGAGATGTTTCCGTCTATAAAGCACGTCCTGTCACGAAGGGGTTCCGACAAGTTCAAGGAGTTGATTACGACGAGACTTTCTCGCCTGTAGCGATGCTTAAATCAGTTTGAATCATGTTAGCTATAGCGGCCTATTTCGACTATGAGATATGGCAGATGGATGTCAAAATGGCTTTCCTTAACAGAAATTTAACCAAGGACGTGTAAATGATACACCCCAAGGGTTTTGTAGATCCGAATAATGCTGACAAGGTTTGCAAACTTCAGAAATCCATTTATGGGTTGAAGCAAGCATCTCGGAGTTGGAATATTTGCTTTGATGAGGTAGTCAAATCGTTTGGCTTCATCAAGAGTGATCATGATTCTTGTTTATACAAGAAGTTTAGTGGGATCAAAGTAAACTTTATAATCTTATATGTGGATGACATATTACTGATTGGAAATGATGTCTAGATGTTGCAAGAAACCAAAGAATCATTGGAAAGGAGTTTATCAATGAAAGACTTGGGTGAGGCAACATATATTCTCGGAATCCGGATCTGTAGAGATAGATCAAGATGGCTCATTGGATTGAGTCGGAGTACTTATTTGGACAAAGTTTTGAAGAATTTCAACATGAAATCATCTAAGAGGGGGTTCTTACCGATGTCCCATGGTGTAAAAATTAACAAGACTCGGTGTCCTTCGACGACCGATGAGCGAAGTCGGATGAGTGCGATTCCGTATACTTCAGAAGTCAGATCCATCATGTATGCCATGATTTTTACTAGGCCGGATGTTTCGTATGCTCTAAGTGTTGTGAGCAGATACCAGGCTGATCCTGGAGAAATCCACTGGACAGCGGCTAAAAATATCCTAAAGTACTTGAGAATGACTAAGGATATGTTTTTGGTTTATGGAGGTGAAGATGAACTCAGTGTAAAGGGTTACATGGATGTGAGTTATCTTAACGACTCTGATTATTCTCGTTCACATTCCAGATATGTGTTTGTGATAAACGGAGGGGCTGTGAGCTGGAAGAGTTCCAAGCAAGAGACTATGTCTACATCTACAATAGAGGCTGAGTACATTGCCGCCTCGGAGGCAGCAAAGGAAGTTGTTTGGATGAGGAATTTCTGTAGGGTTCGCAGCATAGAAAACAAAAATTTTCCTATGATGGAAACAACTATGTACCAAGATCTATCTACTAGATACAAACAACGGGCGAATGTATATCCGTAGAGAACATACCCTTGAAGACCGACAAAGCTTAACGAGTCCAAACTCATGGTTGATGTAGACGATCTCTTGCCGATCTCAAGATCGAGAGGAAGTCCTAGCGCCGCAAAACAGCAGCGCATCCGTGCTCGCACACACGTTCGAGGCACCGAGCAACCTCCGCCTCCTCGCTCCAGCGATGCAGCGGAAGCACAACTCTTTCTTGCCGAAAAGCCACTGGGAACATGTATCTCGTTAGTCCGAGACCATGGGGGATAAATTCTAGAGGGGGAGAGAGATCCTTCACGAGGAGGTGTGCTTTGAGAGGAGGAGAGGGGGGGGCCTTTTATAGGGGAGAGGGGGGCACCCAAGGGGCATGGCGCCCAGCCATGGGGGCTTCCCCCACCTCTTCCACATTCATGTGGGTGGAGCTCCCACTCAAAATTAAAAGCCTCCACTCAAAAATCCACTCACATGCATTAAATTTCCACCAAATTTAATGCAAGCTCTCATTTAAATAAAACTCTTTTATTTATTTATTCAGAATTTTGTTAATTACTTTAATTAACAAACATTCACATAAAACCCTTGCTAGTATTCCATTTCACATGCAGAACCAGTTTCAGCAATTTCAACCGAAACAGTTTGATTGTCTAGTGAAATAAATTCCCGCGCTTTCCTTTTCTTTTCGGCATGAAACTTTTGCTCCAAATGGATGTCGGTGTCTCTTAAGTGTGTCACCCTACGGTTCGCGAATAATGCGGACATGATCGAGACCCCTCTCAGATCAATAATCAGAAGCGGGATCTGGAGACCCATACTGACTCCCACACATTCAACGATGACTTTCTTGTGATCGTCGGAACCTTTTACGCTAGTATCTTAATTCCTTTCTTTCACGATATATTACATGTCCGAGATTTGATCATCGGTATCTCCATACCTAGTTTGATCTCGTTCTTGACATGCACTTTTCTCGTTCGTGATATAACATTCTAGTGATCAAATGACTTGCTTGCAAGCTAATCAATGTGATATCACCGAGAGGGCCCAGCATATCTATCCATCATCGGATGAACAAATTCCACTCTCGATCCATGGGCCTCAACATAACACTTTATTAGTTCGAATCCATCTTTATAATCACCTTACGGTGTGACGTTTGATGTTATCAAGAAACTCTTCGGTGTTAGTGATTGACATGATCTCATGGTCTAAGGATTAGGATCACTTAAGTAAGTTGTTACATCAATATAAACTCAATGACTTTGATCGTAATGCTATACTTGGATGAATGTTCATCACATCATTACACTAATGTTGTGACCTCGTATTAACAACATCCAATGTCTATGATCAGAAACCTTGATCATCTTGTTAATCAACGAGCTAGTATATGAGAGAGGCATAACTAGGAACTTCCTTTTTGTTTATTAAACACACATGTATTAACGTTTCCGTATTAATACAATTATAGCATGCAAAATAAACATTTATCATAAACAAGGAATACGATAATAACCACTTTAGTATTGCCTCTCGGGCATATTCCCTTCAATTTCCTCATGGATCTTGGTGTGGTTCAGGGCTCGTCCAATCCGCTAGACATGTATTGTGAAAACAATGGTGCTATTACACAAGCCAAGGATCCTAGACAACACCAGAAGAACAAGCACATACTCATGCGATACCACCTGATTCGCCAGTTCGTGGATCAGGGTAATATCAAGTTATGCAAGGTACACACGAATGCAAATATTGCGGATCCGTTGAAAAAGCCATTACCATAGCCAAAGCATGAGGCGCACCTAAGATATATGGGCATTAGATCCCTAGACATGTGATGTCGAAAGATTAACTCTAGTTCAAGTGGGAGACTATTGGGAATATGCCCTAGAGGCAATCATGTATGATGATATTTCCCATTGTATTTATAAAGATATTAAGTTGTCCTTGTATAAACATCTGATGAGTATCATTGAATATGTGATTCAGTTGTGGAACTATACATTCATATTGTTTGTACTAAATATCCTTGGTCATTGAGGTTGTGCTGGACACACAACTTAGACCAATGTGAAAGTCGGCTGATGACTCGGTTCCACTTGTCATGGGCATGAAGATGCTATTCCGACTTGCACAGATTCGGCTAACGAGTTTAGCGAGTCAGATTGACCCATATTGAGGTACAACGAACAAGTTATTTGTATATCTCAATCAATGTAATCCTTAGACCTGAGGTTGTTGCAAAGTTCGAGTTGAGGATCACCGACATAGGTTCTATCAAACACTGATCCATAACTAGGCAGTAATAAAGGCATAATTCGGGTCGACTAAGAATCAAGCTGTGTGATGTGAATAACCAAGATGGGATTTTGCCCCTCCAGCTGGAGAGATATTCTCTGGTCCCTCTTGGATGATATGGTTCGGAAAGCATGTCCATGCATGACTTGGTTAAGTGTTAACCAAGGCGATCGACTAAGAGTTAGTCAGATGAATCACTTATCTCGGATCAAGAAGAGAGTCAGACTATTTAAGGGATGGCATTTATTTTCCTATAGTATGATAAGGTGTATCAGGAGGAAAAAGGGACTCGGACGCAAGTCTCATTGGAAATACAAGTCATCATGACTCTTTGGTACTTGGGAATCGGCACGTTCTGCTAGGAGCCTCTACCGATTGATCGATTGAGAGTCGGTCACCAATCGTCTCCAATTTACCATGTGCCTGTAGGGTCACACACTTAAGAGCAGGAGCAAGTTTGGATTGGATCTAAACCAGAAATCTGGTTAGGTTGAACCCTGATACATCGTAAACATATCTATAATTTTTGATGCTCCATGCTTGTTTTGTATCAACTTTCTTATGTTCTGTCTATACTTTGAGGCATTTTTATACATTTTCTGGAACTAACCTATTGACGAGATGCCGCAGTGCCAGTTGCTTGTTTTCGGCTATTTTTGGTTTCATAAACTTTAGTAAAGAAATATTCTCGGGATTGGACGGAACAAAAGACAAAGTAAATATTTTACCGGAGCAAAGACGGAGTCTAAAGGAGGGACGAAGAGGCGCCACAGGGGGGCCACACCACCCCCTAGCGCGGGCCCACCCAAGGTCGCTCCAGGGCATGGTGTAGGCCTCCTGTCCCTCAACCGACCGTGCCCCTTCGCCTATTTAAGCCCCTTGAGGCAGAAACCCTAAGCACCCGATCAGAAATCCACGAAATAGTCCGTAGCTGCCGCCACCATCGTCCTAGATCAGGGGGATCTGAAGCTCTTCCCGGCACCCTGCTAGAGGGGAGAGACCATCCTGGAGGCCTTCTTCATCACCATGCCATCCTCCGGAGTGATGCGTGAGTAGTTCACCCTTGGACTATGGGTCCATACAGTAGCTAGACAGTTGTTTCTCCTCATTTGTGCTATCATGTTTAGATCTTGTGAGCTCCGTTCATGATCAATATCATCTATTTATAATGCTACATGTTGTGTTTGCGGGGATCCGATGGATATTGAGATACTATGTCAGATTGATTATTGATTCTATCATGTCTATGTTATTTGTGATCTTGCATGCTCTTTGTTGCTAGTAGATACTTTGGCCAAGTAGATGCTTGTAACTCCAAGAGGGACTATTTATACTCGATAGTAGGTTCATGCCTCTAGTAATTTGGGAGAGCGACAGAAACTTCTAAGGTTGTAGATGTGCTGTTTCTACTAGGGACAAAACAACAATCCTTTGTCCATGGGGCAATTGTATTGTTTACTTTACACGCTTTGCTTAATGCAATTATCTGTTGCTTGCAACTTAATACTGGAATGGGTTCGGATGATAACCTGAAGGTGGATTATTAGTCATAGTTGCAGTTGGATTACGGTCTATGTATTATGTTGTAATTCCCAATCAAATCTCGTAGAGATCAAGATGTCTAGTATATGCATTGTTATGCATTCTCAATCTATCAATTGCCCCGCTATAATTTGTTCACCCGGCATGTTATTTATCTTATGTAGAACACCTCTAGTGAACTGTAGACCCCGGTCCATTCCTTATCATTGATATACCTTCTATTGTTTACCGTTTACTTACTACAAGCAATTACTATCTTCCACACTATACGTTTAATCCTTTGTTTTTAGCAAACCGGTGAGATTGACAACCTCACTATAAGTTGGGGCAAAGTATTGTGGATTGTGTTGTGCAGGTTCCAAGTTGCTAGCAACACCTTGGAGTTGTTTCCTTAATCCTACTAGTTCAATAACCTTGGTTTCATAACTGAGGAAAACTTGCTGCTGTGCTCATCATACCTTCCTCTTGGAGTTCCCAACGAGCTCTACATATCTAAGCCATAAAGCACTTTTTTGGCGCCATTGTTAGGGAGATAAGGACAGCTTCAATCTCTTCCTCCTCGTCAATCACTTTTCTGGGAGAAAGAAGATTCTTGCAAGGGAGTCTCTCACATCCAATCTCTTTACTTTGTTTTTGTTTTGCTTGTTTTATTTTGCTTTGTTTTTCTTGTTTATTTTTATAAAAAATACAAAAAAAATTAGTCGTAATGGTTTGTTTCTTGTTATAAAAAACACAAAAATTTACTATTTCTGAAAACACCAAGTTGTATGACTTCACTAGCACAAACAACAATGATTTTATGTGTACACCTATTGCTCCACCTATTCCTGAAGCTACTTTCTTTGAAATTAAACCTGCTTTGCTGAATCTTGTTATGAAAGAGAAATTTTCTGGTGCTAGTTCTGATGATGCTGCTACTCACCTTAATAATTTTGTTGAACTTTGTGAGATGCAAGCATATAAGGATGTAGATGGAGATATTGTTTAGCTTATATTGTTTCCTTTCGCTTTGAGAGGAAGAGCTAAAGAATGGTTGTTATCCTTGCCTATAAATAGTATTGATTCTTGGATTAAATGCAAAGATGCTTTTATTGGAAAATATTATCCTCCTGCTAAGATTATATCTATGAGAAGTGAAATAATGAAATTTAAACAAGTTGATAATGAACATGTTTCTCAAGCTTGGGAAAGAATGAAATCTTTGGTAAAGAATTGCCCCACTCATGGACTGACTGCTTGGATGATTAGCCAAACATTTTATGCAGGACTAAAATTTTCTTCAAGAAATCTGTTGGATTCTGCTGCTGGAGGTACCTTTATGACCATTACTTTGTGTGCTGCAAGAAAGCTCCTTGATAATATGATGGTTAATTATTCTGAATGGCACACTGAAAGAGATCCACAAGGGAAGAAGGTAAATTCTGTTGAAGAAACATCCTCCTTGAGTGATAAAATCGATGTTATTATGGCTATGCTTGTTAATGGAAAAGCTCATATTGATCCAAATAATGTTACTTTAGCCTCTTTGGTTGCTCAAGAGGAGCAAGTTGATGTGAACTTCATTATAAATGACAATTTTAGTAATAATGCCTATAGGAATAATTTTGGTAATAATAATTATAGGCCATATCCTCCCAATAATGGTAATGCTTATGGAAATTCCTACAACAACAATAGAAGTGCACCCTCTGAACTTGAAGTCATGCTTAAGGATTTTATTAGTAAACAAACTGCTTTCAATAAAACTATTGAGGAAAAGCTTTCAAACACTAAAAAATATTTCATATTTGTCTGAAGCACAATCTTCTTTGATTAATAAAATGGCCGCTAAACCTAAAACTATGGAAAATCCCTTTGTTGATACTAATGCCATACAAGTTAGAATTGATGAAAATGTTAGGTTGTTCGCTGAATTGCATGCTAGGTGGGAAAGAGAAGATGAAATTGCTAGAAATAGTATTTGTACTATTACCACAACTAATAATGTTGATCCTAGCAAACCACCTAAAGTCCCCATTCATTTTTCCAATAAAAATGCTGAAATTTTTCGAAATATGGGAAACAATGATTCTACTACCTTGGATGCTAATTTTGATTTTAATCTTGATGTTTGCAATATTTCTAAAGTAATTATGTTCTTACAAAAGCTAGCTAGAAGTCCTAATGATAGTGCTATGAATATGGCTTTTAGAAAACACATTACAAATGCTCTCATGAAAATTAAGGAAGAAAAATTGAAAGATAAAGCTTCTATTCCTAGGAATTTGGAAGATGGTTGGGAACCCATCATTAATATGAAAGTGAATGATTTTTATCTCAAAGCTTTATGTGATCTTGGTGCTAGTGTCTCTATTATGCCTAGAAATATTTATGAAATGCTTGATTTGCCACCATTGGAAGATTGTTATTTGGATGTCCATCTTGATGATAATGCTAAAAAGAAACTTATGGGGAGCATTAATGATGTTCTTATAATGGTTAACAATGCCTTTGTCCATGTTGATTTCTATGTTTTGTATGTTGAATGAAATGCTTCTTGTCCTATTACTTTTGGAAGACCTTTCCTTAGAACTATTGGTGCCATTATTGATATGAAGGAAGGCACCATTAAATATCAATTTCCATTAAAGAAAGGTATAGAACACTTCCTTATAAAGAGAGATAATATACCTTTTTATTATCCTATTAAAACAAAAGATGATCTTAATGCTTCTTCATTCGAAAATACTTGATTATTGCTTCCTATGCCTAGCTGAAAGGCGTTAAAGAAAAGCACTATTGGGAGATAACCCAAATTATTTTTATTTTCAGTAAGTTTTTCTTTTGTTGAGTCTTGGAAGTTATTGCCTCTGTAATAAAATCCCCTTATCTTTTTGTGTGGTTTTTGTACCAAGAATAACCTCTAATGAGAGAGAACTAAGATTTGGGGAAGTTGCTGTCCTGAAATAGATTTTTGTACTTCACTATAAAAAATTGTGAAAAATACCAGTACGTCGGATTGAGCTGTAATTTTATCTTAATATGACCCAGGTTATTATATAACTTTCTTAAGTTTAGCATTTTTCAATTTGATCAACAGAAGGTCTTCGAAAAAATCAGTCTTTACCTGCTGGTCTATTTTGACAGATTTCTGCCATTATTTGTATTTGCCTCTTAGTCGGTTTCTTTTGAGTTCTCTTTGATCACTTGAGCTTTTTAAAGGAATTGCTACAGTATCTTGTGTTTTAATGGAAGTTTTACTTCTGTTGAAACTAAACCCAAAGGCTTATTGTCTTAAATACACTAATGTTGCTAATGAAGAATTGTCTGAAGTTTTGTATGAAGGAAATTTTCAAGTGTAGGGGAAGAATGGTGTGATGAGATGAAGAATGAACAAAAGCTCAAGCTTGTGGATGCCACCTGTGACACCCGAAGAAATATTCAAGAGGTACAAGCGTCAAAGCTTGGGGATGCCCAAGGCACCCCCTTCTTCATCAATAAATATCTCAGGTTTTCTTTCTAGACACTTTATTTTTATTACTTCATGCATTGTTGTGTTGTTCTTGGAGCGTCTTTGTTTTCGTTTTTAGCTTTATTTTGTTTGGTTTGCTGCAATAAATTAGTTGTACCCCGCATTCTCATTTTTTTTCAAATAAGTTGATTGGTGTTGGAAAAAGTAGAAAGCTCCATGCTTATAGTGGTACAAAAGGAAGCTTGTTTTGACTGTGGCTTAGACTTTGTCATGTCATGTTGGATGTTGATTTGACCATATGCTTAGTGATTATTGTTGTAGCATGACTTTTTCCAAACAATTGAGATTGATTAATGTGCCTTAAAATAATCATGCGTTGTTTTAGCATACAAAAGCATAATATTGTGGTATTCTCCTTTGATGCTTTATTTGGGTTGACTTGGCACATGCTTACACCATGTTAAGACTATGAACCAGTCATCTTAGCCTCCATGATCATTTAGTTTTTGACTTGTGATATCACTTTATGCTTTGATTAATAATGTTTTGTCGCTTTGCATGATTATAAACATTATTTCTTTCTTAGTTGGTCGCTCTCAGTCTTTTGCTAGCCTCCACTTGTACTGAGTATGAGCTCTACTCGTGCATCCAACTCCCAACAAACCAAGTTATTACAAAGAGTCGACATGGTTATACCTGGTACCGATGTTAGCCTACCGGTCCAGCCGATGGAAGGCCCACTCGACAACCTGCGGTCCATGACGCCTATGACGGTTCGGTTGGAACGAAACCCATATGGACACGGAGTCTCAAGCGCACAAGACAAGAAAACGTCAAGACTAGAGTTCGAATCTAACTTGTAACCTACTCGTATCGGTACCTGAGGCCTAGCCTCCCCATATATAAAGGCTAGGAGGGGCCAACGAGGAAGAGGCACCCCTCCGATAGACTAGACCACAATAGATCTACAGATCTAGATCTCGACTCATACTTTCGCATACACACCTCCACGCCAGATTGCATCTGCGCACCCCTGTAACCTTCGGTTCCGCCGTAATCAAGAGCAGACAAGCAGGAGTAGGGTTTTCCTTCCGGGGGCCTGAACCTGGGTAAACCTCGTGTCCCGTATTGCTTGTTTGCTAACCGTTCCGCGATCTCCAGCATCCCCATCTTCTTCAAAATCCAAGTCCATAACAATGGGAATTGACGAGTCGAAACCTCGTCAATTGGCGCCGTCTGTGGGAACTGGGGACGCTGATTGTGCAATCGTGACGGTCCCATCCGAAGCGATCTACAACTCGCCGACATCGTCCAGAAAAAATCCCCCATCATCAATGATAGCCGGATTGCACCTGGTTACTTCACCGTCAACGACAACGTGGCTCTGTCCGCAAAAAATTTCTCTACTCGGCGGAATCAAAGGAGATAGCAGCACCACGTCGTCTTGGGAAAGATCGCATCATGAGAGGACTACGATCACGTCAACTGCAACTGCGTCAGGTGTTTTTCTTGGATGATTTTGCAAATTGAGCCATACTGGGATTTGAGTGTGCGTCCTACGCATCTTGGAAAAAGCAACTTACTTGATGGCTGGAGCGAATCAGATCGATCCAAAAGAAAGTATATCCAATCAATACATGCATCGGACTACTACAAACCAATCTCAGACTCTACTATATGGCAGCGCCACATATGTGTCAGATCGTGTGCGGCGGCTCTAGGGTAAACTGACCTGACTCGTACACACGCGGGTGCCCCGTTAGAAACTCTACAAAAACTACGTACAAAAAGGAAAAATACAGTGACAGTAATCACGTGAGACTCTGACAGCACGCATCCCTAGCAAGGTATTGCTGAAAGGTACTGGAAGAATCAACGGAAGGCAGCAATCGTCACCAGAAAATCAGTCAATTCTGACCTAACACGAGGGCGAGCCGTATCAAGGATTTGTTAATCCAAGACGTCACAGAAATTCAGTACAACCACAACATGGAAATCGTGAAGGCTCTGTTCGCCGCGCGACCTTCAACTACACCCGGGGGTTGCGCCGACTCCTTCGCGTGACTCGCCGAGTCTTCGACCGCGTTGGTCCGCTGCTACCATCAGTTTCGGCGACCGGTCACAGTGTTTCGGCTCTGGCGAGCCGCTTCAGTTTTCGACTGCGGCTACTCCACTGCAATCTTCGATTGCACGTGACTTTCTTCGGCATTGACTTCGCGTACCGCGCGACTCGCCGCCGTGTTGCCGTATCAACTCCGATCCGCCACATCGGCTACGTCCGCTACGCGCGACTTTGACTACACGTCCGCCGTTGGCTCCGTCAACCACGTTGATTCTACAACTTGGGGGTTTTGCCGACCCTGCCGTGCGACCCGCTGTGACCTTCATCTGCGGTGACCCGACGCATCCTTCGGATGCAGCGAGCTAACGTGATCTTCGGATGTAGTAATCCGCTACAATCTTTGGCTCCAACGACTCGGGGGCTCCCTCCGCTTCGGCGACCAGCCGCGGCTTTCGGCTGCAGCGTGGTCTTCGATTGCGACAAATCTTCGGATGCGGAGCTCGCTGCCACCATCGACCCCAGGAACCTGTCGCTGCTATGACCGTGGTCTGCCGCGTCGACTACGACCGCTGTGTGACCCGCTACCGCGTCGAATACGCCCGCGGTCGCATCAACTTTTTCCACGGCAACTACCAATAAAGCTAAGTTTACCTCTACTTAGAGATGATTTCTTTTTTAACTCGCACTCGAAACACTCGGGGGCTGCGCCCTCTTCGAGTAACCTAATGTGCCATCGGCTCCACGCACTCGAGCACCTCGAACGCGACAGCCCGAGTAGCTGATTTTGCCTGATCGTCGAATCCTTGAACTCCGAGTGCCTCGGCAAGGTACTGAGACTAAGGGTAATCAGGCTAACGATAAGGCCTGGCATACAGTGCAAAAGTGTCGACCCGATCGGCACCAGAATCTTATGTTGGAATTATGCCCTAGAGGCAATAATAAAGATGTTATTATTATAATTCTTGTTCATGATAATGTTTATATTCCATGCTAGAATTGTATTAAACGGAAACTTTAATACTTGTGTGGTTTGTGAACAACACCGTGTCCCTAGTACGCCTCTATGGACTAGCTCATTGATTAATGATGGTTAAGGTTTCCTAACCATGGACATGAGTTGTCGATTAATAATGAGATCATATCATTGGGAGAATGATATGGTGGACAGACCCAAACTAAGCGAAGCAATTAGATCGTGTCATCGTGTTCGTCTTTGCGAAGCTTTTCTTATGTCAAATATTGTATTCCTTAGACCATGAGATAATACAACTCCCTGGTATCGGAAGAAAGCTTTGAGGTCATCAAACGTCATCCTATGAGAGGGTGATCATAAAGGTGTCTCTCAGGTGATCGGAAAGTATCTATTGGGTTGTATGTATCGAGATGGGATTTGTCCCTCCCAAGTCGGAGAGATATACTTCGGGCCCACTCGGTAATCGATATCAACACCGCTTGCAAGCATGTGGTTAAGGAGTTAATCACAAAGTGATATCGGATTACGGAACGAGTAAAGTACTTGCTGTGAACGATATTGAACTAGGTATGACGGTACCGACGATCAAATCTTGGGCAAGTAAAATATCGCGAGACGAAGGGAATATATATATGGGATTGATTGAATCCTGGCATCGTGGTTCATCCGATATGATCATCGATGAATGTGTGGGAGTCAATATGGGTTTCCAGACCCCGCTGTTGATTATTGATAGAAGATCATGACTGCATATTCTCGAACCCGCAGGGTCACACACTTAACGTGTCTCGACGCTAGGATAGATTGGATAATTGGTTTATGAGTTTTTGTTCAGAGTCTCGGATGGGATCTAGGACATCACGAGAGGTTCCGGAGTGGTCCGGAGAATAAGATTCATATAAGGCAGTGCAGTTTTTGGAGTTCGGAATTGTTCCGGGTTAATCGGTATTGTACCGGAAGCTTCTAGAACCTTCCGGAAGGGGACCAACGTGGCCCCACCTTCCGGGAGGGGGCATGGGCCTATGAGGGAGTGCCCTGGCCGCATTGGGCCAGGGGCACAAGGCCCCATAGGGCCCAACCGGCCAGCTAGGGTAAAACCCTAACTAGACCTTCTAGAAGGGGGGGGTTCCTTGCCCCCCACTCCTCCTCCTTGTGGCCGCCGGTTTGGGCTTGGGGGAGGGGCTAGGGCAGCCGCCCACCCCTCTATATAAAGAGGGCTAGGGGCGCACCACCCCCACACCTTCCCCTCCAACCCTAGCCGCCCTGCTGCCCTCCTCTCTCCCTCCCGACTGCCAGGCAAGCCGCCGCAGAAATTCCCCACCATATACACCACGCCGTCGTGTTGTAGATCCAATCCGTCTCTCCACCATACTTGCTGGTCCGAGGAAGGAGGAGATGTCGAGGTGCTGCACGTGTGCATCTCACGGAGGCACCGCCACTTGTGGTGCTAGATCGGATCGGATCGCGAGGAGGAGAAGCGCACGACTACATCACCCTCGCTCCGACGAACGTTCCGCTGTGCGAATCTTCAAGGGTATGAAGATCTAATCCAATCTCTCTCGTTGTTTGCATCTCCTAGATTAGATCTTGGCTTTCCCTCTGTTCGCATCCGTAGAAAATTTTGATTTACTATGCCGCGAAACCCTTCAAAGGGTATCGAGCTAGATCTATGCGTGGATGTGTTTCACGAGTAGAACGCAACATGGTTGTTGCGGCGTTGATGTTTTCCTTTGCAAGCCTCTTGTTTGTGTTCTTCTTATGACGCCGGTATAGTGAGATTGAAGCGGTCCAGGCCAACCTTACGACGTCGTCGCGAGACCTCCGCACTTGACGTGTGGCTTGTTCCACACATGCGGTGGTGGATGCCGTTCTCTCACTATAGTTGTCATGGGATTAACACCGAGTTTTGCAACCATAATATCACCTTTGTGGCTTTCCGTAGATAAGAATCGTTCTTAGCATCTACTCCCATAAGCCACGTAAAACATGCAACAACAAAGTAGAGCGTCTAACTTGTTTTTGTGGAGTGTTTTATGTGATATGGTATGGCCCAAGATGTGATGTGTATAATGTATGCGATGATCATGTTTTGTAATGTTTCACGACTTGCATGTCGATGAGTACACAACCGGCAGGAGCCATATGGTTGTCTTTATAATTGTGTATGACCTGTGTGTCAACTTCTTATGCGCCATGTAATAGTTTCACTTTATCGCTAAGTAGTTAGCAATAGTTGTAGTTACTACTCGTGGTGGAGGCAATCATGGTGGAGTGATGGAGATCATGCCGGAACGCACAAGATGGAGATCATTGCGCGAAGATTGGCTATACCATGTCACATAAAGTTATATGCATGTGATGTTTATCCTTTTATGTATCTTATTATGCTTAGATCACGACGGTAGCATTATAAGATGATTCCTCAGTTAAAGATCATGATAAAAACTGTGTTCTCCCCAAGTATACACCGTTGCGAAAGTTCGTCGTGTCCAAGCATAACGTGATGATCGGGTGCTATAGACTCTACGCTCACATACAACGGGTGCAAGCCAGTTTTGCACACGCGGAAATACTTGGGTATAACTTGACGAACCTAGCATGTACAGACATGGCCTCGGAACACATGAACCGAAAGGTTAAGCATGAGTCATATGAATTATATGATCGACACTTCGTTGTCCACCATTGAAACCACATCTCTTCTCGTGATGATCGGATTAGGTGTGGTGAATTTGGATCGTGTTCACTAAACAACTTGAGGGATGTTGAATTTAGTGGGAGTTCATCTAGTAATTTGATTAAAAATTGAACTAGTTATCATGAACATAGTCTAATTTGTACTTGCAAATATTGTAGATCAAATGGCTAAGTCCAACTTCAACTTCAACTTTTTTGCTGAGAAGGAAAAACTTAAAAACAATGGGTCTAACTTCACCAATTGGTTCCGCAATCTAAGAATCATTCTCTCTGGTGGTCAAAAGGACTATGTCCTTGGGAAAGCGTTAGGTGACCCTCGCAATCTACGGCCTGATTAGAAAGCTGTCTATCAGTCGCGCAAAGATGATTATGGTGTGATTAAGAGCACCATGTTGTTTGCTATGGAACCGGAACTTCAAAATCGTTTTGAGGACTATCCCAGGCCCTTTGAGATTCTCGAAGAACTGAAAACCATGTTTCAGACTCAGGCCCGTTCTGAGAGATATGAGATCTCTAAGAAATTCTTTAACTACAAGATGGATGAAGGGAGTTCCGTTAGTGAGCACGCCATTAAGATGTCGGGCTACACTCAACGCCTTGAGCAACTGGACTACAAGATTCCAGAGGAGCTCAAGATTGACAGAAGTTCACTCCCTCCTAGCTACAAAAGTTTTGTAGTTGCTCACAATCATATTGGTTCCACTGATATTACCGAGCTCTTCGCTAAGATGAAAGTAGCGAGGTGGACATCAAAAGAATAATCATGTGTTGATGGTCAACAAGCCCCCACCTTCAAGAAAGGTAAGGGTGCAAAGAAGCCCTTCAAGAAAGGCGGCGCGTTGCCCCTCGCCGAGAAGAAGCTCGTATGGTCCTAAGCCGACACCGAGTGCTTCTATTGCAAGGACAAGGGTCCTCGGAAGAATCGTCCGAAGTACTTAGCGACAAGAAGGTGGCACCATCAAAGGTATATTTGATATACATGTTATTGATGTTTTCCTTACTAGCCCTCGTTGTAGTGCTCGGGTATTTGATCTGGTTCGTTGCTAATATTTGTAACTCAAACAGAGCTACGGAATAGACGCGGCTTGCGAGGGATGAGGTGACGATGTGCGTTGGCAACGGATCAAGAGTTGATGTGATGGCCGTCGGCACGCTCTCCTTAGTTTTACCTTCGGGATTAGTTTTAAACCTTAATAAGTGTTAAGGATAGCGAGCGGGTTACCTACTCCTAAGGGTCAAAGCAAGCCCTTTAATTCAATTCTTTATTCTTACATTAAAGAATGAATCAAATCTCCCCAAGTAGGATTCGAACCTACGACCAGTCGGTTTATGTGCCTGCGTTGAGCACGAACATTATTTCTGGATCTTGTTTATTGTAAGACGGTTATTCATTTAAATCGGAGAATAATGGTTGTTCTATTTATATGAGTAACATCTTTTATGGTCATGCACCTATTGTGAATGGTTTATTTCTTCTAAATCTCGAAAAGGATGAAACACATATCCATAACATTGAGGCTAAGAGATGCAAAGTAGATAGTGATAATACTACTTATCTGTGGCACTGTCGTCTAGGTCATATTGGTGTAAAGCGCATGAAGAAACTCCATTCTGATGGACTTTTGGAGTCTCTTGATTTTGAATCATTTGACACATGCGAACCATGCCTCATGGGCAAGATGATCAAAAACCCGTTCTCGGTATGATGGAGCGAACGGACTTGTTGGAAATCATACATACCGATGTATGCGGACCGATGAGTGTTTCGACACGGTGGATATCGCTATTTTCTCACTTCTACCGATGACTTGAGTAGATATGGGTATGTCTATTTAATGAAACATAAATCAAACATTTGAAAAGTTCAAGGAATTTCGAATGAAGTGGAGAACCATCGTAATGTAAAGATTAAGTTTCTACGATCCGATCGTGGAGGTGAATATTTGAGTTATGATTTTCTCACGCATCTTAAAGCAAGCGGAATCGTTTCGCAACTCACGCCACCCGAACACCACAACAAGAATGGTGTGTTCGAGCCGAATCGAACTCTATTAGATATGGTCCGATCAATGATGTCTCTTACTGATTTGCCGTTATCATTTTGGGGTTATGCATTAGAAACCGCTGCATTCACTTTAAATAGGGCACCATCTAAATCCGTTGAGACGACACCGTATGAACTTTGGTTTGGTGCTAAACCTAAGTTGTCGTTTCTTAAAATTTGGGGATGCGAAGCCTACGTCAAGAAGTTGATGCCAGACAAGCTCGAACCCAAAGCGGAGAAATGCGTCTTCATAGGATACCCTAAGGAAACTATTGGGTATACCTTCTATCACAGAACCGAAGGCAAAGTGTTTGTCGCAAAGAACGGTTCCTTTCTTGAGAAGGAGTTTCTCTTGAAAGAAGTGAGTGGGAGGAAAGTAGAGCTAGACGAGGTTATTGAACCTTCTCTTGAATTGGAGAGTAGCGCAGCACCTGAAATTGTTCCAGTGCCGCCTGCACTAACAATAGAGGAAGCTAATGACAAGGATCATGAAGCTTCGGACGATGCTGCTACTGAACGTCGCAGGTCGACAAGGTCGCGTGCCCCTCCTGAGTGGTACGGAAACCCTGTCTTGACTGTGTTGTTGGTAGAAGACAGTGAACCTACGAACTATGAGGAAGCAATGATGAGCCCAGACTCTGAGAAATGGCTAGAAGCCATGAAATCCGAACTTGGATCCATGAGTGAAAACCAAGTATGGACATTGGTGGACCCTCCTAGAGACCGTAAGGCCATTTAGTGCAAATGGATCTTCAAGAAGAAAATGGACGCGGATGGTAATGTTACCGTCTATAAAGCACGGCTTGTCGCAAAAGGTTTTCGACAAGTTCAAGGTGTTGACTACGATGAGACTTTCTCTCCCGTAGCGATGTTTAAGTCCATTCGGATTTTATTAGCAATTGATGCGTTTCATGATTATGAAATATGGCAGATGGATGTCAAGACTGCGTTCCTCAATGGCAACATTGATGAAGAGTTGTATATGATGCAACCCGAAGGTTTTGTCGATCCTAAGGATGCTGATAAAGTATGCAAACTTCATGCTCCATTTATGGATCAAGCAAGCATCTCGAGTTGGAACCTTCATTTTGATCAAGTGATCAAGAGCTTTGGATTTATTCCAAATTGCTACTAAGCTTGCATCTACAAGAAAATGAGTGGGAGCTCGGTGACATTTACGGTACTATATGTGGATGACATATTGATTATTGGAAATGACATTAACATGCTTAACGATGTGAAGAGTTATTTGAACAAGTGTTTTTCAATGAAAGACCTAGGTGAAGTCGCTTATATATTGGGCATCAAAATCTATAGAGATAGACAAAGACGCCCGATATCTTTAAGCAGTACATACCTAGACAAAGTTACGAAAAGGTCCGAATGGATAAGGCAAAGAAAGGTTCGGTGCCTATGTTGTCGGGTAAGATATTGAGCAAGGCTCGGTGTCCACTGTAAATGAAATGAGGAAGCTATGAGCAAAGTGCCTTATGCCTTGGCCATAGGTTCTATCATGTATGCCATCTTGTGTACTAGACCGGATGTGTCCAATGCTCTTAGTTTGTGACGAGATATCAAAGTGATCCAGAGTGGAACCTTTGGACAGCCGTGAAGAACATCCTAAAGTACCTAAATAGGTCTAAAGAAATGTTCTTAGTCTATGGCGGTGATGAACGACTTGTCATAAAGGTTACGTCGGCTAGTTTTGACACCGACAAGGATGATTCTAAATCTCGGACAAGATACGTGTATATTTTGAATGGAGGCTGTGGAGTGGAGAAGCTGCAAGCAAAGCGTGATCGCGGGATCTGAAGAGAATCGGAATACATGGCTGCTGCAGAGCGTTAAGTGAAGGAGTTTGGATCGAAACTTCATCATCGAGCTTGGCGTGGTTCCAAGTGCATTGGACCTTTGGAGATATTGTGTGACAACACTGGCGCCATAGCACTCGCTAAGGAACCAAGATATCATCCAAAGACCAAGCATATCAACCGCAAGTTTCATATAATTAGAGATTATATAGCAGATGGAGATCTAAAGATTAGCAAAGTACATACAGATCTGAATGTCGCAGATCCATTGACTAAACCTCTTCCACGTGTAAACATGATCAGCACCTCGATTGCCATGGGTGTGAGATTGTTGCCAAATGTAAACTAGATTATTGACTCTAGTGCAAGTGGGAGATCATGAATTATGCCCTAGAGGCAATAATAAAGATGTTATTATTATAATTCTTGTTCATGATAATGTTTATATTCCATGCTAGAATTGTATTAAGCGGAAACTTTAATACTTGTGTGGTTTGTGAATAACACCGTGTCCCTAGTACGCCTCTATGGACTAGCTCATTGATTAATGACGGTTATGGTTTCCTAACCATGGACATGAGTTGTCGATTAATAATGAGATCGTGTCATTGGGAGAATGATATGGTGGACAGACCCAAACTAAGCGAAGCAATTAGATCGTGTCATCTTGTTCGTCTTTGCGAAGCTTTTCTTATGTCAAATATTGTATTCCTTAGACCATGAGATAATACAACTCCCTGATATCGGAAGAAAGCTTTGAGGTCATCAAACATCATCCTATGAGAGGGTGATCATAAAGGTGTCTCTCAGGTGATCGGAAAGTATCTGTTGGGTTGTATGTATCGAGATGGGATTTGTCCCTCCCAAGTCGGAGAGATATACTTCGGGCCCACTCGGTAATCGATATCAACACCGCTTGCAAGCATGTGGTTAAGGAGTTAATCACAAAGTGATATCGGATTACGACGAGTAAAGTACTTCGTGAGCGAGATTGAACTAGGTATGATGTACCGACGATCAAATCTCGCAAGTAAAATATCGCGATCGAAGGGAATATATATATATGGGATTGATTGAATCTCGGCATCGTGGTTCATCCGATATGATCATCGATGAATGTGTGAGTCAATATGGGTTTCAGACCACTGTTGATTATTGATAGAAGATCATGACTGCATATTCTCGAACCTGCAGGGTCACACACTTAACGTGTCTCGACGCTAGGATATATTGGATAATTGGTTTATGAGTTTTTGTTCGGAGTCTCGGATGGGATCCAGGACATCACGAGAGGCTCCGGAGTGGTCCGGAGAATAATATTCATATAAGGCGATGCAGTTTTTGGAGTTCGAATTGTTAGGGTTAATCGGTATTATCTGGCTTCTAGAACCTTCTGGAAGGGGACCAACGTGGCCCCACCTTCCGGGAGGGGGCATGGGCCTATGAGGGAGTGCCCTGTCCGCTTTGGGCCAGGGGCACAAGGCCCCATAGGGCCCAACCGGCCAGCTAGGGTAAAACCCTAACTAGACCTTCTAGAAGGGGGAGGGGTTCCTTACCCCCCACTCCTCCTCCTTGTGGCCGCCGGTTTGGGCTTGGGGGAGGGGCTAGGGCATCCGCTCACCCCTCTATATAAAGAGGGCTGGGGGCGCACCACCCCACACATCTTCCCCTCCAACCCTAGCCGCCCTGCTGCCCTTCCTCTCTCCTTCCCGACTGCTTGTAAGGCGAAGCCCTGCTGCAGAAATTCTCCACCATATACACCACGCCGTCGTGTTGTAGATCCAATCCGTCTCTCCACCATACTTGCTGGTCCAAGGAAGGAGGAGACGTCGAGGTGCTGCACGTGTGCATCTCACGGAGGCACCGCCACTTGTTGTGCTAGATCGGATCGGATCGCGAGGAGGAGAAGCGAGTACGACTACATCACCCACGTTCCGACGAACGTTCCGCTGTGCGAATCTTCAAGGGTATGAAGATCTAATCCAATCTCTCTCGTTGTTTGCATCTCCTAGATTAGATCTTGGCTTTCCCTCTGTTCGCATCCGTAGAAAATTTTGATTTACTATGCCGCGAAACCCTTCATCTTACTATACAAGCTAACAGGAAAAAATTTCTTTACAAGATACAAGTACTTCACAATTTTTTATGTTTTCTGCAGCCTACAGGAACGTCGAATTACATATCGGGTCCTCCAACAGAAGTCGACAAAGCAACTGGCTACGCCATAAACTCAAGGCCCGAGTCGAAACCCTCCTCGGATGGTTGCATCACTTGATGCTACACAAACGCGACACTGACTCGATGCACTTCCGGGTCAGTGGCTTATCCTCACATGAGTCTCCACTAGAGTCTGCGACTCGACTAGACACTCGGAGGCTACTCCTATCAGGAGCGCTGGTTGCGCACCCAATGTACTTTCGGGTCAACGGTACACCCACGAGATTACCAACTACAACTGGAGCGTTGATCGCGCACACAGAAGATCTTCGAGTGGCACGCTTCGATTCCTCACTCGAATCAACGATTCGACTAAGGACTCGGGGGCTACTCCTATCAGGAGCGCTAGCCACGCACCCGAAAAACGAACAAAGCACTACACCACTGAACTGTTTCTTCGAGTCCTACGTTGAGTCTACGACTCCACTACGGACTCGGGGGCTACTCCCATAGGGAGGATGGATTTCAGCATCCGAAAAAATTTGTGTCCTACGGACCTGACACTGAACAACAACTGAATTAAAGTCTCCGCTCGAGTCTACGACTCGAACAGACACTCGGGGGCTACTCCCATAGGGAGCGCTGGTCGCGCACCCTATAAAATTTAGACTGCTATCCTTCGGATCAGGATACAAAAAACTTTTCGGCAACTCTGCCCTAATTAACGCTAAGTGGGAAATGTCCTGCTTGGCCACCCAAAACACCTCCGCGGTGATAAACATTCGGATGCTGTGTCTACGACACAAAGATAAGACCTACAGATATCATCTGATGGCCTGGCAACGCACATGACTGTGCTCTGCTAGTAAAAATCCGTGCGACGGTAGCGATGAAAAATCCCGACGGCGTTGGGTACATCAATTAAATTCACCGAATTCCACTCGTAAGTCCTCCGCGGCCTGAGTCGAATTACGCCAGCAAATGTTCCGGGTTTGAGTCGAGGGACTTGAATCTGAAGAAGATCGTGTTGTTTTGTCCTAAGACATTTAACTGACCCTGATCCATCAGGAGAGTCAGGCACATGCATCAACAATCCCTACACACTCAAAACATTCCTCTTGAAAGACAGAGATAGCTGCACCCGAAGGATTGAAGAGTCCTCAGCCGAATCTACGATTCGACTGAACACTCAGGGGCTACTGACATGGTTATACCCTGCGGGTACCTGATGTTAGCCTACCTGGTCCAGCCCGATGGAAGGCCCACTCGACAACCTGCCCGGGTCCATGAAGCCTATGACGGTTCGGTTGAAACGAAGCCCATATGGACACGGAGTCCCAAGCGCACAAGACAAGAAAACCTCAAGACTAGAGTTCGAATCTAACTTGTAACCTACTCGTATCGGTACCTGAGACCTAGCCTCCCCATATATAAAGGCTAGGATGGGGCAACGAGGAAGAGGCACCCCCCGATAGACTAGACCACAATAGATCTACAGATCTAGATCTCGACTCATACTTTCGCATACACACCTCCACGCCAGTTTGCATCTGCGCACCCCTGTAACCTTCGGTTCCGCCATAATCAAGAGTAGACAAGCAGGAGTATGGTTTTCCCTCCGGGGGCCTGAACCTGGGTAAACCTCGTGTCCCGTATTGCTTGTTTGCTAACCATTCCGCGATCTCCAGCATCCCCATCTTCTCCAAAACCCAAGTCCATAACAATGGGCATTGACGAGTCGAAACCTCGTCAGAGTCCACTATAAATTCCTATGCATGGTGTGTTACACCATTCCAAGTATATTCATGTGTTTATCTATCTTTCAAATTAAACTTGTTATGTGAAAATTAGTGATTAAAGCTCTCACAAAATTGATGGCACACTTTATTTCTTGCACTTAATAAACTTGAACCATTGTGACCATCTATGTTGCTTATATTCTTGCAAATTATAAGTTGGGAGTTAGTAGAACCATGCTGTCATGGGGAACTCTTTCAACATTGCACTTATTTATTCAGTTGATATCATGTTCTTTTGTTTATGGATTCCCGGCGGTGTGAAATAAAAGGGGAGCTTGTAAGCTCATGGAGTTTGTATATGTGTTAGAGAAATGCCTAGGCAGCTAGCCTAATCCATGCCTAATCAGGGTAGAAACTTACAGCGTAACCATAATGAGCATTCTGTGAAGCATCCTCAATAAAAACCTATGCAAATAGCAAATAAAAAGATCGCTGAGATGCTCATTGTCTATTTCCTTGTCATTTTGATATGGGATAGCTCTTGTGTTATGGGGAAAGGGGTACACCGTTGGTGGTTCTCTGTGATACACATATACTTACAATGACAATAACTTGCTTGTGACAAAAGTTGAGTAGCATGAGGTTCTTGACAGACGCTAAGGCATGATATTTTCAACTTATAACTTGTCAAGCATATACTCATATTTGTGTCACTTTAACCTTAATCACTTCAAGATTCCAATGATAGGGGCAATGAGAGCTGAAAGCTAATAAGTACCATAATTTTTGGAACCTCTTTATGAAACTTGCAATCCCTGCTTCCCTCTACGAAGGGGCCTTTCTTTTTAACTTTTATGTTGAGTCTCCATCTTCTATCCTTATGCACCAATTAAGAGAGCATAGTTGTCATTCTTAGTTTAATGTGCATTGTCCCAAAACTTAATGATTCATAATGTTGGTATTTCTTGTTTTTAAATTATTTGTATCTAGTCACCCTGAACTTTGAAGGTGTCCTAAGCATTTATGTTTTTCTACTCCATGAAGGACAAGCAATAATCGATGGCACGGTGATGACGTGAGCGCTTGGAAACCCCAAGAGAAAGGTGTGAAGAGCACAAAGAGAAGTCCTCCTCAGAAGAGACCGAGGTTATCGAACCAGTAGGAGGAAGGAAACATCTCAAAGGTGTTGCACGCAACGTGGAAACCTGCACAACACAAACTCAAGACTTTGCCCCAATGAACAGTGAGGTTGTCAAGCTCACCGGTTTGCTATAACAAAGGATTAAATGTATGGTGTGGAAGGTGATGATGGTTTGTAGCAAGTAAACAGTAACAATGGAAGATGTGTCAATGGTAAAGATTGGACCAGGGTCCATAGTTCACTAGAGGTTCTCTCCTTAGATAAACAAACATGGCATGCAGGGTAAACAAATTACAGTAGGGCAATTGGAAGGAACTGAGCAAGGCATAACAATGCAATACTAGACAAAAAGATCCTATGAGATTCGATTGGGCAATACAACAATATACATAGACCGCCATCCAACTGCATCTATGACTAGAAGTCCACCTTCAGGTTATCATCCGAACCCTCCAAAGATTAAGTTGCAAGCAATTGCACTTTAAGCAAAGTGTGTAAGGTAAACAATCCACTTGTTCCATGAACAAGAGACCGTTGTTTTCTCCCTAGTAGCAACAACAAATCTACAAATCAAGAGATTTCCACTTCCTTGGAAACTAGAGGCATGAACCCACTATCGAGCATAAATACCCCTCTTGGAGTCACTAGCAACTACTTGGCCAAGATAGCTACTAACAACGGAGAGCATGCAAGATCACAAACAACACAGACATGATAGAATCAAATAGACAAAACCATTAATCAATCTGACATAGTAATCTCAATATCCATCGGATCCCCGCAAACACAACATGCATGATTACAAATAGATTAGATCTTGATCATGAACGGAGCTCACAAGATCTATACATGAAAGAACAAGGAGGAGATACAACCATCTAGCTACTACATGGACCCGTAGTCCAAGGTGGAACTACTCACGCTTCATATCGGAGGCTGGCTTGATGAAGAAGAAGGCCTCCAGGATGATCTCCTCGGCAGGTGCCGGAAGAGCCTGATCCCGATCTAGGGATGATGGTGGCGGCGGCTACACACGGCTTCATGGTATTTTGATCGGGTTCTTAGGGGTTCATCATCGGGGGAACTTTATAGGCGAAGAGGCGAGCTGCAGGTTGCACCCCTGTGCGTGGTGGCCCACCAGCGGCCGGGGTGTGGCCCCCTGGGGATCCATCTCCGTCTTGTCTTCTAGCTTCGTGTTGCCCACGGTAAAATATTGACTTTGGCTTTTGTCCCGTCCAATTCTGAGAATATAGATTTTCTGCCTTTCTGGAACCAAAAACAGAAGAAAACAGGCAACTGGCACTGTGGCAACTTGTTAATAGGTTAGTTCCAGAAAACATATAAAAACACCTCAAAGTGTATACAAAGAAAATCAAAGTATATACTAAACAAGCATGGGGCATCAAAAATTATAGATACGTTTCCAACGTATCAAGCATCCCCAAGCTTAACTACTGCTCGTCCTCGAGTAGGTAAGTGATAATAATAATAATTTTTGAGGTGACATGCACCATCAAAACCAAGATCAAACCATTTGCAAGCATTGAAAGCTGGGATCAAAGAACTCTTAACATGTGCATGAAAGATGGAGTTCTAACAATAATACAAAGTAACTATGCATGCAACATGAAAGGCTACAAACAAAGATCATGAATAACATGCATTGAAAAACGTTTGTTTGTTTCACATACAGAAAACATGGCATAGTGGCATTCAGCTTGTCCCTCAAAGAGTAGCAGATAGATGCATAGGACACCTTCAAAGTTCATAAGAGTGACTAGATACAAGTAGCACAAGAACAAGCAATATCACAATATGCATCAATCAATAAGTTTTGGGACACTGCACATAAAATGGAAACTATGCTCTCTTAATGGTGCGTAAAGGTAGAAGGTGGAGACTCAATATAATAGTGGAAGAAAAGCCCTTCATAAAGGGAAGCAGGGATTTCAAGTTTCAAAAAGAGCTTCCAAAAATTATGGTACTTGTTAGCTTTCAGCCCTCATTGACCCTATCATAAGCATATTGAAGTGATTAAGGTTAAAGTGAACAAACTATGGAGTATATGCTTGACAAAGTATAAGTTGGGAATCTCATGTCCCTTGAATACGAGGCCACACCTCATGCTACTCAACTTCACACCGTAAGTTCTTGTCATAGTAAGTACTTGTGTATCATAGAGAACCGCCAACGGGGTACCCCTTGCACATGGTACAGGAGCTATCCCATAACCAAATGACAAGGAAAGTAGACAATGAGCATCTCAGTGATCTTTTTATTTACTATGTGCATAGCTTTTTATTGAGGATTCTTCACAGAATGCTCATTATGGTGATGCTGCAAGTTTCCACCATGATTAGGCATGGCTTAGGCTAGCGCCCGCGCTTTCTAACACAAAATACATAACTCCATGGACTTACAAGCTCCCTCTTTATTTCACACCGGTGACATCCATAGACAAAAGAGCATGATATCAACTGTGTACAAAGTACAAGTGCAATGTTGAAAACGTTCCCCATGACAGCATGATTCTGCTAATTCCAACGTATAAGTGCAAACATATACAACAGAGATGACACAATGGTTCAAGTTTATTAGGGGCAAATAATATAAAGTGTGCCATCAAGTTTGTGAGGGCTTTAATCACTAAGTTTTCACATAACAAAATACTTTTTAAATGGAAGATAGCTGAAAACAAGAATATACTTGGAATGGTGTAACACACCATGCATAGGAGTTTATAGTGTACATTTTGGAATAACTGGGTTTCTTGGGAGTTTGGAAGCATGAGTAGAGCTTACCCATACAAGTGGAGGCTAGCAAAAGACTGGGAGCAACCAGCTAAGAGAGCAATAATGACCATAATCATGCAGAGCGACAAAACATTACTAATCAAAGCATAGAGTGGTACTACAAGTCAAGGACTAAATGATCATAGAGGCTATGGTGACTTGTTCATAGTCTTAACATGGTGTGAGCATGTGCCAAGTAAACCCAAACAAAACATCAAAGGAGACCACCACAATACTATGCTTTTGTATGCTAAAACAACGCATGATTTTTCAAGGCATACTAAGCAATCCCAATTGTTTGGAACAAGACATGCTACAGCAATAACCACTAAGCATAAGGTCAAAACAACACCTAGCATGTCATGATAAAGTCTAAGTCACAGTGAATGCAAGCTCCTCTTGCACTTTCAAGTAGGAACTTTCTATTCCTTTCCAACACCAAGCGACTTATTTGAAACAACACAGCGAGAACGGGGGTCCAAACTACTTTATTCAAGCAAACTAAACAAACTAAGCAAAACAAACGAAAATTAAGACGCTCCAAGAACAACACAACAGTGCATGAAACAATAAAAATGAAGTGTCTAGAAAGACCTGAGCTTTTTATTGATGAAGAAGGGGATACCTTGGGCATTGTAACTACCTCGGTGAATTACGCTCCTAGATACAAGCCTGGATGAGCAGTAGTGGTTGAAATAGTACGGTGGGGCCCCAAAAGCCACTCACGGGTAGACCTTTCGGCCGTCCCAACCACTACCAACTCAACGGGACTCAGACGGGCGAATCGGAAGCGAAGGATCAACTACATACACAAGTGGGTATGTATGCAAGCCACCATACAAGAGTACATCGAGCCATACCATCTAGAAAGAAAGGAATATAGCAACGCCATACCAAGAAGATTCAAATGACCTAGATAGGTATAATATTTTAGGATAATTCCTCATACAACACACATCGAGTATCAAGCGAGCGGCAAAACAAAGTCCTGCACGGACAAGAAGCAAATCGCATAAGATGCCATAGAAGTAAGCACATCCCGCCCACGGTCTCACGGAAACCCGTTCCCTAATCTCTACACCGAACGATCGTTGCCCGCATCATCGCCTCTTCCACCCAAAGATCCGCCCCGCGAGGTTACCTGCTCATCCGAACCAATAATTTATCGTAGTGAGACCCTAAGGGTACTCAGCAAGTCTTAATGCCTCTAAAGGGACACAACTGGGTGACGAATTGCAGCGAAAGATAAACCCTAGCAGTTCTACAGATAACGCTAACCATCCGCCTAACCAATGATAGGCGGACGTCCGTGAATTAAGGACAACAGTTATAATAATTTCATCCGATCCATCCTCCTCCTCGCTACCAACGAGGAAGCGATTTAACAACCCCCATCCGTTGGCAATTTTATTAACCATTCCATGAGTGTTTCACTATTTACTAGTCAAATTACTTAGTCGATTAAAGCGGTACTTTAGTTATGCTTGTCTATGATCGAGAAACCGTGCTCCAAGTCGCCATAACCGCGACACGGCTTTCAAAAGTTTTACCCGCCGGTGCACCAATAGCAACACACGCTCGATCAACCTCGAAAACCAAATCAAAACCCAACGAGGCCTTCACGACAAAGCAATCACGGATTCGAAATATTTCAGGGCCACCTTGAGTACACCCGCAACGGTTAGACTTGAGACGGACCCGAGGTTTAGGGCTGGGTCAGAAGCGATCGGGAACCCAAAACTGGGCTTGTCGATACCGCGAACGTCACAATTCCTAAACAAGATGCAGTCTGTCGCACAATTTAAATAAAGCAAGAGTATGGCATAAGCACAGGATAGTAAACAAAACCTCAAACTAGTTTGTGGCCCCAAGAAATAAGACGGAATCAAGCTCGCTTGGGGGTCCCATATACCTCCCGGATGTGGATAGCGCGATAAATCAAGGAAAAGGAATCAAGTACTCGGGGTCTTACGGGACACAAGTGAGCAGGAAAAACCAAATAGCAGATATTGCTCACCGATGCCACTTTCATTAGTTATCCCATTACTACTCAGGTTAAGTTGTTTATGTACCTCGTTATCCATCAGACTCTCACAAACCCTACACATGCTGTTCTACGACTCGCATGGCTCAAACAACTCCTGTAGTAATGGCTCATGGGATGGAGGAACAAGCTCGGTGGGGTTTTAAAAGTAAAAGGCTATGCAATACTTGGGATTCAATTTAATGCAATCGCGACTCAATGATGCAAGAATAAGATAGAGGCAATAGGTACTGTATGTATGCAAGCATGTGGAAGTGCTTGCCTGGCAACTCAGTTGAAGCGAGAGACGGATCTGGGTAGTGCTCCTGGTTCTCTTGATATATCCCCTGCTCAGTGTCTATTCGAAAGAAGAACCAAACAAGCAAGGGCCAACATAAATAGAGTGCACAAGCATAGGAATAAAATGCGACAAGCATGCCATGATGGATGATGCACAAGTTGCATGGCAATAAGTAGCATGGCATGGGTGAGGTGTGGTATATAAGAATAAGTCACTTTATTAAGGTTGGGCCACATTTTATTGTCATATTAGTTGATGTACACTATATTTTTATATGATGCATGCTGCAATTGAAGTCATGGATAGCACAAACAGAAAGGTCTCGTCGAGCTGATCATTTTAGACATATCATTTGTTAAATTTGGAATTATAAATCAAAAGTTATTAATTATTTAAGTTCCAGTGGCATTTGTTGTAATTTACCTCAACTTGGAATTTTAAATGTGCAAAAGGCAATTTGAATAGCATATTTGAAATCCTCACATTTTTCTGATTCAAAAACATATATTATTTGTATTATTTGAAATTATGAATTTAAATTTATTTTAAGTCAAAATTAATTAATTAGGGTCAAAGTCAAAGGTTGACTAAATAAAATAATTCTGAAAATATTTGAATAAGGATTTGAATTATAATTCAAAAACTAAACATTTTTCATATAAGGTTTGAATTCAAATTCCAAACCAGGATTAAGTTATGAATTCAATTACATTTGAACAGATTTGAATTTGAACTGATTTGAATTTATTTGAAAATGTTTGAAATTTTTTGATTCAGCAAACTCTTGGTCTTTTGTTACCCAGCAGAAACTACTCCAGAGAATGACAGTGGGTCACAGGTCGACTTGTCATAGAGGACTGGTTGGGGGGTAGGACCGCGCGTTGGACATAGGAAAGCTCAGGGGCTAAACCGCAAAAGAAACGCCGAGGTCGACGTGGTCGATGGGTCATGGTTGAGGGCAAGGAAGCCTAGGGGCTTAAATAGAAAATCGTCCAGGGCTGGTTGATAGTCTGACGAAACTGAACTTATATACACTCGATAATCTGCGAGCTGGGCTGAACTTCGGAGGACGATGGCGAGGAAACGGTGGCGATTTTGCGCAAGACCCAAAAAGCAAAGCTGGAGAGGGAACACCAGGCTATAACTTTGATGTTTGGAGTTTCACCAACGGAGGTCTGCAGCGGACGGGGCGAAGGGATGAACAGAGGCAGAACACGTACGCGAGAATCTGAATTTTGTGCTCGCAAAACGCCTAGCTGGTTCCATCTTCGGGCGACGATGGCGGTCGATCTAAGGCAGATCTCTCGATGCCGCAAAACGAAAACTTGTAGAGGGACGTAAGGGCTCCAACTTTTGTCAAGGGGTCGTCGCCGGATCTTGGCCGCGGTGGGACGGGCGAAGAAGAGGCGATGGGGAACATCCGCAGCTGACGGACCGGCAGGCGGCAGTGGCGGGAACTACGGCTGCGGCGGCAGCTACCGTCTTGATGGGAGGCCTAGGGAGAGGAATGGAAAGGGGCGACTCGAGGGGCGGTGGTCTCGGAGGGCTCGGGGGGGGGGGACGAGTCGAGGTGGAGCAGCGAAACAATGGGCAGAGGCTCCTCGGGTGAGGGAAGGAGATGGCGCGGTGCTCCTGGCGCGTCGGGCTCCTGCTGGCGCTTCTTAGCGGCGTCGGGGTCGCGGCCTTCCGCTCCTACTGCAGCCCCGGACGAAGAGGTACGCGCTGAGGTGGGGGCATGCTCGATCTCTCTCTGTCCCGGTGAGCTCGAAGAGAAGAGAGGGAGGCAGAAGCAGGGAGCTGGCGGCGAAGAGGAGGGGAAAGAGGACTAGGGTTGCAGGGGGAGGGGGCTGCGCGGCTTGGCTAAGACGGGGGCAGGGACTCACGTGCCGTGCGTGCTGCTGACGCGGACGACGGGGAGCGACGGCCACCTGCTCCCTCCGTTTGCTTTCCGTCTCACGCCGAGAGCAGGGGAGGTGACTGCGGAAGATGGTGAACAGGAGGGGGGATCGAAGGGGTATAGGGCCAGGTGAGGCGAGTTGGGCGGGGAGGAGTGTTCTGGCTGCTGTCATACTCTCTCTCTTTTTCCTCTTCTTTTTATTTCATTTGTTTTGAATGTCTCAAATTCCAATGCAATTTAAACCAGCTACTAATTCCAAAAACTATTGAACCTTTTAACAGGAGGTTTTGAGATAGGGCTTGACTAAGAGGAGAGGCAAAAAGAGGCCAAGATACATAAGAGAAGGCACACATGATCACATGATCATGCATGGAAGAGAAAAGAGGATTAGGTGATTAGGTTTAAAGATTAGCTAGGGAGGTAGAGAGAGAGGGGTGAGAGCTAGGGTTTTAAACAATCAAAACAAGATCAAGCAAAGGAAGGAGTGACCCATGCAAGCAAAACAATAAATAACCTTCAAATGTCAGTAAGAGGTGGCACTTGCATGGCCCATAACAATATATGCCATGTCTTTATATTGTGAAAACAACATAAATTCATATGGCATTCTTCCATGCATTCCCAAAAGGCCAAGCATAAGATTATGAATGGAATCCACCCAACCCACATGAGCTAGAGGTAAACTCATTTAAGATGCCAAGCTCATGTTAATTGGATGGTGGAGATAAAAGGTGGTAAGAAAAAGGTGGTGGAGTCAAACAAGAGATATGCCCCCAAATCAACTTGGGCATTTAACAATATATCAAGAACCAAATGCAATATCAAGAGGCAAATACAGATATTAATGCATATGAGATAAGAACCGAAGCAAAAGGGTTTTTGTATGATGCTCAAAATGCAAGGTGGCATGATGACATGAACATGACAAGGTGATGATGCAACAATTATTTGTAGGAAGTGGCCCTTTATTACTAGATCCAGAGCATTACGGTGTTAGACAACTGGGATGCTACAACTCTCCCACTAAACAGAATCTCGCCTGAGATTCTAGGAAGAAGAAGAAGACACAAAGAGAGAAGGATGGTTGGCACGGAGTTCCTCTTCACGCTCCCAAGTGGCTTCATCAATGAATGGTGTGACCACCGCACCTTGCGTAACTTGATGGACTTGTTGCAGTCCTTCTTTCATGGTCTCAAGGATTTTGGGGTGTTCTTGATAAGACAGGTCTTCTTGAGATCGATTAGCTCATGATCCACGGTCTTGCCGGGATCTTTGAAGCACTTCTTGGTGAGAGATGTGGAAAACATCATGGACTTTGAGTTTTTCCTAAGCTCAAGTGCATAAGCAACTTCTCCTCTTCTACCACGTATCTTGAAAGGACCGATGTATCTAGGAGCCAACTTTCCTTTGATACCAAAGCGGTGTTCCTCTCATGGGAGTGACACGAAGACGAGATCACTGAGGGCATACACCATATCCGTGCTTCTGTCATAATTGCTCTTCTGGCGACTTTGAGCAATCTTCGTTATCAAGAATGATATGCACCTTCTCCTCTCGCTTGTGTTACAATGTCGTGGCCAAACCAGATTCTTTCTCCGCACTTTTGACCAACCAATCGGAGTTCTGACTTGCGACCATAGAGAGCCTCAAATGGTGCCATCTTCGACTCTTCCGAAGTCATTTGTTGTAGGAGAATTCCGCATAAGGAAGACATTCCTCCCACTTCATGCCAAAAGAGATGACGCAAGCCCGAAGCATATCCTCCAGAATCTGATTGATTCTTTCCACTTGTCCTTGCGACTGAGGGTGGTAAGCAGTGCTGAAGTTCAACTTTGTTCCCAAAGCTTTTTGGAAACTCTCCTAACTTTGAGGTGAAGATGCTCCCACGGCCGAACTGATTACAAGTGGAACCCCATACAGAGAGACAATTGTTGATATAGAGCTCACCAATGAATTCCGTAAATTGTTTCCTTGACGGGAAGAAATGAGCCACTTTAGAAAGCACATCGATGACAACAAAATTGCATTGTTGCCCTTCTGACCTTGAAAGCCAGTGATGAAATCCATCTCTACTTTCTCCCATTTCCATTCGGAGGTTTCAATGGCTGTAGAAGACCGAATGGTTTCGATGGATAGCCTTGACTGCGGATGACATCACATTCGAGACATACTTTGCACAATACCGCTTTCAACCCCGCCACCAGTATTGTGTTTTCAAGTCCATGTACATCTTTGTCTTTGTCGGGATGGATAGAAAGAACGAATCATGCGCCTCCTTGAGAACTTGCTCTCTCGAGACCGGGTAGTTTGGAACAAACATCCGTGTTCAAAGAAAAGTGTGCCTTGATCATCCACGTGGAAGGACTCATACTGAAGCTCAAGTTTAGAGATGAGCTTTTGGTGTGTGGATCACCCAAATGACGGGCGAATCTTTTCTTCCAAGAGAGGAGTAGCCGAAGGTTCGGAGATGCCCTTGTTCCACAATTTCTGTTGAGCCGACGGAATTCCTCGCACAAGAGAGGCTGTTTCTTCCACCATGAGGTTGTTGACATAAGATTTGGGGCTAAGCATACGCCATGACATTAGCTTTGCGGTGTAGTTGATGGTCACATCAAAGTCATTGATTGCTTCAATCCACCTCCTCTGTCAAGGTTGAGATCCGTGTGTGAAGATATACTTCAAACTCTTGTGGTCGAAAAAGATCTCACAACGGTTACCAAGCAAGTAGTGCCTCCATAGCTTCAAAGCAAAGACAATCGCCGCTAGCTCGAGGTCATGTGTGGGATAGTTGATCTCATGCGTCTTCAACCGACGAGGCATAAGCAACCACTGTTTCTCTTGCATAAGGACCGCACTAATCCTTGCAAAGTGGCCGCAGAATATCCGGAAAGGCTTAGATGTATCCGGAGGAACCAAGATCTGGCGTGGAAGTGAGCTTCTCTTGAGTGTCTCAAAACTTGCTTGACACGCAGGAGTCCAGGTGTATTTCTTGCCTTTCTTGAGGAGATCGGTAAGAGGCTTCGCTATCTTCGAGAAGTTCAACGGCGACGGCAATAACTAGCCGCACCAAGAAAACTCCGCACTTCTTTGACATTAACAGGAGGAAGCCAATCGACAATTGTCTTCACGGTTTCCGGTTGCAATGCCCTTGGCGTAGATAACATGACCAAGATAGGTTACTTCGCAGCCAAAACTCACACTTTGAGAACTTTGCATACAAGCGGTTCTCACGAAGCTTGTTTAGGACACACCGCAGTGTTCTTCATGCTCCTCCTTAGACTTAGAATAGAGAATGTCATCCAGATAGACCACAACGAACTTATCAAGGTACTCCATGAAAACGGAGTTCATCAGCCTCGAGAAGGCAAATGTGCGTTGGAGACCGAAAGACATGACCGTGTACTCATACAGCCATAGCGGTGGTGAAAGCTGTTTTGGGCACATCTTCCTTGCGAATCTTGATTTGGTGATAACCACTTCTCAAGTCCAGCTTAGAGAACACCACACAACTAGTGATCGAATAGATCATTAATCCGCTGAGGATATTTGTTCTTGATGGTTTTAGCATTGAGAGCCGGTAGTCAACACAGAGTCTATCGGTCTGTCATGCTTCTTCACAAAGATTGTTGGGCTACCCCAAGACGAAGTCTTGTGTTGAATGAAACCCAACTTCTCTTGTTCATCAAGTTGTCGTTTGAGTTGACCAACTGAAGGACCCATTTTATAAGGCCGCTTGGAGATAGGAGATTCTGTGAGGTTCAAGCTCAATGACAAACTCAACCTCACAATCCGGAGGCATACCCAGCTCTTCAGAAAGACATCCGGGAACTCACAGACCTTTGGTACACTCTGAATAGCTTCCATAGCATCATCATTCGAGCTGCCAAAGAGAAGAGTCGACAGCAGAGTCGACTTGGAGAAAAGACTATATGGCCTTCAGAATCTTCGAGACACCGAGCTCAAAGACAATCAATCACAATGCATTTGTCAACCAATCCATGCCCAAGATGACATCAATGTCGAATTGCCTGTAGAATTAAAGAAGCCGAGAATGAAGAGCCACCAATCTCAATCGATTTCCATGATCGATATGAGGAGCCCTCATGTTTGAACCAGAGATAGCACCACAGACGGCGTGATAAAGGAACCCTATCCGGTTATTATGCTCTTGTGCAAACTTATGCGAAACAAAAGAATGCGATGCACCGTAATCAAACAAAACTCGCAGGGGATCGAGTTAACGGAAAAGCATACCCATCACAACTCCGGTGCATGCTCGGCTTGAGTGGCGTTGACAGTTAGCACGAACAACCGCAGACCCGGCTTGGTGTTGATGTTGAGAGCCCGAGGTGGTGGTGCACGAACCATAGGAGAGCTTGCTGCAGATCTTGGCGGGGTGGAGGGAGAGCTTTGTTCTTCATCAGCCCAGTTTTGATGTCCGTGATCTCCACACACAAGCAGACACGTGTGGACGTGGAGCAAGATAGCTGGGACTCCGCCAGCGCTCGAGGTAGTGGTTGTAGCCCCCGGAGCCGCATGGTGAAGTTTGGTGGCCTTGGCGTGAACTTGCAGGTCTTGGTGGAGCCGGAGCGACGGGGTGTTAGGAACCCGCACACGCCGCTTAGAAGGAGCCATAATCGCAGAGCTTGATGCATCCTGTTGTGTTTCTTGGACTCCTCGAACACTTGCCCGCTTGCCTCCTCTTGCAGCTGTGTCTTTGTAGTTCCAGGAAAGTTGCAGGCCTTGCATGTGTGATCGCATACTTGATCGACGCATTGAGCCCTTGCCTGAACCTCTTCTGTTTCTTCTTGTCATCAGATACCTCATCACCACCATAACGAGAGAGGTTCATGAAGTTCCTGATATAGGTGTTGACGTTATCATTTCCTTGCTTCAGGTTGAGGAAAGCCTCCTTCATCCTTTCCATTACAATCTCGATGAAACCGCTCTTGAACGCTCGGAACCTCTCCCAAGTTGGTCGGAAACCAGCAGCTTGCCTTCAAGTAGTTCTCCCACCAGAGAGCATCTCCCTTTAGAAGGTGAGTAGCACACTTGACCCACTCGCTCGAACATCGCAGTCTCGAGCAACCTTGACATCTCACGCAGCCAATCATCCGCGTCCGAGGTCGATCAAACATCAAACCGACGAGGGTTGAATTTGAAATCTCTTGATGTCTCCTCGCTTGGGAGGTGGAGGTAGTGGAGCAAACTCGTTCCTCGACACTTTCCTCAAAGCTACCGATGGTTCTCTTGCATTGCTGCCAAAGCATTAGCGATGTTTGACAATGAGCCCGTCGAGGTATGTCCTCATCCAGACGGGCGTGGTGGAGCCATCCTGTCATTGATATAAAACTCAAGTCGATTATAATGGAAGATGATAAATAATCCAAAATAGTACCAAGATGGAATTAACCAAGATTAAAGGATACAATTTACTGAGATGATATTAAAATATCAACAAAGTTCATAGCACCTAAAAGATATTAAGCATATCGCACACGGCTGAAAAGGAGTGTGGTACACAATATATCAAAGAAAAAATTTCCACAAATTTCGGCATTAAAATACCAATAGATGCGCAAAATTACTTAACGAATCAAGATTAGTGACTCTACCGATTCAATATACAAAAGCGAATGATAAAAGTAGTGGTATGGTCGCGACTCCATCCCGCACTCAAATCATTACTCCGCACATGAACAAGTGGAACACATATCCCAACCCCTTCTTCTCACGTTGAACCTAAAGATTGGTAACTACGGAAACGAACACCCCAAACAAGATAGCGTCGGATACAAAGAGGAAGACAGATTGCGTCGGTTTGCAAAAGCCTGTCGGTATGGAATGTACCAACAGTTGATAACCAAAAGCTGATTAGATAACAACTTGGATGCAACAGATAGACAAGGGATTACACACACGCACACACACACACAAAACCTATGGTAATACGGAAACCCAGAACACGTGAATCCTAGTTTGAATTTTTAAGAAGAGGATTGAAAACGTTGCACTTCCTTACCAGAAAGGGTGGGTGGGTGGGTAAGAAGAAAAGTGGAAGCAGTCCTACTCTCGCGTTTTGTTTTTCCCTAGTATACATAACTACTAAAATATTTGCTAGACTGATGTCGTGGGAATGACCACGGCAGATGCTGCAATCGGCAGCGAGTAGTAGAACGAGGGGCAAGGGCGGCCAGCCATCTGCGGTGCGAGATGAGGGCAAAGACACAGGGTTTTACCCAGGTTCGGAGGGTAAAGACCTACTCGCTAGATTGTATTATGGAGGTGTTTACAATGGGCGAACTCGACTAGGCGGCGAGTTGCTTGGGGTATGAGGGCGTGTCTCTACTCACCCCATAGGGAGGCTTATATAGGCTCACCTCCCTAGGGTTTACATATCTCAACCGACTCGGTTACAACTTGGTAATCATTTAACCTAGACCGACTAGGCCTATCCGCCGCTGGGCCTTCAACCTCCGCCGCTCGATACCTTCTTGGGCTTCGTCCACTCGCTCTGCGAGGCCCACTCGCCACCTTTGGACCCGGAAACGTCCTGAGCATACCCCAATAGGCGTATCCCCATCAGTAGTCCCCGAGGCCGTCGTTGATTAGGCGTGAGTGGCTGCTGGCAGTCGGAGTATACGGCTTCAAGTTGGCATCCAGTCGAATCGTCGGCGGGCTCCTGTATAAGGGAAAAAACCCGGTAAACCGAGTCGCGTCTCGGGCGAGTCGAGCCAACGGGACGCGGTCTCGGCGAGTGACTTAACGAGCCGAGTGGCTAGAGTTGGACCGTCAGGCATGGTCAAACTAGCCGTTAAGGTAACTCAACGGTAACTTCTGGCGTAATCATCGCGCGGTAACGGCCCCCTGACTTGGCGGGCAACTCCCACTATATAAGAGGAATGGTAGGCTATCGTAAAGCCAACCGCCCACCATTTTCTCCGAGTACGCACATCTTCCTTCCTTTGATTCCGCGATCCAATCGACCCGCAATCTTCCGACCTCCGAACAGATCCTCAGCCATGGCCCTCTCCACCGAACCTTGGGGTAGATCCAAATGCACCAGGGCACAGCTGGCCTCCTTCGAGGAGGCCGGAATCCTACGGGCCGGCTGCTGGCGTATCCCCGCAGCCGGGGAAACCACCCCAAACCCGCGAGAGAGAGAGTTCGTCTGTTTCACCAGCCACCTCGAGCGGGGGTTAGGGTTTCCCACATCTTTGTTCTTCCGGCGTTTCTACTACTATGGATCCAGCCTCGATCCGGGTCCTGACATCGATCGAGCAGCTCGCCATCTTCGTGGCGTTCATGAGTGCTATGGGCTGCCGACCCTACTTTCCCTTGTGGCAAGATCTGTTCCATGGACGGATCAACCGCGGAGGCGGGCGGCCAATGCTAGCCGTGGGCGGCTTAACTTTCCAACTCAAATCCAAAGCCTCCTTCGACCGATCTGCCGCCAGCAACAGCGATCGAAAAGTCATGGTTCTATGTGACCGAGGCGACTCGAGACGGCGGCGATCCCGAGTACTCGCTAATCGTTCGAGCCACGCCATCTCCAGGTCGGCAAGCTCCCGACGACCAGCGATGGTTGTCGATGAGATGCTCGGACCATCCGCGGTCCGAAGAAGGGGCCCAGACGTAAATTTGTACAATTGTTGGCTTGGCGGCGTTGCCCGCCGCCTAACGCGAGCATTACATGTACCAAGACACGGGCCGGGAGACCCGACGAAGCCTGCCGCCAGTGGAAGCCGGAGGACTACCTCTCCGAAGAAGATCACCCAGCGACATACGTGGATGCGCAGGCTGGGGGTGCCTCACACCGCTGCCGCCCGACGGTAATCCTTTATCTTGTTCGCGATGGCAGTGCATGCGTAACTCTAACTCATTTCGTTTTTAACGCTTGTTCCAAGTGGTGGAAGGTGGTTACCACCACGACAACGAGAGCCCCGAGCCATCCGCCCAGGATACAAGCGAGTCGCCACCCGCCAAAGGTAACGAGGACGACGAGGACGAGTCCGAAGAGGAGATTGCCCCATCGGTCCGAAGACCATGGGCAACGCCGGGCGAGATCGAGAAGCAGAGCCTCGAGCGCCATGACGACGACGAACTCCAGAGACCACCTCGCGCCGCCAGCCACTCCATGAAGAAGAAGAAGGAGAAGAAGGAGGCGAGGGCCCCCCTGAGAAGGAAGATGAAGCCGCCGAAGGTGGCCTCACCGCCACACTCAACGAGCAGCTCTGATGCTCACAGCTCGGCCGGTGACGGTGCATTTCCGGCGACAACCGCGCTGAATCGCGCCATCTGAAGCTCCTGGCCTCAATGCCTCCGCCATTCGGGGTTTCGGCTAGGAAGGCTCCGTCGTGGCGATTTCGCCGCAAGGAGGTCCCGGCGGTGGCTCGCCCCGCAAGGAAGTTCCGCGGTAGCCCAACTCACGAGGAGGCTCGCCGGCGCCCGAGGCGCCAACCGCTACGTCGCCAAAGAAGCCGTGTATCCGGGCCCCGGCCCCGGGGCTTAGTCGACAGGGCCTGTCGAAAACCGGTTGGCCTTTCACGAGGCTGCGCTTCATTCCGCCGCCAAGTGAGTGCATTCGGCATTCCTTATTTTCCTTTAGTACTTTGATTGTCTTTTATTGATTCGATTCAATGTGCAGGACCGAGTGAAAAGATGGGTCACCCGACCGGGCAAAGGTATCTTCGTTGGCGAGGAAGACCCTTCCGCAAGAGGAAAAGTGATGAGGTCGCCTCAACGGAAGGCAACAAGAAGACCAAGGCGACGACATCGCCACCGTCTCGACGATGCGGCGGCCAGCTTTGGACCAGCGGGAGGCAACCGCGTCACTGAAGGAGGGCGCTTCCTTGCCCGACCGAGGAAGCGACTTCCTTTGGGCGCGCCTCGGTTGCTACCTTCCCCGTTTGACCAGGCGGCACGGCGAGTGGGCGCGACCAGCCCCGCAGGACCACCGACGCTGAAACCGACCAACGTCGGGCACACGCCGGGCGCTGCGTCTGTGGACGGTACAACTTCACGGCATGCTTGATGCGGCCATCCGTACCTCGGTCCCCGAGGATCGGTCGGTGCTTGGCGGGCTTGATTCTTATAATTACTTGTTTGTACTGAATCCAGTCCCCGAGTATGCGCTAAATTTAGCGGTATGCACGAGAATTTTCGTGCATGTCGTCCCAGTGCGCACCCGCTAAATTTTAGCGGGTGGGCACTGAGGAATTTTCGTGATTGCCAGTCCCCGAGTGCGCACCCGCTAAATTTTAGCGGGTGGGCACTGAAATTTTCGTGATCGCGGGTCCTCGAGTGCGCACGCTAAATTTAGCGGTGGGCACCGAGAATTTTCGTGATCGCCCCCTCGAGCGCGCACCGCTAAATTTTAGCGGTGGGCACCGAGAAGTTTTCATGTGCTGACTTTGAAGATGTACAGGTCTGCGGTGGAGTCGGCAGAGCGATTGGCTCGAAAGCAGCGTCTTTGAGAAGGAGCCGCCGCTATCCAAGAAGCAAACAAGGAGCTTCAGTTGTTCTTGCTGCAAAGCGGAGGTGGCTCGCCAGAGCTTGTCCCTCGTTGGAGAATCGGAGGCGGTGGTTCGTTAGGCACCGCCGAGCGTAAGATCGCCGACCTCGCGAATCGCGGAGGCAAAGAAGAAGCAAGCTCGTGAACGGCGAAGAAGGCCGCCATTGCGCCGGAGGATGACCGAAGGCGCGAAGCCCTCATTGTTGGGCTTCAGACGATCATATCGCTTCAAAGTTTCATCACGGACTCGCCCGCCCATTGCTTGGTGAGTGTCTTCCTGTCTTTGGTTGTATTGTTTGTGGTTTCCATGGTACTCATACTTGTCTTCTCGCAGGTCGTGTTATTGGCTGCCAAGAAGAAGCGAACTCTCTTGAGGGAGTGCGTAAGCATGCTCGTCGACTCGGCGACTTGTCGCGACTGCATCCGTGCCTACCTCCAAGAGATGTCGCCCACGAGGTTATTCCCAGTGACCTCGTTGAGGTGTGGGAGTGCTTGGAGAAGGCGCCCGCGGTCAGAGTTCATGACGCGTCGGCGTTTCGTCGTGAGCGCCGATATTGAGCCTTGACTCGCCCACTTCCCGAGGACTTCGATCTCGACGATGTGACGAGTGGGTACCTTCGTCGACCGCGGTGGATCTGTCCGAGGTTCTCAAGCTGCGAACGCATGCCGGCGTACTCGGAGCGTGGGCGATGGGCGACCTCCTTCCCTACCAGAAGCGGTCGTCGCCAAACGACCCGAGCCGCAGATCGCGACTTCAAGGTTGAGCAACCTTTCCGCTCGGCGATGGCGGGTGAGCGACGTATCCGTCAAACCCGTACACCGCGTTCATCCGTAGGCGAGATGCTGGCGCCGCGTCGTTAAGCCTCTGCAGAATAGTGTAGTTTGCCTAGATGTGTTAGCAGCAGTTCTGCCGAGTAGGCATATTTTGTAATGTAAGACAATGCGATATGCGATTGAATGGAACGTTGTGTTCATTTTGCTATTTGTTTGTGTGTTTTGGGTTGATTTTTGGGTGAGTCCCCGAGCGCGTCCGCCCTTTTGTGGGGTTCACCTCATATATGATGTTTTGTTGTTTATCATGTGTGTTGTTGGTTTAGTCGACTCGCCCGAGCTCGGAGAGCCAGTCGCAAGGCGACTCCCTTGAGTGCTTTGTACTTTACCGTTTTCCCGTACGCGAACGGGGCCGGGCGGCCGAGTCCCCGAGCGTGGTACTTGGTAGTTCAAGGCGCGACTCGAGGGTGGTTGAGGACTGAGCGCGTTGGTATGAGCTGCTACCCGCCTCGCCCGTGGGTCGGCGGGCGAGTCCTAGGCATGCTCTCTTACTTGGCGTTTTCTGTCCGATCGAGACGAACTGGTATTCGCCCCGAGCGTGGTACTTAGCCGCTCGAGTCGCTATGCCGAGGATGCGGAGGACCAGGTCGCTGTGAGAAGCGAGGCTGTCTTGGTTCAGTAAAACCAGTCGAGCTAGGCGACTCAATGGGGCTCCGGTTGGCGTTTTCATGGACGATGCAAGACCTGAAATGACTCCATGCTCTTACATCGCACTACTTAGCCGTGCCGGTCGCTATACCAAGGGTTGACTTCTGTCTTTTAGCATGACGCTGTTACTTACGAGTGCGAGTGGCACAAGGCATGGAGAGTAGACGAATTTTGCGGTAACCGTTTCTTTTATTCATAGCGACTGTAGAGTACATATGTGGGGTTCTAGGAATAGAACTTCCGGAGGAGATTTACATTCCATGGCCGTTTGACGTCGAGTTCGCTGTCCCGGCGGACGTCGATGAGGTAGTAGGCGTCGTTGCCGAGTACGCGCCCAATAGCGAACGGGCCTTCCCACGGAGGGGAGAGTTTGTGCATGCCCTTCTTTTCCTGGATGAGGCGTAGCACCAGGTCGCCTTCCTGGAAGGTGCGGGTTTTCACCCGTCGGCTGTGGTAGCGGCGGAGTCCTTGCTGATAGATGGCGGTGCGCGATCGGGCGAGGTCGCGTGCTTCGTCGAGTTGATCGAGCCCGTCTTGGCGGCCAGCGTTCGGCCTCCAGATAGTGGACGACCCGCGAGTCGTGTTCGAGGTCGGTGGGCATGACCGCCTTGCCAGAGACCATGAAGAAGGGAGTGAATCCGACCTGCTGACCGAGGTGCGGATTCCCAGATGACGGAGGGAGCTTCAACCCAAAGATCCGCGCTCGAGTGGTACTTGGAGTCGCGGCAGGGCGTGGAGGATGCTTTGGTTGGCTCGTTCCGCTTGGCCATTGATTCCGGTGTGCGACCGATGCAGGTCGAGCCGGATGTGGTGTTCTTCGCAAAATTCGCCATTGCTCCTTGGCGAAGTTTGTGCCGTTGTCCGTGATGATGCTGTTGGGAACCCGTGCGGTATATGAGCTCGGCGTAGAACTTAGTGGCGGTCTTCCGTCGCATTTCGACCGCTTGGCCTCTACCCACTTCGTGAATTTGTCGACGGCGACCAGCAGGTGGGTGTAACCGAGGGGCCTTCTTGAAGGGCCGACCATGTCCATGCCCCACAGCGAATGGCCAGTGATGGGGATTGTTTTGAGCGCCGAGCTCGACGCGGCGTCGATTGGCGTGCCACGGCATCCGCGCATCGCCGACGATGTCGGCGCTGTCGGCGTGGGCGATGAGAAGCCGTGTCGCATGGCCTTGGCGACCGAGGAGCGCGCGCGTGATGGCCGCAATACCGAGTGGATGTCGTGGAGGATTTTGCGTCCTTCACCGGTTGAACGCAACGTTGGAACACGCCGGTGACGCTGCGCTTGTAGCTCGCCGATGATGGTGTAAGACTTGCATCGGCGATCATTCGAGCATTTGTTTCCTGCTGGCAGTGGTGCCGCCGGTAGGCGATGTAGGGCTTGGTCCAATCGTTCGCTCGTGATGAGTGCGACCAAGGCTGCCTGGTTGGAGCGGGACTCGATGTCGATCTCCTTCGGGAGAGACGATGGCGTGAAGATTGTGTCGAGGAACACGCCGGGTGGTGGTGCGAGCCGACCCAATGCGAGAGAGGCCGGCCTCGCTTTTCTCTGTCGATCCACTCAACAGTAGCGGTGAAGTGGTGCCCACCTTGTCCACCTCTTGGCGACGCTGCCATGGTGGGGAGACGGCCGCAGTGCCGCAACTTGCCCCGCAACGAGGTCGGAATCTCCGTAGCATCAAGGCGATTGACGCCATCTCCTTTGCGGCTCGCGATGGTGGAGGGCCTCGATTCAGCCATGTTGTTGGTGCAGGGCGTGAACTCGAGGCGGAGGATGTAGCGGAGCTTGTCGCCTTTGGTGAGGTCAAGACTATCCGCCTCCCGCCGTCGCGTTCTTGGACCCGTCGAGTGCAGGCTCCGTAATGGAGGTACGGCGGCTTCTCGCTGGGCCTCTTCCTCGGGCGAGGAAGTCTGCGGTGCTGCGACTTAATCGCCTCTTCGTGGCTCAGATTTAATGTTGTGGACGCCGATCTCGACCCACTTGGCGACCCGCCGGTCGCCTCGCGACGGATGATATCTTGTAGTGGTGCTGAGGAGACGACCGTGATCGGGTGCTCCTGGAAGTAGTCTGGCAGCGCCACGAGCCTCAAGACCGCGTATACCAGTTTTTGGTATCAGGTATCGTGGCGACTCGGTGAGGACCTCGCTGATGTAGTACACCGCTGGACCGGCGCCTTTCCTTCCTCGGTCGTTCGACGACCATTACAGCCGATAACGCGCCGGACGCCGAGACGTAAACCAGCATGGGCTCTTGTCACCTGGTGCGGCGAGTAGCACTTTTTGAGGTCGCGAGCGTCCGCCTCCTTGTCCCATGGAAGGTGGGGTTCTTCGATCAGCGGTATAGGGGCATCGCTTCGCCAAAGCGGGATGAAACGATCGAGAGCTACCGCCCGCCAGCTCGACGCCGCGCAGCGAACTCGGGTTTGCCGAGCCGGCGATCGTGTCGATCTTCGGGTTTGCCTCGATCCCTCGTTTGGAGACGACGTATCCCGCAATTGTCGCGGGTACAATCAAGGTGCACTTGCTTGATTGAGCTTTATCTTGTACTCGCAGATTGGCGAAGGTCTCGCTAGGTCGGCGAGTAGGTCGCTGGCGAGCGGATTTCATACCACGTCGTCGATGTAGACGTGGATGTTGCGCCAATTTGGCTCGCGAGGCATTCTTTCATGCACCTGGTAGGTTGCTCCGGCGTTCTTGAGGCGAAGGTCATGGCGGTGTAGCGAAGGCTCCGAATGGCGTGATGAACGCCGTCTTTCCTCGCCCCTCGACAACCATTTTGATCTGGTTATACCCAGAGTAGGCGTCGAGGAAACACATGACAACCCGCGGTGGAATCGATTATCTGATCGATCCGCGGGAGGACGAACTGCCTCCTTGGGCGGCGTTGTTCGTGTTTGTGTAGTCGATACACATTCTCCGTGTCCCGTTCTTCTTCTCAAGACTGGGTTTGCCAGCCACTTGAGTATTTAATGGGCCGGATGAAGCCGCAGTAGACGCTGCACTTCTCGGCGATTGCCCGACGGCGTTTTTCGTTGAAGGGCCAGAGCGGCTGACTGGTCGCACTTTGGGGTCGGCGTTAATTTGTGCTCACGAGCTCCCTAGGGACACCGGGCATGTCGAGGGTTTCCATGCGAAGATGTCCCTGTTCACGGAGGAACTCGGCGAGCGCGCTTCCTGCTGGGCTCATGCTTGTCCGATCGCCACCGTCGGGCCGAGTCGCCGGGACCAGCTCAACGTGCGAAAAGGCCGTAGCCTCAAAGGTTGAGGTGTTTGCCCTCCGAGTTTGGTTTCTTGAGTATCGTGGGGGTCGTTGTTAACCCCGCCGCGTGTTGGCGAGCTCGTCGGCGTGATTAGTTTCGCCGCGATGACGGCGCGAAGTTCGCCTTTGGCCTCGCGTTCGCCATGTCGGGTCCCGTTGATGGTGATGACTCACGCCCGGGGAGCTTCATCGCGTTATGCAGCGTAGGGCGCCGCCATGAATTTGGCGAACGCTGGCGCCTAGGACGCAGCGATGGTAAGTGTCGAATGGCACCAGCTCAAGACGATCCGCTCGGTCGCGGAAGTTCGCTGGGGTACCAAGGTGACGGGTAGCGTGACCTTGCCGATCGGGTACGCCTTCCGACCGGGACGATGCCGGAACGTGGTGTGGGTGGTCTCGATCATCGATCGCGGAGCCGCTCTTTGAAGGTGTCGAGGTAGAGGATGTTGATGGAGCTGCCGCATTCATCGCTGTCTTGGGGAGCCAGTAGTCGCCAACCTTGGGCTTGACCACCAAGGCGACTCGCCCCGGTACTGGCGCGTGGCGAGTGGTCTTGCCGGCTCCGGGTGATGGGCTGTTCCGACCAGTTGAGGAACCGGGAGCGTCTGTTTGGGACACCGCGGCGACGGCGCTGGCGATGACCTTCTTCTCGCGCTCGTGTTGAAGCTCGTGAAGGTATGGAGCGAGCCGCTACTTTGCGAATTTTCCGCCATTTGGCGGTCGTTGTCGGTGTCTTCCCGCGTGTCGTGCCTTCTCGATCTCCTTGAGGGTGTGGCGATCGGTGGTGTGCGTGGCGGGCTTTCCTTCCTGCCGTGGAAACGCATGGTTGGTTAAGGAGGCCGCGGATCGAACCTTGGCTTGTTCTTGTAGTTCCCGCCATCGCGTCGTTGCCTCCGTCACGGGCGGTAGCTCTTGGGGTCGCGTTATGCGTGCCCAGCGGCGGCGAAGTCGACTTCGCCGTCTGCGCGCTTACGTGAGGCGAGTGCCGCTGTAGCGTAGGTCGGTTGGCGGCCACCGTCGTTGCCGCCGTCTTGGCGTTGCCCTCCGTCTCGTCGTCGACGTCTTGGTTGGGATCCTCCTCGGCTGCCGTTTGGCGATCTCGAGGAGGTCGGGGATGTTGTCGAGTGTGCGGGCGTGTCGCTTGAGCTTGGCGACTAGAGGCTCAGTGGCGGCACGAGGTCTTGAAGCAATGGATCGCGGTGTCCGGTGGATGCCGACCGTTGTACGAGCTCTTGCCACCGTTGGACCCGCTTGGTCGATCGCGGGTCCCCGGACGCGCCTGGTCCTCGATGGTGGTGGCTCGAGTGTAAGAGCACTCGAAGTGCCCGACGGCGTCTCGCATTTCCTCCCGTGAGTCGATACCGCCCGGGAGTGTGTTGATCCATTGCCCGCACGTCCCTCCATCATCGTGGGAGGTAACGGCGCGTAGGTCAGTGTGACCCGCGATCCCCATTGCCATGAGGTATGTGTCGAGCCGCATCAAGGGTCGTCAGGAGTCGTATTTTTCGATCTCCTTGGCGCCTTGAAGTTTGGTGGGTACTTTTCGCCGGATCATTGGTCCGAAGCACTTAGGCCCTAGTCGTTGGCGACCCCATAGGCTCGCCATCGCGGCGAGTAGTTAGGTGTGCCGCAGTCGCCGGGCGGCGCGCCGATTTTGGTTGTTGATGATGTGAGTGCGGGCGTCGATTGGTTCTCCGTTGTCGGCGACGGTTGGTCGCCGCCCAGGATCGTTGGAGAGTGCCGCATTCGCTGGTCGGCGTTGAGCTGCGGTGGCTCGTGGCGGGCAATTGAGGGTGTTTGCCACCGGGCGGCCGCTGAGGCCGCCCGCTTCCCGAGGAGCGTGAGTATACTCGCGCTGCGGTCGGCGCCGCTTGCTGTTCCACGGCCTTCGAGTAGGGCCCCGACGCATCTTGAATCGAAGGCGCCGTGCCGTGGCCGTGATGCTATCGGGCCGCTCGCCGCCACGAGGTTGTCCATCGGGTGGAGAAGCGGTGAGGCCGTTAGCGTCTCGCTCCGTGAGGAGACGACTATCCGCGGCTGGTCCACAGGAGGTGCGGTTGTGGTGGTGGGCGCCCATCGCCGCCGATCTGGCGGGGCGGTTGCTTCCTCTGTGGCGCGTTCTCGCAGATCGCGCTTCGGCGCTTGGCGCGGGTCGTTGTTGCCGGTTCGTGGCGCGCTCGAACGGGGTTCAGTGACCTGATCCGCTGCTGGTGGTAGCGTGATTCCTGCTGTCACCGCCGAGGCGAAATTTTAAGCTCGCCTGCTTTCTTTGCATCTTGCCTCCGCCAACTTCAGGCGGAGTTCTCGACCTCCGTCGCCCGTGGCGTTAGGAGGATCGGGTGGAGAAAGGGTCCTCCGGCGGATCGGTGCCGGTGGCCATGTAGGTCGCGGCATGGCGATCGCTCCGTGAAGGTCGGAATTTTCCGACCGAGTCGAATTCAAGATCCAGGATGGAGGGTCCTCAAATCTCCAGCTGGAGACACGGACGATGGAGCCCGCGGATGAGGCATGTGATGGATCCGGCGAGTGACGCCGGCCGCCGAAGTCGGCGTCGTCGGTGAGGGCCGCCTTCGCGGCAGCCGAGTTCTCGCCACGTTGTGGGCGAGTTGTACCGAGGCGAGGCGGTGGATCGGCGGATCCGGCTCTCGGAGAGCCGATCGCAGGCGACTTCGCGGATGCGAGCCGAGTCCTCCGAGGTGATGGCGTCGGTGAGGCCGGCGAAGAGGCCGATCGTGCACTGGCGGGATCATTGTGTGACGGGTCGCGCCCGGACGTAGCTGCTCGGCAAGATCGGAGCATCTCGCCGATCGCTATCATGCGGCGGTGGCACTGCCTCGTTGATGGGCAGATTGGATCTCGCCGCAGAACACCGCCAGACCGCCAGCCCCACGGTGGGCGCCACTGCCGTGGGAATGACCACGGCAGATGCCGCAATCGGCAAAGTAGTAGAACGAGGGCAAGGGCGGCCAGCCATCTGCGGTGCGAGATGAGGGCAAAGACACAGGGTTTTACCCAGTTCGCCCCGGAGGGTAAAGACCTACTCCGCTAGATTGTATTATGGAGGTGTTTACAATGGGCGAACTTCTGACTAGGCGGCGAGTTGCTTGGGGTATGAGGAACGTGTCTCTACTCACCCCATAGGGAGGCTTATATAGGCTCACCTCCCTAGGGTTTACATATCTCAACCGACTCGTTACAACTTCGTAATCATTTAACCTAGACCATGGGCCTATCTTTCGCTGGGCCTTCAACCTCCGTCGCTCGATACCTTCTTGGGCTTCGTCCACTGCTCACAGCCCACTCGCCACCCTTTGGACCCTGGAACGTCATTGAGCATACCCCAATAGGCGTATCCCCATCAACGGGACAACGACCGTTTGGCTTGAAACCTCGAAGGTGGATGGCTCATACCAATTGTAACTACCTCGGTGAATTACGCCTCCTAGATACAAGCCCGATGAGCAAGAGTGGTTGAAATAGTACTGGGCCCCAAAATCCACTCACGGGTAGACCTTTGGTCGTCCCAACCACTACCAACTCAACGGGACACAGACGGGCGTAAGCGGCGAAGGATCAACTACATACACAGTGGGTATGTATGCAAGCCACCATACAAGAGTACATCGAGCCATACCATCTAGAAAGAAAGGAATATAGCAACGCATACGGCAAGATTCAAATGACCTAGATAGGTATAATATTTTAGGATAATTCCTCATACAACACACATCGAGTATCAAGCGGAGCGTCAAAACAAAGTCCGAATGCGGACAAGAAGCAAATCGGCATAAGATGCCATAGAAGTAAGCACATCCCCACAGGTCTCACGGATCCCGTTCCTAATCTCTACACGAGCGATCGTTGCCCATCATCGCCTCTTCCACCCAAGATCCGTCTGCGAGGGTACATTCATCCGAACCAATAATTTATCGTGTGAGACCCTAAGGGTACCAAAGAAGTCTTAATGCCTCTAAAGGGACACAACTGGGTGACGAATTGCACAAAAGATAAACCCTAGCAGTTCTACAGATAAACGCTAACCATCCGCCTAACCAATGATAGACGGACGTCCGTGAATTAAGGACAACAGTTATAACAGTAATTTCATCCGATCCATCCTCCTCCTCGCTTACCAACGAGGAAGCGGACGAACAACCCCCCATCCGTTGGCAATTTTATTAACCATTCCATGAGTGTTTCACTATTTACTAGTCAAATTACTTAGTCAGATTAAAGCGGTACTTTAGTTATGCTTGTCTATGATCGAGAAACTGTGCTCCAAGTCGTCCATAACCGCGGACACGGCTTTCAGAAAGTTTTACCCGGCCGGGGTGCACCAATAGCAACACACGCTCGATCAACCTCGGAAAAACCAAATCAAAACCCAACGAGGCCTTCACGACAAAGCAATCACAGGATTCAGAAATATTTCAGGGGGCCACCCTTGAGTACACCCGCAACGGTTAGCTTTGAGACGGACCCGAGGTTTGTGGGGCTGGTCAGGCGATCGGGAACCCAAACTGGCTTGTCGATACCACAGAACGGGTCACAATTCCTAAGCGATGCAGTGTGCTATCTCGCACAATTTAAATAAAGCGATAGCATGGCATAAGTCAGGATAGTAAACAAAACCTCAAACTAGTTTGGCCCCAAGAAATAAGACGGAATCAAGCTCCGGCTCGTGGGGTCCCATATACCTCCCGGATGTGGATAGCGCGATAAATCAAGGAACAGGAATCAAGTACTCGGGGTCTTACGGGACACAAGTGAGCAGGAAAAACCAAATAGCAGATATTGCTCACCGATGCCACTTTCATTAGTTATCCCAGTACTACTCAGATTAAGTTGTTTATGTACCTCGTTATCCATCAGACTCTCACAAACCCTACACATGTGTTCTACGACTCGCATGGCTCAAACAACTCCTGTAGTAATGGCTCATGGGATGGAGGAACAAGCTCGGTGGGGTTTTAAAAGTAAAGGCTATGCAATACTTGGGATTCAATTTAATGCAATCGCGACTCAATGATGCAAGAATAAGATAGAGGCAATAGGTACTGTATGTATGCAAGCATGTGGAAGTGCTTGCCTGGCAACTCAGTTGAAGCGAGAGACGGATCTGGGTAGTGCTCTGTTCTCTTGATATATCCCTCGCTGCCTATTCGAAAGAAGAACCAAACAAGCAAGGGCCAACATAAATAGAGTGCACAAGCATAGGAATAAAATGCGACAAGCAAACAAGCATGCCATGATGGATGATGCACAAGTTGCATGGCAATAAGTAGCATGGCATGGGTGAGGTGTGGTATATAAGAATAAGTCACTTTATTAAGGTTGGGCCACATTTTATTGTCATATTAGTTGCTGTACACTATATTTTTATATGATGCATGCTGCAATTGAAGTCATGGATAGCACAAACAGAAAGGTCTCGTCGAGCAGATCATTTTAGACATATCATTTGTTAAATTTGGAATTATAAATCAAAAGTTATTAATTATTTAAGTTCCAGTGGCATTTGTTGTAATTTACCTCAAATTGGAATTTTAAATGTGCAAAAGGCAATTTGAATAGCATATTTGAAATCCTCACATTTTTCTGATTCAAAAACATATATTATTTGTATTATTTGAAATTATGAATTTAAATTTATTTTAAGTCAAAATTAATTAATTAGGGTCAAAGTCAAAGGTTGACTAAATAAAATAATTCTGAAAATATTTGAATAAGGATTTGAATTATAATTCAAAAACTAAACATTTTTCATATAAGGTTTGAATTCAAATTCCAAACCAGGATTAAGTTATGAATTCAATTACATTTGAACAGATTTGAATTTGAACTGATTTGAATTTATTTGAAAATGTTTGAAATTTTTTGAATCAGCACTCTTGGTCTTTTGTTACCCAGCAGAAACTACTCCAGAGAATGACAGGTGGGCCGCGCGCGCTGACTTGGCATAGAGGACTGGTTGTGGGTAGACCATGAGTTGGACATAGGAAAGCTCGAGCTAAACCAAGAAAAGTGGCAATTGAGGTGGTCGATGGGCTGCGGGTTGAGAGCAAGGAAGCCTAGGGGCTTAAATAGAAAATCGTCCAGGGCTGGTTGATAGTCTGACGAAACTGAACTTATATACACTCGATAATCTGGCTTGAACTTTGAGGACGATGGCGAGGAAGCGGTGGCGATTTTAAGTAAGACCCAAAAAGCAAAGGAGAGGAACACGGCTATAACTTTGATGTTTGGAGTTTCACCAACGGAGGTCTGCATGACGGGCGAAGGGATGAACAGAGGCGAACACGACGCGAGAATCTGAATTTTGTGCTCATAAGCGCCTAATGGTTCCATCTTGAGCGGCGATGGCGGTCGGTCTAAGGCAGATCGCTCGATGCCGCAAAAATAAAACTTGTAGAGGGACGTAAGGGCTCCAACTTTTGTCAAGGGGTCGTCGCCGGATCTTGGCCGCAGCGGTGGGGAAACGGCGAAGAACAGAGGCGGCATGGGGAACATCTGCATGCACGAACAGCAGGCCAGGCGACGGTGGCGGAAACTACGGCTGCGGCGGCGAGCTACCGTGCGATGGGGAGGCCTAGGGAGGAGGGGAATGGAAAGGGGGGCGTACCTCGAGGCCGGCGGTGGTCTCGGAGGGCTCGGGGGGGGGGGACGAGTCGAGGTGGAGCAGGCAACGAACAACGGCAGAGGGCTCCTGGTTCAGAGGGAAGGAGATGGCGCGGTGCTCCTGGCGCGTCGGGCTCCTGCTGGCGCTTCTTAGCGGCGTCAGGTGTCACCTTCTCCTCTCCCTGCAACCCGGAGAGGTACACGCTGAGGTGGGGGCATGCTCGATCTCTCTCTGTCCCGGTGAGCTCGAAGAGAAGAGAGGGAGGCAGAAGCAGGGAGCTGGCGGCGAAGAGGAGGGGAAAGAGGACTAGGGTTGCAGGGGGAGGGGGCTGCGCGGCTTGGCTAAGACGGGGGCAGGGACTCACGTGCCGTGCGTGCTGCTGACGCGGACGACGGGGAGCGACGGCCACCTGCTCCCTCCGTTTGCTTTCCGTCTCACGCCGAGAGCAGGGGAGGTGACTGCGGAAGATGGTGAACAGGAGGGGGGATCGAAGGGGTATTTGGGCCAGGTGAGGCGAGTTGGGCCAGGGGAGGGGAGTGTTCCTGGGCTGCTGCTGTTACTCTCTCTCTCTTTTTCCTCTTCTTTTTATTTCATTTGTTTTGAATGTCTCAAATTCCAATGCAATTTAAACCAGCTACTAATTCCAAAAACTTTTGAACCTTTTAACAGGAGGTTTTGAGATAGGGCTTGACTAAGAGGAGAGGCAAAAAGAGGCCAAGATACATAAGAGAAGGCACACATGATCACATGATCATGCATGGAAGAGAAAAGAGGATTAGGTGATTAGGTTTAAAGATTAGCTAGGGAGGTAGAGAGAGAGGGGTGAGAGCTAGGGTTTTAAACAATCAAAACAAGATCAAGCAAAGGAAGGAGTGACCCATGCAAGCAAAACAATAAATAACCTTCAAATGTCAGTAAGAGGTGGCACTTGCATGGCCCATGCAAACAATATATGCCATGTCTTTATATTGTGAAAACAACATAAATTCATATGGCATTCTTCCATGCATTCCCAAAAGGCCAAGCATAAGATTATGAATGGAATCCACCCAACCCACATGAGCTAGAGGTAAACTCATTTAAGATGCCAAGCTCATGTTAATTGGATGGTGGAGATAAAAGGTGGTAAGAAAAAGGTGGTGGAGTCAAACAAGAGATATGCCCCCAAATCAACTTGGGCATTTAACAATATATCAAGAACCAAATGCAATATCAAGAGGCAAATACAGATATTAATGCATATGAGATAAGAACCGAAGCAAAAGGGTTTTTGTATGATGCTCAAAATGCAAGGTGGCATGATGACATGAACATGACAAGGTGATGATGCAACAATTATTTGTAGGAAGTGGCCCTTTTATTACTAGATCCAGTAGCATTACAGGTGTTAGACAACTGGGATGCTACAGGCATCCCCAAGCTTTCACGCTTATACCTCTTGGATATTTCTTGGGGTGAAACCGGGGTGGCATCCCCAAGCTTGAGCTTTTGTCCATTCTTCATCTCATTACATCATTCTTTCTCTACACCTGAAATTTTTCCTTCATACAAAACTTCACACAATCTTCATTAGCAACATTAGTGTATTCAAAACATAATAGACCTTTAGGTTTAGCTTTGGGACAGCAAAAATTTTCACTAAAAACAAAATCTTCTTTATCAACTCCTTCAAAAAGCTCAATTCCCCAAAAGAGAACTAAAAAAGGAATCAATAAGAAGAAAATGCAAATAATGGCAGAAATCTGTCAAAATAGACCAGCAGGTAGAAACCGATTTTTTTGAAAATATTATGTTGCTCAAATCAAAAAGTGATGAACTAAAGAAAGTTAGATAACATACTGGGAGATTTATTCGTAAATTTTTAGCTCAATCTGACTTACAGAGACTCCTCACGAATGTTTATGGTGAAGGACAAAAATATGTTTTGGGACAACAACTCCTAAATCTTACTTCCCTCTCATTAGAGGTCATTATTGGCACAAAAAGCAAACAAAAAGGATAAGGAGAGGTCATTACTGAAGTAATAACTTCCAAGACTCAAGGAAACTCTTGGGTTATCTCCCAACAAGTACTTTTCTTTAACGCTTTTAAGTTAGGCACAAGAAGCAAGAAATCAAGTATTTTCAAATGAGGAAGCATTAACATCAATACTTGCAAAATATTCATCTATAAAAGGTATCTCATCCAAATGAGCTTTGGAGGATCCCTTCTCATCTCTCTTTGGTTTACTACTTTCACCAAAAGGATTTTCAGGAACAATCCAATCAAAATTATTTTCAAAGGCCTCATGCATCCCGACAAACTTAAAGGGTATGGGTATCTTAAATTCCTCTCTAGGATTAGTTTTATCAGAAGTACCCACAACATCTACACATGATTCTAGCATATCAAAACGCTCAAGGACCTTTTTGGCTTCCTTACCAACATCATGGAACTCTTTGAGCAAAGTTTCAAGAATAAATTCTCTCTTTTCAGCATTCTTTTCTTCTTTTAGTTTTAGGAACAAAATTTGCATCATGGGGTTAAGGCTAACAAACCTAGACTCCAACATATGAACTAAAGAAGCTGCAGAAACTTCATAATTAGGAGAAAGTTCTGCTATAGATTTATCCTCAATATGCTCATGTTTTCTAACATGATTGAAGAATTATTCAATATTTTCTTTCCCAATTATAGAGCCACTACCTATCGAAAGGTCCTTCAGGGCGAACTTGGGGAACAACATGGCGAGCTAGAGCAAGGTGGCAACTAGAGTAGAAACTATTTTTTTGTGTTTTTGATAAGAGAAAGCAAACCAAAATAAACTATTTTTTTGGATTTTTTGATAATAAGAGGCAAACAAAACCAAGCAAAAGAAACTAATAAAACTAAAAACAAAGTAAAGAGAAAAGGTTGAGGAGGAATCCCCTTGTGAAGACGTTCTTAGCCTCCCTGACAACGGCGCCAGAGAACTTGATGGCGCCCGGTGATGACGTGGGAGCGCTTCGTTAGAAACCCCAAGAGCAAGGTGTGAAGAGCACATCAGCAAGTCCTCCCTCGGTAAGAGACCGAGGTTATCAAACCAATAGGAGGAAGGAAACGTCTCAAAGGTGTTGCAAGCAACATGGAAGCCTACACAAATCGTTAATAGGTTAGTTCCAGAAAACATATAAAAACACCTCAAAATGTAGATAAAGCAAAGCAAATTAGATAATAAACAAGCATGGGGCATCAAAAATTATAGATACATTTCTGACGTATCAAGCATCCCCAAGCTTAACTCCTGCTCGTCCTCGAGTAGGTAAGTGATAAAAATAATAATTTTTTAGGTGGCATGCACCATCAAAACCAAGATCAAACCATTTGCAAGCATTGAAAGTCAACAAAGAACTCTTAACATGTGCATGAAAGATGGAGTTCTAACAATAATACAAAGTAACTATGCATGCAACATGAAAGGCTACAAACAAAGATTATGAATAACATGCATTGAAAACGTTTGTTTGTTTCACATCTGAAACATGGCATAGTGGCATTCAGCTTGTCCCTCAAAGAGTAGCAGATAGATGCATAGGACACCTTCAAAGTTCATAAGAGTGACTAGATACAAGTAGCACAAGAACAAGCAATATCACAATATGCATCAATCAATAAGTTTTGGGACACTGCACATAAATTGGCAACTATGATCTCTTAATGGTGCCTAAAGGTAGAAGGTGGAGACTCAATATAATAGTGGAAGAAAGGCCCTTCATAAACGGAGCTCACAAGATCTATACATGAAAGCACAAGGAGGAGATACAACCATCTAGATACTACATGGACCCGTAGTCCAAGGTGGACCTACTCACGCTTCATACCGGAGGCTAGCATGATGAAGAAGAAGGCCTCTGAGATGATATCCCCTCTGGCAGGGTGCCGGGAAGAGCTTCAGACCCCCCCTATCTAGGGACGATGGTGGTGGCGGCTACAGACGGTTTTGTGGTATTTTGATCGGGTTCTTAGGGTTTTGGCATCGGGGGGACTTTATAGGCAAAGAGGCAAGCCAGGGGGCCACCAGGGCGGATGCACCCCCCAAGCGCGGGGTGGGCCCACCCACGCCGTGGGTGGCCCTGGTGAGCCGTCTCGTCTCGTCTTCCCGTGTTGCCCGGTAAAATATTGACTTTGGCTTTGTCTGTCCAATTCCGAGAATATTGATTTTCCTTTACGGAACCAAAACAAGAAAAAGCAACTGGCACTGTGGCAACTTTTTAATAGGTTAGTTCCAGAAAACATATAAAAACACCTCAAAGTGTAGACAGAGCAAATCAAAGTAGATACTAACCAAGCATGGAGCATCAAAAATTATAGATACGTTTCCGACGTATCAAATACCACTCTTGTTATGTTTTCTATATGTGAAACAAAAAAATAACTTTCAATGCAGTGTTATTCATGATCATTTGTTTGTAACTTTTCATGTTGCAACATAGTTCCTATGTCTTATTATTAGAACTACATCTTGCATGTTCATGTTTAGAGTACTATGATCCCAGCTATCAATGTTTTACAATATTTTGATCAAAGATTGTGATGGTGCATGTCACCTCAAAAATTATTATTTTTATCACTTACCTACTCGATGACGAGCGGGAGTTAAGCTTGGGGATGATTGATACGTCATAAACGTATCTATAATTTTTGATGCTCCACGTTTTTTTGTATCAACTTTCTTATGTTTTGTCTACACATTGAGGCATTTTTATACATTTTATGGAACTAACCTATTGATGAGATGACGCGGTGCCAGTTGCTTGTTTTCTTCTATTTTTGGTTTCAGAAAAAATAGTAAAGAAATATTCTCGTAATTGGATGGAATAAAAGCCAAAGTAAATATTTTACCGGAGCGAAGATGGAGTCCAAAGGGGGGACGAAGAGGCGCCACAGGGTGGCCACACCACCCCCTAGCACGGGCCCACCCTAGGTCGTGCCAGGGCATGGTGTGGGCCCCTGGCCCTCAACCGACCTTGCCCCTTCGCCTATTTAAGCCCCTTGAGGCAGAAACCCTAAGCACCCGATCAGAAATCCACAAATCGTTCAGAGCCGCCACCATCGCCCCTAGATCGGGGATCAAGCTCTTCCGACCACGGGAGGGGAGAGATCATCCCGGAGGCCTTCTTCATCACCATGCCAGCCTCCGGAGTGATGCGTGAGTAGTTCACCCTTGGACTATGGGTCCATACAGTAGATAGACGGTTGTTTCTCCTCATTTGTGCTATCATGTTTAGATCTTGTGAGCTCCGTTCATGATCAAGACCATCTATTTGTAATGCTACATGTTGTGTTTGCGGGGATCCGATGGGTATTTAGATACTATGTAAGATTGATTATTCATTATATCATGTCTATGTTATTTGTGATCTTGCATGCTCTCTGTTGCTAGTAGATACTTTGGCCAAGTAGATTCTTGTAACTCCAAGAGTGAGTATTTATGCTCGATAGTAGGTTCATGCCTCTAGTAATCTAGGAGAGTGAAATAAACTTCTAAGGTTGTAGATGTGTTGTTGCTTCTAGGGAGAAAACAACAATCCTTTGTCCATGGGGCAATTGTATTGTTTACTTTACACACTTTGCTTAATGCAATTATCTGTTGCTTGCAAATTAATACTGGAATGGGTTTGGATGATAATCTGAAGGTGGATTATTAGTCGTAGATGCAGTTGGATTACGGTCTATGTATTATGTTTTAATTCCCAATCAAATCTCGTAGAGATCAGGATGTCTAGTATATGTATTGTTATGCATTCTCAATCTGTTAATTGCCCCACTGTAATTTGTTCACCCAACATGTTATTTATCTTATGGAGAACACCTCTAGTGAACCGTGGACCCCGGTCAATTCCTTGTCATTGATATACCATCTATTGTTTACCATTTACTTACTACAAGCAACTACTATCTTCCACAATATACGTTTAATCATTTGTTTTTAGCAAACCGGTGAGATTGACAACCTCGCTATAAGTTGGGGCAAAGTATTGTGGATTATATTGTGCGGGTTCCAAGTTGCTAGCAACACCTTGGAGTTGTTTCCTTAATCCTACTGGTTCGATAACCTTGGTTTCATAAGCGAGGAAACTTCGATGTGCTCATCATACCTTCCTCTTGGGGTTCCCAACGAGCTCTACATATCTGAGCCATCAGACCCGAGCCGGATTTAGACTGAGTCAGTGAGTCGGACTCACAGTGACCAATATTATATGGGCTTTAGTGAATGGGCCACGAGTGAGTGGAGCCCACTTTCCCCTATATAGTGGGGCGCGAAACCCGGAGGTTGATTGGTTAGGTCATTCCATGCGTTGGAAACCCTAGCTCCACAACATCCCGCCGCCATAACGAATCTAGTAGTTCACCTGGCGCTCCTCCTTGTACATGTGGATACCGGCGGTGTTGTCACGATCGACCGGGACGATCGGATCAAATCATGAGGATTGCACTGCATTCAATAGACGTGCTTTATCAATTCTGTAACTGTGCATCTAGTGGTAATCCCCGTGGCCTTCTACCTTAGATGGATCTTGGGACCACCACGTTAGAGGAAAAAGTTTTGTTTTATCTCTATGTGGCCCAACATAGCCTCGTCGTCGCAATGGCTCGCACTCCGATCTCCTCCGTGTCTCGGCGAGCTAGTGGAGGATACAACGCCCCCTCCCCGCGGCCATGGAGGTGGCGCTGAGGGCGACGCTGAGGAGCACGCCTGCCCTTATGAGGTCGGAAGGCACGTGCAAGCGCATGACGCGCCGCACCGCCAAGTGGTGGAGCCTGCGGTGGCTCTCCTCTGGCGGGACGGGGTCTTCTTTGGCGGTGGCCGCGCTTCTGTCGCCGAAGGAGGAGCTCGTGGAGGAGGAGGCGGAGGCTGTCTTGGACATCGCCTGGGTGGCGACGGAGGCGCTGACCGCGCTCGACTTCATCCACGATGACGATTTCGAGTACATGATAACGCAGGTGCCCGCGCAGTCCGCCCGTGAGGCAAGGGTGACAGACAAGGAGCGACGGTGCAAGGAGGAGCTCAACGAGCTCCTCCTCCAGCAGGTGCCGAGCGCGACCACCTCCACCTCTCGGAGGAGTGGAAGAGGATTGTGGAGGAGCAGACACTCCTCAATGTTAACCTCGACAGCTCCTCCTTCGATGAGTGAGCGACGCCATCGCGTTTTAGCTAGGTTCTAATGACTTTTTCCTGGACATTTTGATGTAGATAGAGGCGCAAGCCATGCCCCAAAGTATGTAACGAACTATGTTAATTTCGTTTAAATTTGCGTATGATCTTCTGTGTTCATCTGAATTTTGCCACGGGTATCTTCTCTGAATGTTGAAAATGTATATAGTTTAGTTTATAAGGGATCTATTCTGTGAAGCACGATTTCGAGCAAAAAACGAGCCTCACCGCGGACCTTATCTGAAAGTTTTACATTTTCAGTATAAGGGCACCGCTAGAGTTACTCTAAGACCAAATCCAAGTGCATCCGCATTTCGGACATCAAATCGGTCCGTTTGCAGGAGTGGTGGACTGACCTTCTGGGATGAGCCCGTTTGCGGTAGCCTATGCCCCCTAAGGGCCACCCCATTTGTGGGGAACCCCTGTCCGCGAGGTGCCATCAAGATCCAAGCTGATGGTCAACTAGAGCTAATGGTGGTCGGCGTCCCCGGGCGATTATCCTACTAAGACTTCCTCGCCCAGTCGTGGCCTTTCCTACCATGTCGTGACATTTCCCACCGCCTCCCTTCACGCCGTTGTTCTGTTGAGGACCGCTGCCTTAAGCCGAGTATCGCGCGATTATAAAAAGGGCCGTCCCATCGAGAGGGGAGCACCAACCCTCACCTCTCTCCATGTTGAGCCCGCCTCCCCGTGACTGGTGTGCTCGACAAGTGTTCCTCGCCACGCACCCCGCTTCCCTTCACCTTCCCTCCCTTCCTCTGGCCGCCGGTGAATTTGGGGCTGAGTAGGTGGACAAGATGGAGGAGGAGGGCATGGGAGAGTGGGAGGACGACAATGAAAGTGCCACAGACACCCACTACATCCTCGAAAAGCATGTCCTTGAGCTTTCCCAGGACATGTCGACGAGGGAGGACGCTAGTCGGCAACCTGATGAGAGGCTACGACAGGAGGCTGTGGCCGTGGCGAGGGAGGCAGAAGTAGCACTCGAGGAGCACGACAACCGGGATGCATAGGCAGAGATAGAGGTTGAGCAGGCCGCCCATGTCACAGTTGAGGCCTCCGCGGAGGAGGAGCGACAACGGAAGGATGCGGAGGCGACAGAGGTGGCTGTTACCTTGGACCGCCTCTTGGCTGGCCGGTACCAGGGCAGGGAGGCCACCCACAATACTTTTGCCAATAGGAAGGTCGAGGAGATTGCATGGCATGCGGCGGCAGTAGCCAAAGAGGAGTGATTTGTCATAAACGTATCTATAATTTTTGATGCTCCATGCTTGTTTTGTACCAACTATCTTATGTTTTGTCTACCCTTTGAGGCATTTTTATACATTTTCTGGAACGAACCTATTAACAAGATGCCACATTGCTAGTTCCTGTTTTCTGCTGTTTTTGGTTTCAGAAAAGCTAGTAAAGAAATATTCTCGGAACTGGACAAAACAAAAGCCGAACTTCCTATTTTTCAAAGGCGAACACGTTGTCCAGAGGCCAGAGGGAGGCGCGCCTAGGCGGCCACACTGACCAGGCATGGCTGGGGGCCCGCCCCTATGGTGCCCCCTAGTCCTCTACCGACCTTGCCCCTTCGCCTATATAAACCCCCCGAGGAGAAAACACTAAGGACCCGATCAGAAATCCACGAAAAGTCCATAGCCACCGCCACCATCGTCCCTAGATTGAGAGGGATTTGAAGCTCTTCCCGGCACCCTGTCGGAGAGGGGAGATCATCCTGGAGGCCTTCTTCATCACCATGCTAGCCTCCGGAGTGATGCGTGAGTAGTTCATCCTTGGACTATGGGTCCATAGCAGTAGCTAGATGGTTGTTTCTCCTCTTTGTGCTATCATGTTTAGACCTTGTGAGCTGCCTATCATGATCAAGATCATCTATTTGTAATCCTATATGTTGTGTTTGTTGGGATCCGATGGATATTGATTACTACATCAAGATTGATTATTGATTTTATCATGTCTATGTTGTTTGTGATCTTGCATGCTCTCCGTTGCTAGTAGCTACTCTGGCCAAGTACTTCCTTGTGACTCCAAGAGGGAGTATTTATGCTCGATAGTAGGTTCATGCCTCTAGTAATCTGGAGGAGTGACAGAAACCTCTAAGGTTGTAGATGTGCTATTGCTACTAGGGATAAAACAAAAATCCTTTGTCCAAGGGAAATTGTATTGTTTACTTTACACACTTTGCTTAATGTGATTATCTGTTGCTTGCAACTTAATACTGGAAGGGGTTCTGATGATAACCTAGAGGTAGATTATTAGTCATAGATGCAGTTGGATTACAGTCTGTATTATGTTGTAATGCCCAAACAAATCTCATAGTGATCATCATGCCATGTACATGCATTGTTATGCATTCTCTATCATGTCAATTGCCCAACTCTAATTTGTTCACCCAACATGTTATTTATCTTATGGAGAAACACCTCTAGTGAATTGTGGACCCCGGTCCATTCCTTCCCACTGATATTCAATCTACTGCCTACTATTTACTTTCTGCAATTACTAAAAGCAATTACTATCTTACACACTAGACGTTTAATCCTTTGTTTTCAGCAAAACCAGTGAGCTTGACAACCTCACTGTAAGTTGGAGGAAAGTATTTTGGTTGTGTTGTGCAGGTTCCATGTTGCTAGCAACACCTTGGGAGCTGGTTCTTTCTCCTACTGGTTCGATAACCTTGGTTTCATAACTGAGGGAAACTTGTTGATGTGCTCATCATACCTTCCTCTTGGGGTTCCCAACGAGCTCTACATCATCTGAGCCATCAAGGATCTCATGGCGGGCAAGAGCAGGACAGGGACGACATAGTTAGGAAGTAGGTTAGAGGGTAGTCCCAGGTGCCATGTAACCTTTAATTACTTTTATGTTCAATGAAAACAAATTAGCCAGTTTTTCTCTATACGACGCGTGGTCTTAGAGGAGGACAGACCCAGATGTGCGGGCTCTTTGTCCCCCCGCATTCCAGCCCCAGATTTGGTCCCGGTTTACACCAAAATAGACCAATCCGAGGTATCCTCCCTTCTTACGGGTGCATGTTGGGTTGTGGGTTGTGTTCAACTGGACCAGTTGTGGGGAACGTTGGAGTTGGCCTAACATCTTAAACACGAGTAAAATGTAGAATAGCACTTGGAACAATTTCTTTCTCTCTTAGGTGATATCTTGCTCACTACGATGCGCACGACATGGGAGGACGGGACCAGGCGCCGCTTCGCTATCTGGCTGGTATCTCCATCGACCAGGACGAGTCCAGAGGCCATGCCACGCTCAGTGGAGTCGGTCCAGGGCACAAGGGGAGACTAGGCGTATCACTTCGACCTCAGTCGGTTAGCCACGGCGGGCACATCGGGTGGATGTCGCTGCCGTATTTCGCAGCGTGGAGGAGTCGGCCAAGGACAGAGGTAATGCCAGAAATCTTCGCCGTGTGTGTGGCTGGGGTACAGGGCGCCATGGGAAAAATCGAGCAGTCGGGGTGCCATTAGGGTTACAAATGAGTGTCCTGTGATAGCTCCAAATTTCAACACTTTTACCGATGATTTTACTTTGGTTTTTTTGGGGTTTCATTGGATTTTACCTTTCAACTAATGTTTTTTTCGAGGGTATGCCAAAGCATAATTTTTTTATAGAAGGTAGAAACACAAATACAAGAGGCTGAAGAACCTTGCAAACAAGGCGCCCAGCAGAACTCACGCACAACGCAACTCCCACAACTCTCTAAACACCTACTCTTGCAGCATGATTGGAACTCCACTCCTAGGCCTAGATATACGTCAAAGCCTGAACTCCTCCCCGATGCGAGACAGCAGCTGCATCTCATCACATTGATCCCTCACCTTGCCGAAAACCTTGGAATTTCTCTACTTCCACAACATCCAAGCCGTGAGGATGACCAGGGTATCGAAGACTCTCCTGTCGGACTTCTGGATTCTCTTCCTGGCCATCAACCACCACTCCTCTAGGGTGTCACCCAGCTGTGGCAGCGGGCAAACAATCCCCGCCTTTCTCAAGCAATCCCACCAGACCGTCATGCCAAACACACACTGAACCAGAATGTGGTCCATGGTATCCTCCTCTTGTAGGCACGTGAAGCATGGCGAGGAATGCTCCTGCACACCGTGTCTCGCGCTCCTATCTACGTCCAAAGTCTATACCTTGTAGCCAACCAGCATAAGATCTTGCACTTGGGGCACGAAATATTTCTAGATCGGAGAGGCCACGCTGGATCTCACTACACCTTGGTAGAGAAACTCATATGTGTCTCTAGCCGAATAAGCCCCAGAGTGTGATCCCGTCCAACCAAACTCATCTGGCCTCGCAACTAACTAGACCTCCCGCATCGAAATCCAAAGAGCTACCCACTGCCTGTGCCCCTGCTCCCCTAGGGTCCCTATCACGTCCAACATCCATGAGCTGGCAGGAATCGCCTAGGCCACTGTCCTGCAGTTTTTCCTCTAGGTGACAACCGCCTCCACCACCTCTCGTGCAATCTCACCGACTGAGCAACCTTTGAGCCAACGGTCCTTCCAAAACAACAATGCTCCACCATCACCAAGTCTAAAACGAGCCAGGGCTGCGAAGTCGCCCTCGGCCTCCTCATCCTTGAGAGCCGGCAACCTCGCCCAGGGCCGAGAAGGATCCGTCTATCTAAACCACTCCCATATGACTCGAAGTGCAACCCCATGCAGTCTTAGGTTCTTCACCCCTAGCCCTCGAAAGCAGGTCAGTTTGCACACTAAGTCCCATGCCACAAGACATTGACCGTCGTTGACGTCCTTCTTCCCTGCCCAGAAGAACACACGCTGCCACTTCTCTAACAGCCAAGCCGGGGCCTTAGACACGAGCAACTGGTGTAACATTTTCGCCGCCACCACCAACTTGACCAAAGTGAGGCGACCCGCCCTAGAGATAAGCCCCCTCTGCCACGCTGGGGTGAACTTGATTGCCTTATCTAGGACCGGTTTCCACTCTGCCTTCGTCAGTGGCCTCAGAGTGATCTACAGCCCCAGGTACATAATGGGGAAGGCTTGTAGTCTATAGCCAATGACCGAGCTCACCACGGCCCCATCCTCCTCCGTTCCTCTAATCAAAGTAGCCGTCGACTTGCTGTAGTTAACCGTCGGACACAGCATGCGCCAATTAGGTGCAAGATCTCTTGAATTGCAAGCAGCTCTCCCTCGTCAGGTTTGGTGAACAACACCATGTCATCAGCATAGATGGATACACGCTGGAGCGGCAATTTTATAGCCAAATTCTGGAAAAGGCGCCTCCACCGCCCTAACCAGAATCACCATGAACACCTCCATTCCTAGCAGAGACATCATTTGGGAGGTAGGATCTCCCTGTCTCAAACCCCGAACCTGCTGAATCTTCTCCCCCGGGGTACCATTAACCACCACTTTCATCGATGTTGTGGATAACATGATAGAGATCCATTTCAAGAAATGCTCATTGAACCCCAGCCTCCTCAGCACTTCAAACAAAAACACCCATGAGATTGAGTCAAAGGCTTTCAAGATATCTAGTTTAAGAAGTACCCCTTTCTTCCTTGCCTTGTTGATCTTACGGGCTACTTTCCTCACTATCACGAAGTTGTTATTTATGCATCTACCCTTGACAAACACGGACTGATTCACACTCACTAATGTATGCAATCTCTGCCTCAAACGATTGGCCGACAACTTGGAGAACAACTTTGTGCAGCTATGAATCAAACTTATGGGGCGGTAGTCCCTGACTTCCAGTGCCTCTTGTTTTTTCGGGATGAGAGTAATCAGGCTAGTGTTTAGCTTCCCAAAACCGTGACTGTCTCCCACCGCCAGCTTTAGAAGCGCCGCCATGATATATCCATTAATTACACTCCACGCTTTCTGGTAGAAGCCCCCCACAAAACCATGGTGCTTAGGAAAGTTCAGGGCCTCAAGGTCTAACCCAAAATCCCTGGTCTCAATAGAACCCAGAAGCCCTTTGTAGGCCTCCGAGAAGGCATTCACCTTGCCTTCCTGATCAGTAATGATCACATCTCCAACACGCACCGGCGAGATGAGATTCTTAGTTCTCCTGCCATTGGCAACTGCATGGAAATGTTTAGAGTTCGTATCCCCCTCCGAGAGCCACCAAACTCTCGATCTCTGTATTGCCAAGGTATGTTCCAAGGAAGCCAGGCCTAGAACCGTATGTTGAATGTATTTAAATAAAACTAAACTGGATGTATTTAGATTGAACTAAATGTATTTAAATAAAACTAAAATGAAAATTTAGAAATAAAAGGCATAAAAGTAATATAGGCATAGTGGTTCCTCGTGCTCCTCGATTTAAACTAGTTTTTCATTGATATCCCTGTGTCATTCGGGGTGCCCGATCCGCTAGCAAATCAGATCTTATCTATGTAAAACAAAGTATCATGTTTTCTGGGCCCTTAATTGGAAAACAAGCATTAGGCATCCCACAGATAGTCAAGCACACGTAATATAGTAATTAAAATCAATCACAAATTAATGTAAAATATATAGGCACATCACATCTCACCAATCCCCTACATCTCCCACGCCCAAAAGAACTTACTCACACATGAGAGAAGAAAGCATCATTGATATGATTAAATAAGAGGAGTTCATCTCAATATTACTGTGGAGATCCACAATAAGAATAGAAAATCAATCCAACACAACTCAAGATAAGGAAGAAACAATCTCAAACCCTAATCTTGCAAAGTGAAGATCTCTCTCTCGTACAAGTAGTAATGGCTATGGGGGTGTGGTGGCTAGGAGCTTGAAGATCGTGGAGCGATATGGAGAACGTCTTCCCCTTCTTCTTCAGATCTCTTCTTTCTCCCTTCTGGATGGAACGGTGGTTGTTTTGTTCTGTTTTCACCCTTGCCTCCTTCACAGAAGTTGTTCCTTTTGACAGGACGAAGGCGACGGCAACTATACGGCAAAAAAATATTCCCGCCGTATAGTTGGTTGTTAAACCATCTGGCTGATGTCCTCGATTGCTTCCAAAAATAGACTTGCTTGTTTTTGCCTGAATATTGTATTTTTACTGTTGAAACCTTCTATTGATAGTCAGAACCTGAAACATACACTGAAAAGCAAGTTTTCTTCGCTACCGAAGTATTATCATTAGGTAAAGCTCTAAAACCATCAAATCAATACAAAAACTATTAAGAAAAACCATAAAAATGTATCAAATCTCACAACTATCAGTAGGACATTCCCGATGGCAACAAACATGGACGCTTTTTGTTGGGACTCCAAATGTAGAGTGTTGTACAAGCTTCTTTTCCCCACAAGGGTGACTCGAGGGTTTATATCGAACTCTCGAGGAATTGACTCTAGAAGGATGTTTGTCTTATCCTCTTCAAGAAACATGTAAAGTAAAATAAAGTGTCTTGTGTTCCCAACTCCACGTAGTGGTTGTCAAGCACAAGGTTTCGTATTAGTAATATGAAATAAAATATAATACAAGCTAAAGTAAATAAAGTAAAGTAATGCAAACTAGATGATATGAAATATAGTAGAGTTGTTTTTGGGTTTTATGAGTGATTGAAAGTAGGGAAAGTATTTTTGTATTTTAGAAATAATTAATTGCCAAAATTATAAAAGATAGTAGATGCAATGGAAAGGTGTTTCTTATGATAAAAATCAGACCGGGGTTCATGGGTTCACTTGTCTACTCTCCTTTTAGGTTGTAGTGATCACAAAACAATTCATCAATGATAAAGATTCATGGAAATTCTATATGTGCTTGATAAAGGAATTAAAATGGGCATCACATTCTAACATAGAGACGGAATACATCTCATCTTATACTCCTCAAGAAAGGGAAATCTCCGTGCAATCTTGAATTAAGAACAAATTAGAGTATATCTTTAAGCAATAGTACGAAAATGATGTTTGAAATACAAATATGCTACCTTGATATTGAAGGGGTTTGTAGCATGGAAAACAAAAAAATTCTATCGCATGAACACACAAAAGCCAAGATATAATCTACGAGATCGATGCAACGAGTTGATAGAGTACTAACCCTTGAATATCCAAAGCGTTTAACAAGATCGGATTCTCGTGGTTAACGTAGTCGTTCACTTGCCGATCTCAAGATCGCGTAGACGATCCTTCCGGCGCTGCGTTCCGGAAGTGCTTCCGCAGTTGGTCACACGTTTGGTACTTGATGAAGACCTTCCTCTCCCTTGTTCCAGAAGGCAGCGGAGGTTGTAGATATCCTCGCGATTCCAGCAGCACAACAGTGTGGTGGTGGAGGTGAAGGAGTATATCCCGCAGGGCTTCGCCTAAGCTGGTGCGGGTATGGTGTATTTAGAGAGGCCCTCAGTGGCTAGGGTTTAGATGCCGAGGGGAGGAGGTGGTGGCGCTGGTGGCTAGGCTAGATTGAAGTGGAGGTTTAGAGGAGCTAAGGTTTAGGGCACCGGTGGCTGGGAGCAGCTAGCAGCCTAGGGTTTGCGGGGTTGTGGCAACGGGGCGCCCCACCCCTCTTTTTATGGGAGGGAGAGGATGCAAGGGGAGGGGAGTCCTCCCCAAACTCCCCTTGCTTGGCCGACGGCAAGGAGGGAGAGGATCTCCCTCCCAAGAGGGTTTCCTCTCCTCCCTCTACTTGGACTTTGACTTTCAATGTTGGGATTTGACTTTTCAAATTGGAGTTGACTATTCAAACTAGAGTTTGATTATTTCTCTTCCCATTGTCCAGCCAAGTGACCTAGGGTACGATGCAACCATTCCACATTGTCATGGCGCATTCATGTACCCCCCTCCAGGGTGGTGGACCTTCTAGAACCTTCTAGAAGATTCTGGTGAAAACACCGAAAACATTTCCGAACCCCAGAATTGAACTTTCCTTAGATGAATCTTATTCTATGGACCATTCCGGATCTCCTCGCGATGTCCTATATACAATCCTAGACTCCGAACAACATTCGATCTCTAACTCATTTCCGTATCTAATAAACAACATCGAATCCTTAAGTGTTGTGTCCCTACGGTTCGTGAATTTGCGAGACATGACCGAGACACTTCTCCAATCAAAACCAATAGAGGAATCTAGAAATTCATATGGATCCCACATATATTTCTACGATTACTTGTGATCAAATGAACCATTTACATATGATACCAATTTCCCTTTGTCTCGCGATACTTTACTTATCCGAGGTTTGATCGTCGGTATCTCTTATACCTAGTTCAACCTCGTTACGGATAAGTACTCTTTACTCGTTACGTGATATGTGATCCCTTGTGACCTAGTCACATGCTTACAAGCCAATTGGATGACATTCCACTGAGAGGGCCCAGAGTATATCTATTCGTCATATGGATGGACAAATCCCACTCTTAATCCAAGTGCCTCAACACATACTTTCAGAATACCTAATGCCGCTTTTATAACCACCTAGTTACAAAAGTGGTGTTTGATGTCATCAAAGCATTCATCCGGTGATGGTGATTAACATGATCTCATGGTCGAAGTATTAGGCTACTATGTACTTGAAAGCTTGTAGCAAACGAAGTTCTAAATGACTTGATCTTACGATACACTTACTATAGGAGTGTGTCCATCATATCATTCTCCTAATGACATGATCTTATTATCAATAACATCTAATGTCCATGATCAGGAAACCATGATCATCTATTAAACAACAAGCTAGTTTAACAAGAGGCTTTACTAGGGACTTCTTTTATGTTTACAAAACACACAAGTATTAATTTTTCCGGTTAATACAATTATAGCATGGGATGTAAACCTTTATCATAACACAAAGATATAATAATAATAACCATTTTATTATTTCCTCTTGGGCATATCTCCAACAATCTCCCACTTGCACTAGAGTCAATAATCTAGATTACATTGTGATGTACCTAACACCCATGGCATTCTGGTGTTGGTCATGTTTTGCCCTAGGGAGAGGTTTAGTCAACGGATCTGCCACATTCAGATCTGTGTGTATTTTTTAAATCTTTATGTCACCATCTTGGACATGCTCGCAAATAGCATAAAAACGTAGCTTGATATGCTTCAGCTTCTTGTGTGACCTTGACTCCTGTGCATTGGCTATGGCACTCATGTTGTCACAATAGATGACCATTGGGTCCAACGCACTAGGAACCACACCAAGCTCCACAATGAACTCCTTCATCCATATCGCCTATTCTGAAGCCTCCAAAGCAGTTATGTATTCCAATTCAGTTGAAGATCTCACCACAACGCTTTTCTTAGCACTCCTCCATCTCACTGCTGCACCATTCAAACTAAATATGTATCCAGATTGCGACTTAGAGTCATCCGGATTGGTGTTCCAACTAGCATCAGTGTAACCATTTACAATGAGATGTTTATCACCTCCATAAGAAAGAACCATATCCTTAGTTCTTCTTAAGTACTTTAGGATATTTTTGACCGCTATCTAGTGATCTACTCCTGGATCACTTTGATATCTGCTAGTCAAACTAATAGCATATGCAATATCTGGTATTGTACACATCATGGCATACATGATAGAGACTATGGCTGAGGCATAGGGAGTTTTACTCATCCTCTCTCTATCTTCTGTCGTAGCTAGACTTTGAGTTTTACTCAAGGTCGTATTTGACAACATGGGCAAGAACCCTTTCTTGCTATCTTCCATTCCAAACCTCTTGAGAACCTTGTCCAAATATGTACTTTGTGAAAGCGTTATTGAGCGTCTTGATTTATCTCTATAAATCTTGATGCCTAAAATGTATGCAGCTTCGCCAAGATCTTTCATTGAAAAACTATTATTCAAATAGTCTTTGACACTTTTAAGAAGTTCTATATCATTCTCAATCAACAATATGTCATCCACATATAGTACTAGAAATGCTATAGAGCTCCCACTCACTTTCTTGTAAATACAAGCTTATCCATAAGTTTGTATAAATCCAAATCTTTTGATCAGCTTATCAAAACGTTGATTCCAACTTCGGGATGCTTGCTTCAATCCATAAATAGATCGTTGAAGTTTGCATACCTTGTTAGTATTTTTAGGATCGACAAAACCTTTGGGTTGTACCATATATAACTCTTCATCAATGTCACCATTGAGGAACACCATTTTGACATCCATCTACCATATCTCATAATCGTAATATGCAGCGATTGCTAACAATCCTCACAGACTTTAGCTTTGCTACCGGTGAGAAAGTCTCATTGTAGTCAACTCCTTAAATTTATGGAACCCTTTCGGGACAAGTCAATCTTTATAGACGGTTACATTACCATCGGCATCTGTTTTCTTCTTAAAAATTTATTTGTTCTCGACAGCCTTGCGGCCATCCGGTAAGTCACCAAAGTCCACACTTGGTTTTCGTACATGGATCCAATCTCGGATTTCATGGCTTCGTGCCATGTGTTGGAATCTGGCCTCATCATTGCTTCCTCATACGTCGCATGCTTCCTCTGCTTTATTAATTTTATGTGATAGATAGCTAGCGGCCCTCTCAAGTCTACATTACTCCGCATCTGATTCATGTGCATGGGTTTCTGTCAATGGTCATTATTTTTGTTTTTTCGCTCAGCTATGGTATGTGGTTATTGATTCACCTAATACTGAAGCTGAGTTTTATCATTTCTTTTCTGGTGAAAGATTGTGTAGCCATAATGAAACTTGAGTATTGTTTATTCTATTCTTTGATTAGTGCTGCTATTTGTACATGTGTTACTTATCTTAATTTATTGAAGTTATATGGATACTATTTCTTATTGCAGTGAGAATAATGTATGACAAAAACTCTAGACGGTCAAGAGGCTTCGGTTTTGTCCAGTTCTCAAATGATTACGAGGCTAAGTACGCCAAGGATGCTATGGATGGAAAGTTTATTTATGGCAAGAGTTGTCGTACGAATTGCTATCGTTAAAATATTGAGTTTATAAAATGATCACAAATGATGTGGAGTTTTTGTTTTTCTACAGGTGATGCTTGGACGGCCATTGAGGATAAGTTTTGCCCTTGGCAAAGTTCGCGGTGGTCCAGTTATTGTTCCACGACTTCCCACGATGTGTAAATTTAATATTTAGTTTGTTTCTTCTCTTATTAAGATGTTTTTAGCTACTCTAAACTCCAACTGTGCAAAAGTATTGCTGGGATTTTATTATTGTAGATTCGTTTGAATGTGCAATTGTGCATACCCTTAACATCCTATTCGAAGTTAAATATATCAAATGTAAGGTTTATTAATTGTATGGTTTGGATTTTTTTTTTCTGGAAACACTTGTTTGAAACAGTTCATTGAAGTATATATGAAGGACCATCCAAAATCCACTGCTTGGAGTAGTATTTGACTTGGCAGTTTACTTCTTCACATGCTAAACGCACATAGGTCGCCTATTAGTAGAGGCATGGACCTGATTGGTTTGATCAAACTGACTAGCTGCAAGTACGGCCTGTGTGTACTTGCTGCAGATATACTCCCTCCATACGGAAATAAGTGATTTGAATTTGTCTACATTGAAATGTATCTACACACTAAAATATATTTAGAGACATGCGAATCTAGACAAATCCAAGTCACTTATTTCCGGACAAAGGGAGTACCAGAAACTTAATTAAGTTCCACAGAAGTATGGCTGGCTTCATTAAGTTCCACAAACTCACACTTAATCAAATCTAATACAATAGACCTTTTATATAGCTCTCTACTTATGCTCTTTGGATAATAGTTATCCGTCCTGGATAAACTATGTCACACTTGTTCTTCATCATGATAATAAGAAAGTATGCGTGCCACGGTGGAAACCATTCAGACCTCTTGGAATTTGTCCAAAGTATATACCCTGTGCATTTTTCCAAAGTATATACCCTGTGCATTTTTCCAAAGTATATACCCTGTGCAGGACAAATTTCCCTTGCAATACTTACTTGTTATGTGCACCTCTATCGATGTTGATCTCTGCATCTTCCTCTACCTTGGTGTGTAGTTCGATAGACTCTTCAGCATGCGGTGACATGGCTTTATATTGATAGTAGTGTGCACATATAAGGAAGTAGAAAAGGTTCAGTAATCCCATGAAGGCAATGAGATAGAAGTAATAGTCAAGTTTGCTGTGATTAATATCCTCTGTCAACCAGCTTGTGTGACCATCTCTGCTGGTCACCTTTTTTGTGATGTTTGCCAGGGCAACACTCAAGTAGTTTGATCCAGCTAAAGTAGCGAAAAACAGGGATTGTCCTAGGGTTAGCATGTGCTCTGGAAACTGCTTATTATAGAATTCAATTTGTCCAACTGCATTGAACACCTCAGCAATACCCATTAAAACCAATTGGGGGGCAAGCCAAAAGACTGACATTGGTGATATTCCTCCGTTAGATAAAGCTGAGTTCCTCCTTCTGCGTTCAACAAATCCTGCTACCACCATTGAAATGGCAGAAAGTGCCAATCCTACCCCCTGTCTCTGAAGAACTGTAATTCCACTTTCCACCCTGTGAATCTTCTGGCCAGTGGTACTAAAGTTGGTCATAAATGGGGACGAATAAAGCTAGGGCGGCAAATGATATGGAGGTAACAGTGCCTACTGGAATTTCGAAGTGTGGCCCAAGGTGACAGTCCATTGTTAATGCTTGAAAGATTATATAGGTGAATTGTTGAGCCAACGCGAGAAAACATATGATGCCAGAAATACAAATAGGCAAAATCTTTATCAAACATTTAACCTCTTCTATCTGCTGGATACTGCAAAGCTCCCACAAGTTTCTTACAGAACCTTCATCATTTATATCACCATCCCTTACAATTGCACCTTTGTTCAGAAACCTGAGGAGGAATCACAATGATAAGTGGATATACATTAGCATCTGCATATAATTAATTTTAAATGATTAGTATGTTTGACATGATAGACATGCTGTTTATGTTTCTATTTCACTTCATTGAGGCATGCGGGAAATTCACTTGCAGAAAAAGGTTATACATTTACAACACCTGAATTTTTGGATGTTTCTAGCAAGTACATGGATGTAGCTAGTTGGTTAATAGCTATGTGTTGGTGCTGTTAAGCTTATCTTGCAAGGTTGGATATACATGGTAATTATCTTAGCAGCTACTCTGTCTGTTCCTAAATATAAGATGTTTTGGTAAGCCAAATTGACTTGGCAAAACATCTTATATTTAGGAACGGAGGGAGTATATGTACAAGTCCTCCAACTGTCAATACATAATGAAAAACGTTGAACAACAAAACCTTAATTATATGAAATAGTTTTTTCTTGGAAAAAGCACGATAATTTTGGGAATGGGACAAAATCAAATGGTATTTTTGTGGATGTGTTGTGACAGTTCCACCGTGGCTAGTTCTTTATTATACCTGTACTGGGAAGTAAGTGGCAGTTTGAAAATACGGTTTCCCCTCATTGGAGGGTCGTAGAGCAGCAACTCTTGTTGATTTATATCATGAGGATTTGGAAGCTTGAGCCTTCTCTTCTTAAAGGATGCCACTAATACTTGGAAAATTCCAGTGAATATGCTTCCCTCCGGTGGCACATGGACATAGAGTCTTGTACCCATAAATAAGACGATAATTGCCATCAACATGAAGAATGTTGGTATGCCAAATCCTATTGGCCAGCTGATACTATTCTGGATGTAGATGAGAACAGTCAACGAGAACACCAGGGCAGCAGTAGTTGTGCCATAGTACCAGTTATAATAGCTGTTTATGCCCTTTCGGCTTTTTTCATCAGTCATATCGAATTGGTCTACTCCAAAGGGCAGGCTGCATGGCCGGACTGCTCCACCACCGATGGTTAGAAACCCAAGAGAAAGGTACAGGGCACCTAGCTGGAGTGTTGATGGACTATTGCAGTGTTCACCTAATTGGGTTGTTTGATTGCAGCCTGGTGGTCTGAAAGCTGGAAGCGCTGCAGATAAAGTCAATCCCAGCATCCCCTGTTTTACAGAAAATAATCACACAGATTAGACTCTGAGAACATCAATGCAAAATTTAATAATTGATAATTACTTGCCAGTATCAAATGGAAATTTCAGTACTCCCTCTGTTTTTATTTACCATGTGTTCTGGGTTTAGTCAAAGTAAGTTTGACCAAATGGTTATGACAAAACATCTATATCTACAATGTAGATCTATGGTATTAGAATTACCATAATGTATATTTTTATATGATATGCATTTGGCATTATGAATGTTGATAGCTTTTCTTATATTCTTGGTCAAACCTTATAAATTTTGACTCTGACTAAATCAAGAATGCGAGGTAAATAAAAACAGAATGTGACGTAAATAAAAACAGCGCGAGTACTCACATCTTTTTAGTTTGTATAAGGTTGTCGCCATCGACATTGAGCAAGTGCATTCTTATTAGAATATGCATCTTCTATCTAAATTAAGAAGCATTGTGTTTTTTGTGTGCTTTGCATTTGTACCTGATGCCTAATAGCATGCATCTAAGTGTTGTTGCGGTAAATGAACAGTAAAAATGTTAACCACCGACTAGGATCCATTGCACATGCCATTTCACTTACTGTATTAATCATTATAGTACTGCTGGTTATTCCATTCAATGGATGATCTTGAATTTTCTTTTGCCAACACAGCAGCTGAAATGAGAGCTTGGTCCGTGCCGTGGACGTACCAGGAAGCTAAAGAAGGATCCATAGGCCAGGGTTCTGAACCTTCCCAAGTAGGCGTCGGAGATGAAGGCCCCCAGCAAGGGCGCAAAGTTAAGCGTGCCGTTGAAGATGTTGGTGATGTTTGCTGCCGCGAGCTGCCCAATGTTGTAGCGCTTGATAAGATAGACCGTTAGATTCAGTGTCACCCCATTTGACGCGACCTTCTCAAAACTCTCGGTAGCTGCATACAAAAGAAAAAATGACAGCCACTCATTTTCTGTAGTGTTGATTCAGTTGTTTTGAGCTTACTGATGTGTGAAGGAAAATGACAGCACTACGCCGTACAAAATTGCAACTAAAGGTCAAGCTATTTTTCTGTGTCTTTTATCCTGACTCTGTTTTGGCAAGCAAACCACTAGTAGTAAGTAGTGTGCACGACCATATGGATGACCGGGGTTGGCCTCTACAAGTGACGACCATCGGGTGTACGTGTACGTGTAACACTTGTTTGAGGGCCAGATTTTTTTCTTGTGAAAAAGAGCCAGATATGACCGGTAGTAAAATCAGTCAAAACCCGAGCAAAACCTGACTCTCCTAACGGTCATAAATGTTCGTCGGTTTATGAAAATGCCACGCCCCTAGCAGGTACTCGTACTACAATTCGCAAGCACGGGAGCACGATAAGCTCTCCCCATGTGATAAAAGATTCATGCACGTGGCAGAGAGAAAAGGAAGGTGGGGTGGGGAGATTTGTTTTTGCATGTGACACTGTAGGTGGGCTAGGCGAGGCGATGTGTTTCCGCCGGAGCCCCGGTTGCGGCTCTCTATGGGCTGGACGCCGGAGGTGGTTTCAGTACTGGGAGGCTATGGAGGACTGGCTGGGTGCAATTGTTGTCTCCGGCGTTCCATGCCGGCTAGCTGGAGATAGCTCTAATCAAGGGGCTAAACATATCGAGACCACGGCACACCCACGACCTTACTACTGTGTAGCTAGCTCGCTCGCTCGGCGGTAGTGCCGGACCGTGCTTCCGCCGCGCTCCTGTACGCCCGGCCGAGAGCCAGAGACTAGCTGTGGCCAGGAATGGCTCTCCTGTAGCTTTACCCGAACGAAAGAATCTCACAACCAAGAAGCAGGCCGGGAGATGGTCGCAGAGACGGGCGGGGAGCAAGTGAAATCGAAGCTACGGAGCCGCACGTACCTATGATGAAGGGCATGGTCCTCCATCCCCGCGGCTTCCCCCTCCTCCCGACGCCGCCGCCTACGCCCCCCGCTACCACCTCCAGACCTCCCGCCTCCACCTTCTCCACTGCGGCAGCAGGAGTAGCAGGAGCAGCAGCGGTGGCCATGTTCCCACGGAGAAAAATGGTCGGGAGTGCTCACTCTCTCGGGAGCAATCCCCAGGTTATATGCACCGACGCACCGTGCCACCCGAGACGTCGTCGTCGTGCGCGGCGGGCGCATTCACACGAGAGGAGCTGCTAGCGTTGTCTCGCCCAGAAGGCCGGCGCTACACGACGCCCACGCAGCCTGCTGGGGAACATGGGATCTTGGCCGTCTCCAGGGCCGGCTCTATGTTTTAGAGGGCCCTAGGGCGAGATCGACAATATGGGTCTTTATAAGGCTGTATATATGCACACATATATATTAATATATAAAGAAGTATGAATGGCTATTTTTACATGCAAAGTATTAAAAGTTAACATCCGACAACACATTATTAGTTCAAGATATATAAACATGATTGTTAAGCACTTAAACCATGTCATATAGTGACAGAGAAAATAAAAAAGTAGTTAAATAACCTGTTGCTGCAAAATCATCTTTTCCCGAATCAGATTCTTGCAATTGATTATCAGCATTGATATCAAAACTACTAGTTGACCGGAAAATACTTATTTTAAAGCACCTCTTTGTGATTCAATAAACCGACTCTTGGTTTTTAATTTATTTTCTCAACACAGGACTTATGTTCTTCAGGCAACATTTGGACACCTATAATTGTGAAGGAATTAAATAGTACTTAAAACTAAAACTCCAAGTCCCTAATCTCACATTGCAATTGGATTCTATGGCGATTGAACGCACAGAGGCGAGAGAAAGTGTCATGAGGAGCGGGAAGTGACGTGGATGGATTCACAAGTTCAAATGATCAATTCTAGTTCCCAATAGGCAATGACGAATTGGCGATATTCAATCTAGAGCAAGGCGGCTAGGGCAGTCCGTAGTTGAATAGACGATAGTAGGAAATTAGAGATACAAACAGGCGAACACGAATTAGATTAAACGGGAGATCGATTATTGACTCCATGCTAGGCCTTTAAACTGATTTTTTTAACCCAGAACCAAACAGCTGACTAATGAAGGAGCATGCAAATCAGGTGCCCCCAACAGGCATGGGCCCTAGGGCGCCGCCCATGTTGGCCATGGGTCAGAGCCGGCCCTGTCAGTGTGTGGACAGACTCGGCCGAAGTCGTCGCGCTGAGGGGTCAAATTTGGTTATAGAGTTATTATAGTTTTGAAAAAGGGTCAGAGCTGACTGAACTTCTTTCAAATGATCATTTCTATAAAAAAAACTTTTTTGAGAACGCCCAGTTTTCCACCCGTGTTTTCGGACTGAGTTTTTAGACGAAGCAAAAACAACAATGTATTTAAAAAAATTCATTCCCGTCGACGAAATTTTGACCAAAGTTGTTCGACAGAAATACGCCTATTAATGTTCGATGATCAAATCATTATAAAACAGGATAATAAAATCTGGCGATCAGTCGTCGATGGGGATGGGCTCCTCCTGCGTGTCCGGTGCGATTGGGCTGGGTTCCTCGGCCAGGACATGACCCGGCGATGGATTGGAGGAGGTGGAGGCAGAGCTCGGCGAAGCTGTGGTGGCCAAGACGATCGGCTCAGAGCTTGGCGTGTTGGCGGCAATGTCCTCGACGAGGATGGCGTTACGACGCGCCATGTACCAGGCATTGATCGGCGTGCTCATCGCCGAGGTGTCTTCGCCGCCCATGAGGAACTGGAGATCTGTGTTCCTCTTCTTGACAGCGAAATTTGCCTTGAGGAGGTCGAGCTTTCGGTCTTGGTTCTGGAGCAGCTCCGTCCATCTCTCGTCGGCCTTCTTCTCCCTCTTCTCGGCATGGGCCTTAAAATCGACGATGCACTTCTCGATGGACGTGTGGAGACGTTTGGTGGGAGGTCATGTAGATTTGAGAATCTTCGCCTTCTTCTAGCCGACCTCCAGCCTTCCCTCGCCAGCAGTAGGGGGAGGAGCCTCTGGGTTGTACATGCCGTCCTTGTTCTTGGCAAAGCTCACGCGAGTATCCACCCATTTCTGGCATTTCTGTATTTCGGCAAACACGTGGTGAAACTTGAACTCCGTATTGGTGTCGTCCCGGTACATGCCGAGTGCACGAAAGAGATGCAAATGCGAAGTGTGTCAGGACAGGCATGAACTCGGCATAGCTTCGGCTAGAGGTCGGTGAAGTACCTTGCTATCCATGCTTTCACCGCTGATGGGTGTTCGCTCGATCTCCTCGAGAATGTTGTGCCACTTGTTGCACACATGCTGGATGAGTCCCTGGAGATTGATTATGGCCTTCTCGCTACGCTCCATGTGGATATTGCTGAACTTTGGGTCCAAGAGGTTGCGCTCGTCGAACGCTAGCTTCACACGCCTCTAGTAGTTCTTCGAGTTTTGGTTGGCGCCGATGATGAGGTCCATGCTCACCGATTTCTAGGCCTCGGTGAGGCAAAGATCCTCAAGCGTCGTCCACTTGACGCGGGACTCCGACGCCGACGTCCTTGCCTTCTTCTTGCCTTTGGCTTTTCCCTTATCTGGCACCAAGGCGTCCTCTTCAGCCTCCTCCCCATCCTCGGCCTACGTCTGGTCGGCCTGGCCTTCGGCGAAATCCTGGGACTTGAGGCCATGTTCGGCCTCGGCCCGGGACTGTTCTTGAGTGAAGAAGGAGCTGCTGCTGGTCGCTGCCAAACCGGAGGCGATCATGTCCAGCATGTACGCTTTGCTCGACATTCCGCAGAATAGGTTGCGGGCATCCGCATCACCGAAGGTTGCGAGCAAGGAGCTGTCGGCGAACGGAAGAGGGCCACAGTGCATGGCCGACGAAGAGTGTTGGAATTGTGCCCTAGAGGCAATAATAAAGATGTTATTATTACAATTCTTGTTCATGATAAAGTTTATATTCCATGCTAGAATTGTATTAAGCGGAAACTTTAATACTTGTGTGGTTTGTGAACAACACCGTGTCCCTAGTACGCCTCTATGGACTAGCTCATTGATCAATGATGGTTAAGGTTTCCTAACCATAGACATGAGTTGTCAATTGATAATGAGATCATATCATTGGAGAATGATATGATGGACATACCCAAACTAAGCGAAGCAATTAGATCGTTTCATCGTGTTCATCTTTGCGAAGCTTTTCCTATGTCAAATATTGTATTCCTTAGACCATGAGATAATGCAACTCCCTGGTACCGGAAGAAAGCTTTGAGGTCATCAAACGTCATCCTATGAGAGGTGATCATAAAGGTGTCTCTCGGTGATCGGAAAGTATCTGTTGGGTTGTATGTATCGAGATGGAATTTATCCCTCCCAAGTCGGAGAGATATACTTTGGGCCCACTCGGTGTCGATATCAACACCGCTTGCAAGCATGTGGTTAAGGAGTTAATCACAAAGTGATATCGGATTACGGAGCAGTAAAGTACTTCTTTGTGAGCGAGATTGAAGTAGGTATGATGCAAGCGATCGAATCTCGGGCAAGTAAAATATCGCGAGACAAGGGAATATATATATGGGATTGATTGAATCGACATCGTAGTTCATCCGATATGATCATCGATGAATGTGTGGGAGTCAATATGGGTGCAGACCCGTTGTTGATTATTGATAGAAGATCATATGCATATTCTCGAACCCGAGGTCACACATAACGTGTCTCGGCTAGGATAGATTGGATAATTGGTTTATGAATATTTGTTGGTCTCGGATGGGATCGGGACATCACGAGAGGTTCCGGAGTGGTGGGAGAATAAGATTCATATAAAGGCGGTGCAGTTTTGGAGTTGAATTGTTAGGGTTAATCGGTATTGTCAGAAAGCTTCTAGAACCTTAGGAAGGGACCAACGTGGCCCCACCTTAGGGAGGGCATGGGCCTATGAGGGAGTGTCTGGGCGCATTGGGCCAGGGCACAAGGCCCCATAGGGCCCAGCCGATCCTAGAGAGTTTAAATCGTTTAAACTAGAGATAGGGTTTCTAGAAGAGGGAGAGTCCATGCCCCCACCAACCCCTACACCTCTCCTCCAAACCCTAGGCCTTGCTAGCTTTCCTCTCTCCCTCCATTTTGTAGGCGAAGCCTGCTGCGAAATTCTCTACCATATACACTGCCGTCGTGTTGTAGATCCAATCTATCTCTCCACCATACTTGCTGGTCCGAGGAAGGAGGAGGCGTCAGTCTTGCTGCGTGTGCATCTCACGGAGGCACCGCCACTTGTGGTGCTAGACCGGATCGGATCGCGAGGAGGAGAAGCGATACGACTACATCACCCATGTTCAAATGAGCGTTCATTGTCGAATCTTCAAGGGTGCGAAGATCTAATCCAATCTCTCGTTGATTGCATCTCCTAGATTAGATCTTGGCTTTCCCTCTGTTCTCATCCGTAGAAAATTTTGATTTACTATGTCATGAAACCCTTTAGTGGTATCGAGCTAGATCTATGCGTAGATGTGTTTCACGAGTAGAGCATAACATGGTTGTTGCGGGCGTTGATGTTTTCTGTTGCAAGCCTCTTGTTTGTGTTCTTCTTATGGCGGGATAGTGAGATTGAAGCGGTCTAGGCCAACCTACGGCGTCGTTGCGAGACCGGCTCACTTGACGTGTGGCTTGTACCACACATGCGGTGGTGGATGTCGGTTTCTCTCACTATAGTTGTCATGGGATTAACACGGAGTTTGGCAACCATAATATCACCGTTGTGGATTTCCGTAGGTAAGAATCGTTCTTAGCATCTACTCCCATAAGCCACGTAAAACATGCAACAACAAAGTAGAGGCGTCTAACTTGTTTTTGCAGAGTGTTTTACGTGATATGGTATGGCCCAAGATGTGATGTGTATATTGTATCGATGATCATGTTTTGTAATGTTTCACGACTTGCATGTCGATGAGTACACAACCGGCAGAATATATGGTTGTCTTTATAATTGTGTATGACCTGCAGTCAACTTCTTATATGCCATGTAATAGCTTTACTTTATCGCTAAGTAGTTAGCAATAGTTGTAGTTGCTATTCGTGGTGGAGGCAATCATGGTGGAGTGATGGAGATCATCTTAACGCACAAGATGGAGATCATTCTTGCGAAGATTGGCTATACCATGTCACATAAAGTTATATGCATGTGATGTTTATCCTTTTATGTATCTTATTATGCTTAGATCATGACGGTAGCATTATAAGATGATTCCTCATAAAGATCAAGATAAAACCTGTGTTCTCCCCAAGTATGCACCGTTGCAAAAGTTAAATCGTGTCCAAGCATCACGTGATAATCGGGTGCTATAGACTCTCGCTCACATACAACGGTGCAAGCCAGTTTGCACTGCGGAAATACTTGGGTCTAGCTTTGAGCCTAGCATGTCGGACATGGCCTCGGAACACAAGAACCGAAAGGTTAAGCATGAGTCATATGAATGATATGATCGACACTTTTTGTCCACCATTGAAACCACATCTCTTCTCGTGATGATCGGATTAGGTGTGGTGAATTTGGATCGTGTTCACTAAACAACTTGAGGGATGTTGAATTTAGTGGGAGTTCATCTAGTAATTTGATTAAGTTGAACTATTTATCATGAACATAGTCTAAATTGTACTTGCAAATCTTGTAGATCACATGGCCAAGTCCAACTTCAACGTTTTTCTTTGAGAAGGAAAAGCTTAGAAATAATGGGTCTAACTTCACCAATTGGTTCGCAATCTAAGAATCATTACGTATGGCGGACAAAAGGACTATGTCCTTGGGAAGCGTTAGGTGACCCCCTGCAAGCTGCGTCGGTGATGAGAAAGGCATCGATCGGCGCAAAGATGATTATGGTGTGATTAAGAGCACCATGTTGTTTTCTATGGAAGCGGGCTTCAAAATCGTTTTGAAGAGTATCCGGGCCCTTTGAGATTCTCGAGAGCTGAAAACCATGTTTGAGACTCAAGCCCGTTACGAGATATGAGATCTCTGAGAAGTTCTTTAAGCGCAAGATGGAGGAAGGATTTCCGTTAGTGAGCACGCCATAAAGATGTCGGGCTACACTCAACCTTGAGCAAGCTGGAATGCACGATTCGGAGGAGCTCAAGATTGAGGGTTTGCAATCACTCCTCCCAGCTACAAAAGTTTTGTAGTGACTCATAATCAGATTGGTTCCGATACGATCACCGAGCTCTTCGCCAAAGTGAAGGCTGCGGAAGTGGACATCAAGAAGGATAATCATGTGTTGATGGTCAACAAGCCCTCCTTTAAGAAAGGTAAGGAGCAAAGAAACCCTTCAAGAAGGCGGCGGCAATTGATGCTCTGCGAGAAGAAGCTCAAGTCGGTCCTAAGGGACCTTTGAGTGCTTCTCTTGCAGGACAAGGGTACTAAGCATAGCTGTCCAAGTACTTAGCGGACAAGAAGGCTGGCACCATCAAGGTATATTTGATATACATGTTATTGATGTTTTCCTTACTAGCCCTCGTTGTAGTGCACGGTATTTGATACCGGTTCGGTTGCTAATATTTGTAACTTCGAAGCAGGAGCTACGGAATGAGCGGCTGACTTGCGAGGATGAGGTGACGATCTTGGCGTTGGCGGATCAAGAGTTGATGTGATGGGCGTCGGACGCCCTCCTTAGTTTTACCTTGGGATTAGTTTTAAACCTTAATAAATGTTATTATGTACTGCGTTGAGCATGAACATTATTTCGGATCGTGTTTTTTGCAAGGCGGTTATTCATTTAAATCGGAGAATAATGGTTGTTCTATTTATATGAGTAACATCTTTTATGGTCATGCACCTCTTGTGAATGGTTTATTTCTTCTAAATCTCGAAAGGGATGAAACACACATCCATAACATTGAGGCTAAGAGATGCAAAGTAGATAGTGATAATACTACTAAGTTGTGGCAAATCGTCTAGGTCATATTAGAGTAAAGCGCATGAAGAAACTCCATTACGATGGACTTTCGGAGTCTCTTGATTTTGAATCATTTGACACATGCGAACCATGCCTCATGGGCAAGATGATCAAAACCCGTTCTCGGTATGATGGAGCGAGCAGCGGACTTGATGGAAATCATACATACCGATGTATGCGGACCGATGAGTGTTTCGGCCAGCGGTGGATATCGCTATTTCCTCACTTTTACCGATGACTTAAGTAGATATGGGTATATCTATTTAATGAAACATAAATCTGAAACATTTTAAAAGTTCAAGGAATTTGAATGAAGTGGAGAACCATCATAGAGAAAGATTAAGTTTCTACGATCCGATCGTGGAGGTGAATATTTGAGTTATGATTTTCTCACGCATCTTAAAGCAAGTGGAATCGTTTCACAACTCACGCCCGGAACACCACAGTAGCAATGGTGTGTACGAGCAGGAATCGAACCCTATTAGATATGGTCCGATTAATGATGTCTCTTCTTGATTTGCCGTTATCATTTTGGGGTTATGCATTAGAAACGCTGCATTCACTTTAAATAGGGCTCCATCTAAATCCGTTGAGGCGACACCGTATGAGCTGTGGTTTGGTGCTAAACCTAAGTTGTCGTTTCTTAAAGTTTGGGGATGCGAATCTTCGTCAAGAAGTTGATCTTGGGACAAGCTCGAACCCAAAGCGAATCGTCTTCATAGGATACCCTAAGGAAACTATTGGGTATACCTTCTATCCGAAGAAGGCAAAGTGTTTATGTAAAGAACGGTTCCTTTCTTGAGAAGGAGTTTCTCTCGAAAGAAGTGAGTGGGAGGAAAGTAGAGCTTGGCGAGGTTATTGAACCTTCTCTTGAATTGGAGAGTAGCGCGACACGGAAATTGTTCGATTGCCTGCACCAACAATAGAGGAAGCTAATGACAAGGATCATGAAGCTTGGACGATCTTGCTCTTGAGCGTCGCGGTCGACAAGGTCGCGTGCCCCTCATCGAGCAGCAACCTGTCTTGTTGTCTTGTTAGTAGAAGGCGGTGAACCTACGAACTATGAGGAAGCGATGATGAGCCGGACTCGAGAAATGGCTAGAAGCCATGAAATCCAATTGGGATCCATGGCGAAAACCAAGTATGGACTTTGGTGGACCCTCCTAGCGGCGAAGGCCGTTGAGTGCAAATGGATCTTCAAGAAGAAAAGCGGACGCGGATGGTAATGTTCAAGTCTATAAAGCACGTCTTGTCACGAAAGGTTTCGACAAGTTCAAGGTGTTGACTACGATGAGACTTTCTCTCCCATAGCGATGTTTAAGTCCATTCGGATTTTATTAGCAATTCTGCGTTTCATGATTATGAAATATGGCGGATGGATGTCAAGCTGCGTTCCTCAATGGCAACATTGATGAAGAGTTGTATATGATGCAACTTAGAAGGTTTTGTCGATCCTAAGGATGCTAGTAAAGTATGCAAACTTGACGTTCCATTTATGGTGAAGCAAGCATTTCGGAGTTGGAACCTTCGTTTTCATCAAGTGATCAAGGGTTTGGATTTGTTCCAAATTGCTCTGAAGCTTGTATCTACAAGAAAGTGAGTGGGAGCTCGGTGGCGTTTACGGTACTATATGTGGATGACATATTGATTATTGGAAATGACATCAACATGTTAACGATGTGAAGAGTTATTTGAACAAATGTTTTCAATGAAAGACCTAGGTGAAGCTGCTTATATATTGGGCATCAAAATCTATAGAGATAGACAAAGGCGCTGATAGCTTTAAGCGGTACATACCTAGACAAAGTTACGAAAAGGTTCGAGAATGGATAAGGCAAAGAAAGGTTCGGTGCCTATGTTGTCGAGTAAGATATTGAGCAAGGCTCGGTGTCCATTCTGATGAAATGATAGGAAGCTATGATCAAAGTGCCTTATGCCTCGGCCATAGGTTCCATCATGTATGCCATCTTGTGTACTAGACCGGATGTGTCCAATGCTCTTAGTTTGACGAGATATCAAAGTGATCGAGTGGAACCTTTGGACAGCCGTGAAGAACATCCTAAAGTACCTAAATAGAACTAAAGAAATGTTCTTAGTCTATGGGGTGATGAACAACTTGTCGTAAAGGTTACGTCGACGCTAGTTTTGACCGACAAGGATGATTCCAAATCTCGAGCAGGATACGTTTATATTTTGAATGGAGGGCTGTGGTGGAGAAGGCGCAAGCAAAGCTTGATCGCAAGATCTCGATGGAAGCGGAATACATGGCTGCTGCGAGCGTCAAGTGAAGGAGTTTGGATCGGAAACTTCATCATTGAGCTTGGCGTGGTTCCAAGTGCATTGGACCCTTTGGAGATATTGTGTGACAACCTTGGCGCCATAGCACTCGCTAAGGAACCAAGATATCATCAAAGACCAAGCATATCAACAAGTTTCATATAATCCGAGATTATATTGCGGAAGGAGATCGAAGATTAGCAAAGTACATACAGATCTGAATGTCAGATCCATTGACTAAACCTCTTCCACGTGCAAAACATGATCAGCACCTCAGTGCCATGGGTGTGAGATTGTTGCCAAATGTAAACTAGATTATTGACTCTAGTGCAAGTGGGAGACTGTTGGAATTGTGCCCTAGAGGCAATAATAAAGATGTTATTATTACAATTCTTGTTCATGATAAAGTTTATATTCCATGCTAGAATTGTATTAAGCGGAAACTTTAATACTTGTGTGGTTTGTGAACAACACCGTCCACAAATGCGCCTCTATGGACTAGCTCATTGATCAATGATGGTTAAGATTTCCTAACCATAGACATGAGTTGTCAATTGATAATGAGATCATATCATTGGAGAATGATATGATGGAGACCAAACTAAGCGAAGCAATTAGATCGTTTCATCGTGTTCATCTTTGCGAAGCTTTTCTATGTCAAATATTGTATTCCTTAGACCATGAGATAATGCAACTCCACGTACGGAAGAAAGCTTTGAGGTCATCAAGCGTCATACTATGAGAGGGTGATCATAAAGGTGTCTCTCGGTGATCGAGAAAGTATCTGTTGGGTTGTATGTATCGAGATGGAATTATCCCTCCCAAGTCGGAGAGATATACTTGGGCCCACTCGTGTCGATATCAACACCGGCTTGCAAGCATGTGGTTAAGGAGTTAATCACAAAGTGATATCGGATTACGAACGAGTAAAGTACTAACGTGAGCGAGATTGAACTAGGTATGGCCATGCACGATCGAATCTCGGGCAAGTAAAATATCGCGAGCGAAGGGAATATATATATGGGATTGATTGAATCGACATCGTGGTTCATCCGATATGATCATCGATGAATGTGTGGGAGTCAATATGGGTGCCCAGACCCTGTTGATTATTGATAGAAGATCATACGCATATTCTCGAACCCGAGGTCACACATAACATGTCTCGGCTAGGATAGATTGGATAATTGGTTTATGAATTTTTGTTGGTCTCGGATGGGATCCGGGACATCACGAGAGGTTCGAGTGGTCGGAGAATAAGATTCATATAAGGCGGTGCAGTTTTGGAGTTGAATTGTTCGGGTTAATCGGTATTATGGAAGCTTCTAGAACCTTCGGAAGGGACCAACGTGGCCCCACCTTCGGGAGGGGCATGGGCCTATGAGGGAGTGTCCTGGCGCATTGGGCCAGGGCACAAGGCCCCATAGGGCCCAGCCGATCCTAGAGAGTTTAAATCGTTTAAACTAGAGATAGGGTTTCTAGAAGGAGAGTCCATGCCCCCACTCCTTATCCTTTGGGCTTGGGGAGGGCTGAGGCTGCGCCCGCCCTCTATATAAAGAGGGGTGAGGCGCCAACCCCTACACCTCTCCTCCAAACCCTATCCGCCTTGCTAGCTTTCTCTCTCCCTCCCATTGTTTGTAGGCGAAGCCTGTGCAGAAATTCTCCACCATATACACCACGCGTCGTGTTGTAGATCCAATCTATCTCTCCACCATACTTGCTGGTCCGGGAAGGAGGAGGCGTCGAGGTGCTGCGTGTGCGTCTCAAGGAGGCACCGCCACTTGTGGTGCTAGACCGGATCGGATCGCGAGGAGGAGAAGCGAGTATGACTACATCACCCACATTTCGACGAATGTTCCGCTGTGCGAATCTTCAAGGGTATGAAGATCTAATCCAATCTCTCTCGTTGATTGCATCTCCTAGATTAGATCTTGGCTTTCCCTCTGTTCGCATCCGTAGAAAATTTTGATTTACTATGCCGCGAAACCCTTCAAAGAGTCGGTGTATGTTGGAGAGCTGGCGTAGGGGACGTTTATGTGAAAGTTGAAGGACGGAGGAGGGAAAGGTATGGGGCAGGGGAAGAGCATGTTTGGGTTGAACCCGCCGTCGAACTCGGGGAAGGAGTAGTACCTCTATCGCGGGTTCGCCTGGCTCTTCTGGAACATGGCCGGCGAGATCAGCGAGAACCCGGTCGGTGATTCAATGCTTGGTTGGATCCCCAGGGCATGGCGTACTACGCGAGGATGATCGACAACGGGCGTGACATCGCCGTACGCACCGCACACTCCGAAGCCGCCCGCGCTTCCCTCATCGCCTGCGCTTCAGTGAGCGCCTTCGCCTCTGAACTTGTCGTCCTGTCCTTGCGGCTATCTGTTTAGATCTTCCTACTCTGGACTTCTTTCAACCACTCGGAGTTGGTCAAGCCCTCCGGTCTCGGCATTGGCACTCTCGGCTTCCTCACCTTTTTCACCTTTGGTTCACCAATGGTGGGTCGTAGATGAAAGCCTTAGGCGACATGGTGGGTGGGAGCTCGGGGAACTGGCGGGAGATGTGGCGGGGAATAGAGAAGAAAGGCGGGAGGGGAAGAATAAAAGGTCGAGAGCTCGGCCTTGAGTCACCGCTAGGGTTGTCCCACCCGCTTTTTCATAGCGTCCGGTGTTTCCAGACGGTTCTTGGTGCCTCGGGTTCGTCCTGGGAACACCGGATGAAAATTAGGCCAAATCCGGTGCTATTCAGCATCCTAGAAACACAACTAAACGAAATATCATCGTTCGGATAAAAAACGCCCTGGGAACGCAAATGGAGATACTCTAGGGGCGTGTTTAGTTGCTTGGTCCAAGATTTCCCTTTTTCCCAGTTGGCCTGCTGGGTGCTGCATGGGGGGGATTGGACTTGGGCCAGTTGTTTGGAGTCATGCATTCTCGTTTCCTGCAAATAGGCCTAGTTGTTTGGTTGCCCATATCCTTGTCTTTTTCCCTAATGATGCATTTGATAGGTGTTTGGTGTGGTGCTTTGCATCTGATCACATGGATTATGATCACCCATTTCAAATTTGGTGATCTTACCACCAGAGCACACACACAACACATGATCAAAAGAACAGTCAATATGCACACACAAAACATTCAGATGATCACCATAAAAGCCATATGCAGACATAAACATTGCTACCTACACATTCAGACGATCACCATAAAAGTCTTAACATTCACCATAACAGGTAGTAATCAGGGGTTCTAAACTTCACCCCTGATCAAAAGAACCATCAGGAGGGACATCCCATTCCCCTGAACCACCACTAGGGGCTTAACCCCAGATGAAACTAACCATCAACAGGGCATACCATTCCCCTGGACCACCACCAGGAGTTTCACCCCTGATCAAAAGAGACATCAGCCTACTTAGTTCATCATAACTAGTTGTCCATCAATAAACTACCAGTACTACTTACAAACTTACAGAAGCATCGACATGAAGGGCGCTGCCGGCTAGCCATAGTCCAGGCAGGTGTATTGCCTGGCACCGGAGGAGCCTGCCTTGTAGATTGTCATCTTGATGACGAAGGGCTTTAGCTTAAACTCGACGACGTCATCGCGCTCCAGGTCGTACTTGTAGACCAGCTCCAGCCAGTTCTTCCTGAAGGCGACCTAGTCAGCGAACCAGTCCACCTGCACCCATTCGACGCACCACAGGCAGGCTATGACCTGCACGACGCGCGACAGCGACTGCTTGATCCAGGTCCTCAGTCCAAACTAGATCTCCGGCGGGATCACGAGCATGTGGAGGTCCGCCGAGTCTAGCTAGATGATGAGCCGGTGAGGGACCTCGACGATAAGGTAATCTCCAAGCTTCGGCTGCTGGCCCTTCTTGCTCTGTGGCTGTGAAGCCGCCTCCACCCTGCCGAGGACCACCGACTTGAATTGCCAGTGGTTCGTCGGGAGCACGTCTTGATAACCCGGTGGGGGTGCCATCCCCTTGCCACAGTCTCGCATTCAAACTTAACCACCTTGGCAGGAAGTAAAACAAGGTCAACAACAATTTGGGAGCAAGCATTTGGCAATGCACATGGTACAAACATGGAGGAATCATGGTACAAACATGTACTAGTATCCCAAATCGGGCAACGCCCCAGGACATCACCCAAATTGACGAATCGACTATGTTTCCCAACCGGGCAATGTCCCATGACAACACCCAAATTGAGGAATAGGGTAAAATAAATCACAAAATTTGTGTGCACACTAGAAATCCGTTGCTACATACTCCCTCCATTTTAAAATATAAGATGTTTTAGATTTGTAAAGAAAAAGAATCTAGACTTCTTTTAGTATGTAGATTCACTCATATTTGGAATGAATCTACACACTAAAAAAATCCAGATTCATTTACTTCACAAACTTAAAACATCTTATATTTTAAAACTGAGGGAGTACTACCTAAAGCCCCAAATCGCTTCTACAATTACCGAAGATCGAGCCTTAACAACCGCCAATTTGGGGCCAAACCCTAACCGCTATGTCTATCGGGAACTTACCCTGGTTGGCGGCGGCGCCATCGATGACGAGGGAGCCGTAAAATGCGCCGCTAGAGCGAGAGAAGAAGCTTCGGGCGCGGGGATTGGGGGCCGCTGGCACGGGCGAAAAAACCCTATCCAACGAGTAGAGGGTAACCCCGACTCTGCCGGAGGCTTTTCCGGCCTGCCTGGCCGCAGATGCCGGTTCCTCCGCGGTTGTAGGCGACACAGCCGCCGTCGTGGCCTTCCTAGTTCCGCGCGCGCAGATGGGTGCGGGTGCCGTGAGTGTCCTCGCGAGGGCCGCCTCGTCGCCGCCGGCGAGCTTCTCGACCTGAATGGAAGCCATAGGCTATGCGCACTCACCTCGCCGATGTTGAGGTCGTGGAATGGAGGGGAGGGAGGCGGAGGAGCGGCGGCCATGGTCGGGAATTGTGGTGAGGGGAGTGAGACTGGGAGGTGAGCGGAGTGGCCTGGGAGTTAAGCCGAAAAAGGTCCTGTCTCCCGCGTTTCCCCACGGTGCAAGCTGTCGTGACGCTCGCCAAGGACTGAATGCATGAAAACAGTCAATTTCGACGTTTTCAACGGGCCAAGTTTTAGCATGTTTTAAAAACTGAGTATAGAAACTTCATACAGCTGCTCAGTTCTTCAAAATGCAGTCGGCCGAGCGTCGACATCAGGCCCGCGTGGGTGGGCCACACCGCGCAGCACAACTCGCTCGCGTTCCGACTTGTGATCGTTACGCGCGGCCTACGCGTCGCGGGGCACGCATCAACAGTACTGGTTTTGGATCCAGCGCCGGCTTTTTTATGGAAAGCGCGTATGATCGCCGATGGGGTCGCCGTCTCAGAATCTCCCTCTTCCGTAGCGTGCCGAGTGTCATGGAGAGGAAACGTGCGTTGACCCGCATGTCTAACCGGTGGCCGGTAAATAAGGGCTACGCGTATATCTAAGTTATCAATTTGACCTATATAATTTGAATTATATAATATAAAAATTATATCATTGAAAATACAAAGCTAAAGTTTGCGGTAATATATTTTTTGTAATATATACATCATACTAAGTTCTTTCGATTTGGCTGACGTAGAAATCCAGTGCGAGAACATGGCAAAGCGAAGGAAGTAGAATACACGGTGGTGGGTCCACGAACTTGTCATCAAGGTTCGCTTTGGACACTGTATTAACGGTCATGGTGGAATACGCACGATGGTTCATCCACTGTCACTGCCTGCTTGTATAGAGTTGTACTTTTTCTTTTTGAGAAAATATAGAGTTGTACTTGATGACGTGACATTGTGTTGACTACTCTCATCAATGCATTGCTTTGAGAAAAAGAAACTCAATTTATAAAAGAGCACTAGTACTAGCCTACTCATTCGCCCACCTAAGATCATCTCCACCATTTAGCCAGAACACCGATCCGGAACATTGAATTTAGATACGGACACTGAAAGTCGTGTATTAGGAATCTGTTTTTGTTCGGATTTGTGATAACTTTTGTTCAGACTATCCAGACCGAACACAGGTTCCTGGATACGCCATGTCAACACCGGACGCAGCGAATTCGGCGAATTCCGAACACAGCGATGGAAGCCGAGTCGTCGTCATCCTCAGAACCACGCGGCGACCGCCAGATATTAACTGTCCATCGCGTCGTCCACGCGTCGCAGAATTGCCGCGCCACCGCCGCCGCCTCGGCTCCCGCGACGGACCGGCGGACACTAACTTCCCGCCGTTTCCCCTTTTCCCGTCCTCGCCGCTACACCCCTCGCGCCCTCGCCGCCCATCTCGGCCTATATAAGCCGTACCCCTCAACGGAGTTCCTCACACTCTCTCACAGCTCCACAGACCACCAGCCCGAAATTACGGCGAACACCCTCACTCTCCCCTCCCCACTTAGCCATGGTCGAGCAGTATCCCGGCGACGGTGCGACGGCGAACGGTTTCGGTCGGCGCACCCTCTAGGCTTGGGAGGCGCTCCTGCTCTACGAGGCCGGCGATATGGCGCCGTCGGACACACGGAACCCTCCAGGGTCGAAGATAAGCGCCGATGGCATACCTATCCCGCCGGCGCCGACCCCGAAAGAACTTCCGTACGAGATCCAGGAGTTCATCGGCGCCATGGATGACCCTTTCGCCGCCGAGAGCCCCGACAACCTCCTCTACTGGGAGGAGTTCTTCGCCGCCCGCCGCGCCCAGGAGCTCGCCCCACGAGGGTCGCCCGAGTCATGGCGGCTGAACAACGCCGCGATCGCCGGCGTTTTGGAGCGCCGAGCGAACGCTCAGCGGTGTTATCAGCGCCGAACACGCTACTTGGCTTCCGCGCACCCACGCCGCGGCGGTGTCAAGCGCCTCCGAATAGCCAGATGCCGAGGAGGATGGCGGCATTAGCTCCTCCTCGCACCGCCCCCACTCGCCGGCTTCATGCCGGCTTGCCGTCAGGCCTCGCCCGAGTGCGCCCGATCAAGCTTCGGTGGTCTACTGTGCCGCCCTCGCGCCGGACACGCTTCGCTGCATCGTCAGCAATGATCCGCAGCGTGTCGTTATCGGCTCAAGCCGCCTTATCGCCGCTCGAAGGCCGGTTTGAAGGCTCGGCGCCGCCGAAAACGGCCTTGAGGATGGCGTTGGAAGCGATCGCTTCGCGACGCTTGGCCGCCGTTAGTGGAGCCTCCTCGCGAACATCCTGAGCGGTCATGTTCGTCCTCGGCAACGACGAGGACAACCCTTCTTACCGGTAGTGGAAGTGCGGCGACCCGGCGAAGCTCCCTTTGACCCACCGGCGGCAACGACGGCGAGGATGATGGCAGGGCCGATCCCGGCTACACGACGTTCTACAACAACTTTGGCATGTAGAACGGCGACGGCATCGGCGAAGGCCACGACGGTGGCTTTTTTAATGTTTTTTTAGTTTATTATGTACTACTTTAGTTTAAATTCGATGTAATCAGACTATTCGTCTATCTTTAATGAATTTAGCCGAACATAGGACCTAGACCGAAAACTTGTTTTGTCCAGCAAAAAATCCGGTTTTCGATCTGGTTCGCCCAACAAGTGAAGATACTCTAACGTCTTAAACATGAGTAAAATGCATAATGGCCCCTGGAACACTTTCTTTCTCTCTCCTAGGTGATACCTTGCTCACTAGGATGCGCACGACACGGTAGTCCGGGACCGGACGCCGCTCCGCTGTCCAGCCCGTATCTCCATCGATCAAGCGAAGGCCACGCCACCACGCTAAGCGGAGTGGTCCAGGGCACAAGGGGAAACTGGGCGCGTCGCTTCAATCTCGGCCGGACGGGCAGGCGCGAAGGATGGACGTTGCCGCCGTATTTTACAGCGCGGAGGGATCCGGCCGAGGATAGAGGTAATACCAAAAATCTGCACCGTGTGTGCGGTCCAGGGTGCCAGGGGACAAATCGGGCAGTCGGGGAGCCATGGGCGGCCCGGCCCAGCGAGCTCCCTCTCCTGTCTACGGCAGCTGCGACCCTTAGTAAACCTAGTCTAAGTTGCTATCTCCATAATAGAAAGTAATTTAGGTGTGGTAACTGCAATGTCATATTAATTAGAATGTAGATGCATTTTGTCTTGCTACATGTGATGTTACAGTAACATAGCTAGTTATTCAATCTATCTCTCGCAACGTAAGCAAAAATGCTGACTTAGACTCTTAGTTAGCAGTGAAGTTATCCTTACTATAACCAGCCTCACCTAGCTGCCCGCGCGTCACACTAGAACACGGTCGAGCGTGGCATGTGCAGCCTCGCCTCCACCTGCGCATGCACGTGGCGCCTGGACACCGACGAAGCCTAAAAAATATGTTTGATTATAAATTTGACCAACGAAATATGAATTATATATCATAAAAATTATATCATGGGAGAGAGATTTTAAATATCAATCCGATGATATAATTTTTGTGACATATAACTCATGTTTTTTTGGTAAATTTTATGATCAAACAATTTTTTTTAAACTCCGTGTTAGTCCAATAAATCGGTATGGAGGTAGTAGCTTCTATGTAGCTGTTACAACATGGATTGTGTTTCAGGAGTGTGACTTTGCAGTTTGTGTGAGTCGGATCGTGTTCCCAATCGGGGGGTGTCCCCATCGAGTAAGAGTTCGCGCGACTCGGAACCTGTGGTCTAGCGGGTGGTCCGCGAAACCAGTGGTTCCTCACAGATGCTAAATCGGACGAACTACACCAATTGGGTTCTCCTGATGCAGGTCATGCCGGAGGCGCGTTAGCTTTGGGTCACCGTCAACGATGGGACACCAGAGCGCCGAACTCCGGATTTGGACTTTTCTTATATGAATCTTATTCTCCGGACCATTTCGGATCTCCTCGTGATATACCGGATCCCATCCGAGACTCCGAACAACATTCGGTCTCCCTACTTACATTCCATATCTACTAAACAACATCGAATCCTTAAGTGTGTATCCCTACGGTTCGTGAATTATGCAGACATGACCGAGACTCTTCTCCGATCAATAACCAATAGAGGAATCTAGAAATTCATATGGCTCCCACATATTTCTATGATTACTTTGCGATCAAATGAACCACTTATATACGATACCAATTTCCCTTTGTCTCACGATAGCTTACTTATCCTAGTTCTGATCGTCGGTATCTCTGCATACCTAGTTCAACCTCGTTACCGATAAGTATTCTTTTCTCGTTCCCGTGATATGTGATCCCTTGTGAGCCATTCACATGCTTGCAAGCTAATTGGATGACATTCCATAGAGAGGGCACAAAATATATCTTTTCGTCATATGGATGGACAAATCCCACTCTTGATCCATGTGCCTCAACACATACTTTCTGAACACTCAATGTCACCTTTATAGCCACCCAGTTACGGTGTGGTGTTTGATGTCATCAAAGCATCCTTCCGGTGATGGTGATTAGCATAATCTCATAGTCGAAGGAATTAGGTTATTATGTATCAGAAAGCTTATAGCAAACGAACTATTGAAAATGACTTGATCTTTATCCTATGCTTATCTATAGGAGTATGTCCATCACGCCATTCTCCTAATGATATGATCTTGTTGTTAATAACATCTCAATGTTCATGATCGGGAAACCACGATCATCTAGCAACTAACATGCTAGTATTATAAAGAGGCTTTACTAGGGACTCTAGTTTAGTTTACAAATCACACAAGTATTAATGTATCCGGTTAATACTATTATAGCATGAATGTAAACATTTTATCATAAACACGAAGATATAATAATAACCACTTTTATTATTTCCTCTAGGGCATATCTCCAACAGTCTCCCACTTGCACTAGAGTCAACTAATCTAGATTACATGATAATATACCGAACACCCATGGCAGTTTGGTGCTGGTCATGTTTTGCCCTCGGGAGAGGTTTAGTCAACGGATCCGCCACATTCAGATCTGTGTGTACTTTGGAAATCTTTATGTCACCATCTTGGACATGCTCTCGAATAGCGTGAAAACGCAGCTTGATAGGATTTAGCTTCTTGTGTGACCTTGGTTCCTGCACATTGGCTATGGCGCCCATGTTATCACAGTAGATAGACATTGGGTCCAGCACACTAGGAACCACACCGAGCTCTGTAATGAACTCCTTCATCCATATCGCCTCTTGTGAAGCCTCCGCAGCAGTTGTGTATTCCGATACAGTTGAAGATCTCGCCACAACGCTTTGCTTTGCACTCCTCCAGCTTACTATTGCACAATTCAAAGTAAATATCTATCCAGATTGAGATTTAGAATCATCCGGATCGGTGTTCAACTAGCATCGGTGTAACCATTAACAACGAGTTGTTCATCACCTCCATAAGAAAGAACCATATCCTTAGTTCTTCTCATGTACTTAAGGATGTTTTTAACCGCTGTCCAATGATCCTCTCCTGGATCACTTTGATATCTGCTAGTCAAACTAACATCATATGCAATGTCGGGTCTAGTTCATAGCATGGCATACATGATAGATCCTATGGCTGAGGCATAGGGAGTCTTACTCATCCTTTCTCTATCTTCTGCCGTAGAAGGACTTTGAGTTTTACTCAAGGTCGTATTGGGCAACATGGGTAAGAACCCTTTCTTGCTATCTTCCATTCCAAACCTCTTTAGAACTTTATCCAAATATGAACTATGTGACAATGATATTTGGTGTCTAGATCTATCTCTATAAATCTTTATGCCTAATAAGTAAGCTGCTTCGCCAAGATCTTTCATTGAAAAATTATTATTCAAATAATCCTTGACACTATTAAGAAGGTCTACATCATTCCCAATCAACAATATGTCGTCACATATAGTACTAGGAATTCTACAGAGCTCCCACTCACTTTCTTGTAAATACAAGCTTCTCCATAAGTTTGTATAAAACCAAAACTTTTGATTACCTTATCAAAATGTTGATTCCAACTTCGGGATGCTTGCTTCAATCCATAAATGGACCGTTGAAGTTTACATACCTTGTTAGCATCTTTAGGATCGACAAAACTTTTGGGTTGTACCATATACAACTCTTCATCAATGTCTCCATTGAGGAACATCGTTTGACATCCATCTGCCATATCTCATAATCATAATATGCAGCTATTGCTAACAAAATCCTCAAAGACTTTAGCTTTGCTACCGGTGATAAAGTCTCATCGTACAACTCCTTGAATTTGTTGAAACCCTTTTGCGACAAGTCGAGCTTTATAGACAGTAACATTACCATCAACATCTGTTTTCTTCTTAAAAATCCTTTTGTTCTCAAAAGCCTTACGACCATCCGGTAAGTCCACCAAAGTCCATACTTGGTTTTCGTACATGGATCCAATCTCGGATTTCATGGCTTCTTGCCTTTTATTGGAATCTGGGCTCATCATCGCTTCCTCATATGTCGCAGGGTCGTCGGTGTTGTCCACCAACATGACACTCATAATGGGATCATACCAATCGGGAGTGGTACGAGTTCTCGTTAACCTGTGAGGTTCCTTAGTAAGTTCAACCAAAGTTTCATGATCAACTGTAGAGGCCTGAACCCAAAAGGTACAAGTCCCTGTGTTTACCGTGCTAGTCCCTGGATCGAATAGCTAGAACCCACATTTTAAGATGTAATATCCGGTAACAAAGGTCATATTACAACTCATAACCAGGAATAAAATAGTTCATTACAACTTAAATAGCTTATATGGCTATCTTATTACAAAGTAGCATATATAACTATAAAACATGGAGTCCTTCATCTTCATATGCCACAGGCAAACATGTTGGTTGTAGACTTGTAGTCCCTACTCAACAAACTTCACTAACATAAAACAAACCTATAACATGATAAGTTACAGCCACAAGGATCAATACATTTGAATTGTATTGACAAGTGATATCATATTGATATGGAGAATCTAACATCTACATGAATATATGGCTAAGTGGAGTTTTGGATGGCCTTTGCATAAAATAAGTTTTCCCTATCCTTTGAAAATAGTTTTTATCTTTCAAAACATTTCATCACACATGGCACACTGGATACACACTAGGTGCTTCCCTTGTTCACCCATAAGTTTTAACTTAGAGAAACTGGGATGAGGAGATTCTTGACCCTTTCAATGTCTTTGATGCTCAAAATTTCCATAACTGGGGAGATGGCTAAGTACTTAGGTTTTACCCTCTCGAGAGGTGGTGCACTTTCCCCACAAGACTCGACATGCATCGAGACAATACTTTTCAGAACCAATCCCTCAAACCACCATGGACGCGTTCCATCCTATCATCACTACCACCTTCTGTCCATCTGGATGACTTCTTGCAAGCTAGTTGGTCAAGGCAGAGCCCATATGCCATGTGGTTGCACTGGAAGCTTCTCAACACTAAACATCTCAAATCTCTTTGTTCCTGGGTGGCCATCCACAAGTGAGATACACCAGGGTAAACCATAGAAATGGGCCCTGAGTAACCACTCAACACAAACCATACTTCCCATTCCACCCAGGTGGTTCATTAACAAGTTGTTTTCTTAGTAAAAAACACATAGGCATAACTTTTCCATAATATCATAACATGAATTCCCACCCTTGAATTCTAATAGCTAGGCTAATCATGCTAGCATAACTTGTCTCTTAACTTAGGAATATTTCTACCAAGATATATTCTATAGGATATACCATAGCATAGCAATATATAAAATAGTCCTATCATGCATACTACAAAAATATTACTAATGCAATATTTCAAAAATAGGACTTTTGATGACCAAAGTATCACTTGCCTTTTTAGTAGAAAATCTAGGTAGTCTCATTGATCTTGCAATTGTCACACTCCTCAAAGTTCACTACAATACAATCAAGCAAAAGCACACACTCAAAACTATAACACAAAGATTAACAAAACAAAAACAAGAAAACAAAGAAATGCATGTAAGCATGCAAAAGGTTATTTTATTGAAAAAGTGGTTTCTAACAAGGTTCTAAACATTTCAAAACACCTACTGGTCTTTTACAAAATTGTAATTTCATTTGAAACCAAGTTAGTGAAAATAAGTCATTTAAATCATTTTTCTTTGGTTAGAAAAGCTTCTATTCAAATGAATAATTTTTAGTGTCAACAAAACATATCTTTAATTTCAAAGGTTAGTGTTTATGGTCAAAGGGTTCAAAACAAAACCATTTGCAAAAGGTTTCACTCAAAAATATTTTTTAGAACAATTTTTTATACACAAAATATCCCTAAACAAATCTCTGCATAAAACTCAAATTTTTTAGAATAAAATGACCAAAGCAAGTCCATAGATGCAAGTTACACATTTTTATGAATCCATAGAAACCTAATTTCTAATTTTTGGAATTACAGATCAAAAGTTTTACAAGTTTAAACATCAAATAGATCAAATTCTGGATTTTAAATCAGACTCACAGACACGTGGTGTGATCTGATTGGTCAATACTGCTTCATGCGGATCGAGCGATGCGGGCCGTTAGATCTAACTTAAAACGCATGGACCAGATCAGGCGATACCTCTTCGACAAGTGATCTAATCCTAACCCTACGATCCAGATCCAGCGGACCTAAGCTCACTTCGAGGCGGCTGTGAAAGGCAAGTGCGGCGGCTGGGCGACAGTGATGGTGCAGGCGCTTAGGGGTGAGGAGGTAAATAGGTTCACCAGGGTCGCAGGGACGTGGCGATGCTCAACGTGGTCGTGGGCAAGGCCGGGGAGCATGGGTGCGGCGGTGATTCCTCGTCGGAGTTGCTGCCACCGTCGGGAGCTGTAAGGTTCCCAACCTTTAATAAGGTAGAGATCCCTGTGTTTACAATGCTAGTCCCTGGATCAATATCTAGCATCCACAATTAAGATGTAATATCAAGAAACAAAGGTCATAATACAACTTTATAACCAGGAATAAAATAAATCATTACATCTTACATAGCTCATTTGGCTATCTCATTACATTGCAGCAGAAATAACTATAGCATGGAGTCCTTCATCTTCAAAGTTCCACAGGAAATCATGTTGGTTGTAGACTTGTAATCCTATTCAACACACTTCACTAACATCAAACAAACCTGCAACATAATAAGTTACAGCCACAAGGGTCAATACATTTGAATTGTATTGGCAAGTTTCACTACTATGTAGAAATAAGTGGATCCTATCATTACATGCATATTTGGCCAAGTAGGGTTTAGGCTTATTTGCAGAAAGCAATTTTGTTTTGTCCTATCTTTTCAAAATAGTTTTGATCTTTTGAAAATCTTCTTAACTTCTTGGAAATCTCTAAGTGCTTCAAATCCCTTGTTGTCACCATCAAGTTTTACTTTGAGAAATTGGAATGTCAAGATCTTCCATAGCTTCAGGCCTTAGTTGCTCAGTGTTGTCCATAACCGGGGACACGGCTAAGTACTTAGAATTTTGATCTTCTGCACAAGTTGTACACTTTACCCACATGACACAATCTCGTCTTGTTGCCACCAGTGGCCGCTGGATAAGTACTCACCAAAATGGAGTACTGGCAGATCGAGAATGTGACAAAGTCTTTCCATAGGAGTCCTCCCAATACACAATGCTAGCTTGTCAACCAGGCACCAATGTAGGGTTAAATTCCCTTACACAATTCTAGTTAACCTGAAGATGCCAATGCATGGGTCTTCCACTATGTAGTTGACTAAGCCAGAGCCCATTTAGCATGTGGTACATACGGAAGCCTTGTCGAGAAACATGTTCAATCTCTAAGTCTCTGGGTGGTTTTCTTCTAGTGCACATACAAAAAGAGACAGCCATATAAACATGGTTCCTTTTTTTGCCACCTTGTCCAACCTTGAGTATCCTTGTCCACCCAGGTGGTTCATTGAGTACTTGTTTTATTATATAAAACTTATATCTTTTCAACTCTTCATATAATCATAACATGTATCCCATCCCAAATATATAGCAGGGCTAAGGATACTACAACTACACTGTTTCCACTAAGGAATATATAAGGGTATCCTATTAGGATTTAGCATAGCATAAATTATAGTAGTCCTTTCCATGCATGTTACAAAAATCCACTAAGTGCAATGAAAATAGTAGGACTTGGATGATAGTGTCACTTGCCTTTTAGTAGAGAATGTTGGTTCACTTCTTGATCTTGCAAATATCACACTCTTCTAATTCCACTACAATTCAATCAAGCAAACACAAATTGAACTAGCATTCCCACCAATTTATCACACATAAAATAATAGAAACAAGGTCATGCATGCAAGAATGCAAAAGATAGTTTTACTTGCAAAAGTGGTTTCTACTAGGCTCTAAACATTGTAAAGTTCAAAAGTGGTCATTTACTGAAGTGGTAAAACCATTTGCAAAAGGTTTTATCTATAAACCATTTTTAAATCAAACCATTATTTTATGTGGTTGAAAATGCTTTTAGCAAAGCAATATTCTTTAAAGAGTTCACCAAATATATTTTAATTCTCAAAACTTGGTGTTTAGGGTCAGAAGGTTTGAATCAAATCATTACCCAAAGGTTTTGCTCAAGATTTAATTCTAAACCAAAAACAATATTTTTTTTTGACTAGAAATGAGCTAATTCAAATATTTACTCCTTAAATTCACAAAATACCTTTTTAAATCCATAAGTTGGTTCCTATGGTCAGTAGGTTCACAACAAACCATTTTGCAAAGATTTCACATTAATATTATATCTAGAACAATTTTTATATTCAAAATAAGCCTACACATGTTTCTGCAAATTTAACCAATTTTCCAGACGCAAATCATTAAACAAAGTGCATGGTTGCAAAGTACTTGTTCTACTGAATCCATTGATATAAAATTTGCAAAATTTGGACGTGTAGAATTAAAGTTATGAATTTTACAAGTTTGCAATTCAAATAGATTCTATTTTCTGTTTTTAACAAAACCTTGTCCACGTGGTGCATTCCTATTGGTCGGTACCATTTCGTTTGGATCGAGCCGTTCTGACCGCAGGATCTCACTTAATCGCACGGCACAGATCACATGTACCCCTTCGGTTAAGTCAATCTATCGTGTCCACTGGATCACGATCTAACGGCTCAGATGGGTTTGACCATTGCCTGGCGGCGCTCGGCTGGCGGCGGCGCGCGCTCGGGCGGCGAGCTTGTCGACGATGCAGGAAGCGAGGGAGAGGGGGAAGTGGCTCACCGTGCTCGCAGGGATATGCTGAAGCTCAACGTGTGGTTGGCTTGGCGAGGGGCGCACCAGAGAGGCGACGATTGCTCGCCGGAGCTTGCAACGGCGTCAGGCGGCTCTGTTTGACGACGAGGGCGAGGCTGTAGGTCGCCCTAAGGCAAGATAGGGGCACGGTTAGACGCGGACGAACATGGGGAGTACGGGAGCATCAACAGGTGAGCTTGGGGCGGTCGAGGCTTACCAGGGAACTTCGTCGGAGACAAGACAAACGGCGACGGCGTGTTGAGGTCGTCCTTCCCGATGCTCTAGGGCAAGCGCGGCCAAGCAGTTGACACTGGGAGGTGCGCCAGGTGATGGGGAAAAAAGGTGCGTGCAGTGGGAGGCGAGGGGCGGTTGGTCGGTGCCGGAATTGCTCAGAGACGTCGTCGGAGGCAGCGACAGTGCAGGAGAAATTGGAGACAACCTGGGGGCTCCCGTGCAGTGGTTTCTGAGGAGAAAGGAAGGGAGAGGGAGGTGAATAAATGGGCGAGGTCGCAGGCGAGTTTAATCCGGACATTTACGCGTATTCAAGAGGATTAATCGCGGCAGAACGTCGTTTGAGAGGGGGAAACGTCTGGCGCGGGTGGAAACGAAGAACATGCGTGTGGGGTCTGTCTGTCAGCGAGGTGGGGGAAGTGGGAGTGGGGCCTGCTTGTCTGTGACTCTGCGAGTAAAGACTCTGGTGCGAAGCGTTTTCCGCGGGAGAGAAGGAGTGGGATCGTGTTGGGCTTAGTGGGCTGGCCAGATGGGTTGGGTCTGTTTCATTTTTTTATACAGAAAGATTTTTATTTTTCTATTTGAATTTCTGTTTTGATTTTTAAACAAATAATTCAAACAATAAATCAATTCAAACCATCACCAAACTTTGTATTGATTTTTAATTCTGTTTAACAACATATTCCAATGTCCAAAATAAAATAATACTTTTATTCCTTTAGGATCTATTAATAATTAAATAAATAGACCTTAGTCTTTAATTCAAATAGGATATAATTTATTTAAAAACTCTATTTGAAATCTAAACCAAACCAAAACCTTTTTAGTAGGTTTCATTTGAAAATATAAAACATTTGGAAATCTTATTTAAAATAAATTAACAAGTTTTAGTGTTTATTTAAAAAGGAAAAGCCTTTACTTTAATAAAATTGGATATTAATAAATCCTCATTATTTTATTTAAATAAACCTTTACTCTTTTTATCAAATAAAAGAATACTTTATGTCAAAAGTTTGGCCAAGATTTAATTTGTCTCTATAAAATAATCCTTATTTATAATTCTACCTTTGCTTTTGAAAATCAAATCTTTTTATTAAAAGATCTAAAAATAGTGATTCCATCTATTTTAACTTATTGTTTATTTATCTTTTTAAATCCCTTTAGGATTTTTATTTGATCAAAATAGGTTTTGATGTTTCCAATTGGAACCAAAAAGTTTCTTCTCACCCTAAAAATCAACATTGGTTTATTTGTTTATTTATTTTTCACATTTCAAAATTTGGAAAATTTTGGGATGTGACAGGCTACCACCCTTAAAAGAAATCTCGTCCCGAGATTTGGGAAGGCTAGGGTTACAATTTGGCTTCAAGGCAACTAGGGTACTACCACCCTTAAAAGAAAATCTCATAGGATTACATTGATGGTTCACTTGACTATGGGTTCAACACTTAATATCCAGACAAGGAATCCTTATTTGACTCTTCTGAGTTAACTAGTTCCTGACATCCACTTCTTCTATCTCTTCAAAGTTTCCATCCATGTCAATGTGGTTGACATGTCCTTTTTGGGTCACATTGGAGTCATTTCCATTGGCTCTTCTAGCATCCTTTTTCTTTTTCTTCTCGGAGACGATCGATGCATAGTGTCCAAGTTCCTTCTGATTATAACTTTCATGGCTAATGTCTTTCTTCCTGAAAGTGTCATGTTGGTTCTGACCAAGGTCATCTCCATTGTCAGTATCATTTCCATTATTATCACTTCCATTGTTGTTGTGGTGATACCGATGTGGTTCAGAATCTTCCTTGCTCTTTTTGAATGAATGCTTCTTTTGTGATGATCCCGAGTGATACTTGATTTTATGCTTCCTCTTTCTGTTATCAACTTGATTTATCTTGTTTTCCAAAATGGTGGCTTTGTCACAGAGTGATTGATAAGTTGGAACATAGGCAACAACTAGCTGCAGGTTCAACTCATCATTAAGTCCTTCAAGAAATTTCTCCTTTCTCTTAGCATCTGTATCAACTTCATCCGGTGCATATCGTTCCAAATTGTTGAATTCTTCAATATACTCAGCCACACTGAGGTGACGCTGTTTCAGATTGTGAAACTCCTTTTTCTTCAAGTACATTACTCTAGGTGAGATGTGAGTTATTCTGAATCCATCCTCAAAAATAGCCCAAGTTACATCTTCAAGGGGAGTGGTGATTTGAAAATTGTCCCACCATGTTGCTGCTGGTCCTTCAAGTAGAAATGCTGCGAACCTAACTTTTTCTTCGTCGGTGCAGCCAACAGTCACTAAGTCTTTGTTCACTGAACGTAACCAGTCATTGGCTTCCATTGGATCAGTTGTTCCAGAGAACCTTGCAGGCCTTAGTTTCAGAAACTTGGTGAGCATATCATGTGCTGGAGGATTATTCTGATTGTTGTTGTTGTTGTTGTTGTTGTTGTTGTTGTTGTTCTGATTCTGTATGAACGTGGTTATCATCTGCATCAGTTGCGTCTGAGCTGTCATCATCTGCTGCATCTCAGGAGTGATGTTGTTGTTTTGGTTGGGGTTGGCACGACGGGGAGGCATCTATTGGTTTGATAGGGATAAGTAATGATGGATAGGTTTTTAAGAAGTCCTAACACACAACTCAAAAACAACTAGGTTCAATCAAACAATCAAACAATCAACAAGCAACTATTCACTTAACAACTTATGAGCTTAACTCATGAGTTGAAGGAAACAACAAGTTTTCTTGAAATAATTAACTTAGTATAGTCATACCTCATAGGTCAATATGATCCATACTCTAACTTGATATCAATGTCTTTGGTAGGCAATCTAATGTCTCTTGGTTTTCACTTGTAGTCCTTTGTGATGTATAAGTTGAAGTCCTTGTTGAGAATAAGGTTGAAATCACTTGAAGATGTTGAAGTCATTAGAGTTGATGAAGTCCTTGGTGAAACTAAAGTTGAAGTCATTGGTCATGGTGAAGGCTTTATCCTTCAATTTGAAAAGGGAGAGGTGTAGAATCAAAACCAAAAGGTTGAGGAAAGAGTTTACAAGATTGTTTGTAAATATGTTTTGGAACAAAAACAACTCCTATTTTTCTAAGGGGTTTTGTCCAATCCTAAGGTTACAATCCTACAGGCAACACAGTGCTCTGATACCATCTGTAAGGTTCCCAACCTTTAATAAGGTAGTGATCCCTGTGTTTACAATGCTAGTCCCTAGATCAATAGCTAGCATCCACAGTTAAGATGTAATATCAAGAAACAAAGGTCATAATACAACTTTATAACCAGGAATAAAATAAATCATTACATCTTACATAGCTCATTTGGCTATCTCATTACATTGCAGCAAAAATAACTATAGCATGGAGTCCTTCATGTTCAAAGTGCCACAGGCAATCATGTTGGTTGTAGACTTATAATCCTATTCAACACACTTCACTAACATCAAACAAAACTGCAACATAATAAGTTGCAGCCACAAGGGTCAATACATTTTAATTGTATTGGCAAGTTTCACTACTATGTAGAAATAAGTGGATCCTATCATTACATGCATATTTGGCCAAGTAGGGTTTAGGCTTATTTGCAGAAAGAAATATTGTTTTGTCCTATCTTTTCAAAATAGTTTTGATCTTTTGAAAATCTTTCTGAACTTCTTGGAAATCTCCAAGTGCTTCAAATCCCTTGTTGTCACCATCAAGTTTTACTTTGAGAAATTGGAATGTCGAGATCTTCCATAGCTTCAGGCCTTAGTTGCTCAGTGTTATCCATAACCGGGGACACGGCTAAGTACTTAGAATTTTGATCTTCTGCACAAGTTGTACACTTTACCCACATGACACAATCTCGTCTTGTTGCCACCAGTGGCCGCTGGATAAGTACTCACCAAAATGGAGTACTGGCAGATCGAGAATGTGACAAAGTCTTTCCATAGGAGTCCTCCCAATACACAATGCTAGCTTGTCAACCAGGCACCAATGTAGGGTTAAATTCCCTTACACAATTATAGTTAACCTGAAGATGCCAATGCATGGGTCTTCCACTATGTAGTTGACTAAGCCAGAGCCCATTTAGCATGTGGCTGTACCACGGAAGCTTGTCACGAGAAACATGTTCAATCTCTAAGTCCTGGGTGGTTTTCTTCTAGTGCACATACAAAAGAGACCATATAAACATGGTTCCTTTTGTTGCCACCTTGTCCAACCTTGAGTATCCTTGTCCACCAATTGGTTCATTGAGTACTTGTTTTATTATATAAAACTTATATCTTTTCAACTCTTCATATAATCATAACATGTATCCCATCCCAAATATATAGCAGGGCTAAGGATACTACAACTACCTTTGTTTCACTAGAATATATAAGGGGTATCTATTAGGATTTTTTCCACTAAGGAATATATAAGGGTATCCTATTAGGATTTAGCATAGCATAAATTATAGTAGTCCTTTCCATGCATGTCACAAAAATCCACTAAGTGCAATGAAAATAGTAGGACTTAGATGATAGTGTCACTTGCCTTTTAGTAGAGAATGTTGGTTCACTTCTTGATCTTGCAAATATCACACTCTTCTAATTCCACTACAATTCAATCAAGCAAACACAAATTCAACTAGCATTCCCACCAATTTATCACACATAAAATAATAGAAACAAGGTCATGCATGCAAGCATGCAAAAGATAGTTTTACTTGCAAAAGTGGTTTCTACTAGGCTCTAAACATTGTAAAGTTCAAAAGTGGTCATTTACTAAAGTGGTAAAAGCATTTACAAAAGATTTTATCTATAAACCATTTTTAAATCAAACCATTATTTTATGTGGTTGAAAATGCTTTTAGCAAAGCAATGTTCTTTAAATAGTTCACCAAATATATTTTAATTCTCAAAACTTGGTGTTTAGGGTCAGAAGGTTTGAATCAAATCATTTCCCAAAGGTTTTGCTCAAGATTCAATTCTAAACCAAAAACAATATTTTTATTTAACTAGAAATGAGCTAATTCAAATATTTACTCCTTAACTTCACAAAGTACCTTTTTAAATCCATAAGTTGGTTCCTATGGTCAGTAGGTTCACAACAAACCATTTTGCAAAGATTTCACATTAAAATTATATCTAGAACAATTTTTATATTCAAAATAAGCCTACACATGTTTCTGCAAATTTAACCAATTTTCCAGACGCAAATCATTAAACAAAGTGCATGGTTGCAAAGTACTTGTTCTACTGAATCCATTGATATAAAATTTGCAAAATTTGGACGTGTAGAATTAAAGTTATGAATTTTACAAGTTTGCAATTCAAATAGATTCTATTTTCTGTTTTTAACAAAACCTTGTCCACGTGGTGCATTCCTATTGGTCGGAACCATTTCGTTTGGATCGAGCCGTTCTGACCGCAGGATCTCACTTAATCGCACGACACAGATCACACGTACCCCTTCGGTTAAGTCAATCTATCGCGTCCACTGGATCACGATCTAACGGCTCAGATGGGTTTGACCATTGCCTGGCGGCGCTTTGTGGCGGCGCCTTCGGGAGCGAGCTTGTCGACGATGCAGGAAGCGAGGGAGAGGGGGAAGTGGCTCACCGTGCTCGCAGGGATATGCTGAAGCTCAACGTGTGGTTGGCTTGGCGAGGGGCGCACCAGAGAGGCGACGATTGCTCGCCGGAGCTTGCAACGGCGTCAGGCGGCTCTGTTTGACGACGAGGGCGAGGCTGTAGGTCGCCCTAAGGCAAGATAGGGGCACGGTTAGACGCGGACGAACATGGGGAGTACGGGAGCATCAACAGGTGAGCTTGGGGCGGTCGAGGCTTACCAGGGAACTTCGTCGGAGACGAGACAAACGGCGACGGCGTGTTGAGGTCGTCCTTCCCGACGCTCTGGGGCAAGCGTGGCCAAGCAATTGACACTGGGAGGTGCGCCAGGTGATGGGGAACAAAGGTGCGTGCAGTGGGAGGCGAGGGGCGGTTGTTCGGTGCCGGAATTGCTCAGAGACGTCGTCGGAGGCAGCGACAGTGCAGGAGAAATTGGAGACAACCTGGGGGCTCCCGTGCAGTGGTTTCTGAGGGGAAAGGAAGGGGAGAGGGAGGTGATTAAACGGGCGAGGTCGCATGCGAGTTTAATCCAGCCATTTACGCGTATTCAAGAGGATTAATCGCGAGCGCCCGTTCGAAAGAAGCAGTGGCGCGGGTGGAAACGAAGAAAGCGTGGGGTCTGCATCGGCGAGGTGGAGGAAGTGGGAGTGGGGCCTGCTCGTCTGTGACTCTGCGGGTAAAGACTCTGGTGCGAAGCTTTTTCCACGAGAGAGAAGGAGTGGGCTCGTGTTGGGCTTAGTGGGCTGACCAGATGGGTTGGGTCTGTTTCATTTTTTTTATACAGAAAGATTTTTCTTTTTCTATTTGAATTTCTGTTTTGATTTTGAAACAACTAATTCAAACAACAAATCAATTCAAACCACCACCAAACTTTGTATTGATTTTTAATTCTGTTTAACAACATATTCCAATGTCCAAAATAAAATAATACTTTTATTCCTTTAGGATCTATTAATAATTAAATAAATAGACCTTAATCTTTAATTCAAATAGGATATAATTTATTTAAAAACTCTATTTGAAATCTAAACCAAACCAAAACCTTTTCAGTAGGTTTCATTTGAAAATATAAAACACTTGGAAATCTTATTTAAAATAAATTAACAAGTTTTAGTATTTATTTAAAAAGTAAAAGCCTATACTTTAATAAAATTGGATATTAATAAATCCTCATTATTTTACTTAAATAAACTGATGGGGATATGCCTCACGGGTATACTGGGGCGTTCCGAGCCCAAGACCCGTGAGTGGGCACAGCAGCAGTGGATCGAAGCCCAACCAGAGGCTGGAGCTGAAAAGGCCGGGAGAGTAGATAGGCCCGATCGGGTAAGGTTAAGCGGCTATTGAAGCTTTAACCGAATCGGTTGAGATATGTAAACCCTAGGGAGGTGAGCCTATATAAACCTCCTATAGGGTGAGTAGAGACACGTTCCCTCATACACCCAAGCGACTCGCCGCCTGGCCGAGCTGCCCATTGTAAACACCTCCATAATACAATCTAGCGGGAGTAGGTCTTTACCCTCAGAGCCGAACCTGGGTAAAACCGTGTCTTTGCCCTCATCTCGCACCGCAGATGGCTGGCCGCCCTTGCCCCTCGTTCTACTACTCGCTGCCGATTGCAGCATCTGCCGTGACCATTCCCACGACATAAACCTTTACTCGTTTTATCAAATAAAAGAATACTTTATTTCAAAAGTTTGGCCAAGATTTAATTTGGCTCTATAAAATAATCCTTATTTATAATTCTACCTTTGCTTTTGAAAATCAAATCTTTTTATTAAAAGATCTAAAAATAGTGATTCCAACTATTTTAACTTTATTGTTTATTTATGTTTTTAAATCCCTTTAGGATTTTTATTTGTTGAAAATAGGTTTTGATGTTTCCAATTGGAATCAAAAAGTTTCTTCTCACCCTAAAAATCAACATTTGTTTATTTGTTTATTTATTTTTCACATTTCAAAATGTGGAAAATTTTGGGATGTGACAGGAGCGCTCATTCAACAACGGGGGCGATGTTCTGGGACACACGAGGACAAAAGGCATGCATCGTGAGAAGCGCAAGAAGCAGGCGAGTATCCTCGTTTGAACCAGAGGCAGAGGGGCGCGCGGGGTTAACCTGATTTCATCGCCGGTGGTTGGAGAGGTTGACGGGGGCAAGCCTATAGAGCATCCGCAGACAAAAATGGAGTATCGTGAGAAGCACGAGGTGATGGCGATCAAGGTCGCATGAACCAGAGAGCAAGGGAAGGTCAGGGCTCACCGGATTTCTCGCTGGAGACTGTCGGGAACCGCGGTGGTGTGATCTCGAATACAGGCAGCCTGGGGGCTCTCAGGGTGTGGGTCTTGAGGGGAAACAAAGAGGAGGGATAGGTGGTTACAAAGGCAGGGTCAGGGCAGAGAATCACGCGCGCAGTTAAGCGTATTAACTCGAATGAATTCGAGCAAAAATGGCGAGGAGGAGGGTGTGTTCAACAGGCGGTGAGGACGACGATGCTGACGAAGCAGTAGGTCCAAGCGGTCAGCGAGGGTGCGGGTGTTCTATGCGGTGAGAAAAGAAAGAAGAGGGGGAGAGAGAGGTGGCCGGGTGGGCTAGATGGGCCGTGTTGCTGGGCTGGGTTGGGTTTTCCCTTTTTTTAGTCTTTCCTTTTTCTTTTCTATTTTCTGTTTTTATTCAAATCATTTGATTTAAACCTATTTTTGATTTCAAAATCTCACCAAATATTTTCAGTAGGTTTTATACAAAACCTAGTTGGTTATTTAGTCCAATTAGAGTATTTCCAAAAATATTTTTATTAAACTTTTAAATTGAGTGGGGCACAAAGGCATTTATTTAAATAAAATTTTAATATGATTCAAGCCCATATAATTTTATTTAAATAATCCTTTAACCTTTTATATTATTTAGGTATACTTTTATTCCATTTACTCATGGATTTAGCCATGGTTTAAATTGTCTTTGAAATAATTCTTATTTATTTATTTGTCTTATAAAATTCATATCTTTTTATTTATAGTTCCAAAAAATAGTGATTCCAATTTGTATAATTTGATTTAATATTTATTTATATTTTTAAATCCTTTAAAATCACTTTGTCCACAATTTGGTATGGATTTTAGCTAGGAGCTTTATTAGCCTTGGAATATTTAATTTTATCTTATAAAAATCATAAGTTTTTATCCATGGCTCCAAATGGAGTGAAATCAATTCCCATGGTTTAAAAATATTTTTGTTTACCATTATTGATCACTTGGGAATGTTGTTGCTAAATTTTTATATGGAAAAAAGCCATAGTCTTGGAGTGATCTTGAAGATGATTTCTTTCATTAGGGTTTAGGGTTTTTGGTTTAACTTTTCCAAGTGCTCAAAATAAAGATACATTCCACGCATGGATGAATTTGATCTATTTGAAAATTTGTTTGTTGCTCTCTCATTCAAATTTTGTTCAAGCAAGGTTTTGATGTTTCCATTTAGAAACAAAAAGTTTCTTTTCCCCCTAAATTTCAACATTTATTTCTTTTGTTTGATTATTTTTCACATTTCAAAATTTGGAAAATTTTGGGATGTGACATCAACATCATTAGCTTACTCTCTTATTGGTGGAGGCACCACAGGAACTACTTCCGGTGATGCGCTACTCTCAAATCCGAGAGAAGGTTCGACAACCTCGTCGAGTTCTACTTTCCTTCTAGTCACTTCTTTCAAGAGAAATTCCTTATCTAGAAAGGATCCATTCTTGGCAACGAAGATTTTGCCCTCGGATCTATGATAGAAGGTATACCTAATAGTTTCCTTTGGGTATCCTATGAAGACACATTTTTTCTGCTTTGGGTTCAAGCTTGTCGGGCTGTAACTTCTTTACATAAGCTTCGCAACCCCAAACTTTAAGGAACGACAATTTAGGTTTCTTCCCAAACCATAATTCATACAGTGTCGTTTCAATGGATTTAGATGGTGCCCTATTTAAAGTGAATGCGGTTGTTTCTAATGCATAACCCCAAAATGATAGCGGTAAATCTATAAGTGACATCATAGAACGAACCATATATAAGAGAGTTCGATTACAACGTTCGGACACACCATTATGTTGTGGTGTTCCCGGCGGTGTCAATTGTGAAAGTATTCTGCATTTCTTCAAATGCTCGCCAAACTCGTATCTTAGATATTCACCTCCACAATCAGATCGTAGAAACTTAATCTTCTTGTTACGTTGATTCTCTACTTCGCTTTGAAATTCCTTAAACTTCTCGAAACTTTCGAACTTATCTTTCATGAAATAGATATACCCATATGTATTCAAGTCATCCGTGAAAGTAAGAACATAACGATAACCACTGCGCGATGCTACACTCATTGGGCCACACACATCGGTATATATGATTTCCTATAAGTCCGTAACTCGCTCCATCATACCAGAAGATGGAGTCTTAGTCATTTTACCCATCACACATGCTTCGCATCTTTCAAGTGACTCGAAATCAAGTGATTCAAGAAGTCCATCAGAATGGAGTTTCTTCATACGCTTCACTCCAATGTGACCAAGACGACAGTGCCACATATAGATCAAGTTATCGCTCAATTTCAAACATTTAGGTTCAATGTTATTAACATGTGTATTACTACAATCGATATTCAACAAGAATAGACCATCTATCAAAGGTGCATGTGCATAAAACATATTACTCATATAAATAAAACAACCATTATTCTCGGATTTAAACAAGTAACCGTCTCGCAATAAACATGATCCGGATATAATGTTCATGCTCAACACAGGAACCAAATAACAATTATTTAAGTATAAAACTAATCTCGATGGTAGATGAAGAGGTAGCGTGCCGACCGCGATCACATCAACCTTTGATCCATTTCTGACATGCATCGTCACATTGTTCTTCTCTAGTTTCCGTCTATTCTACAACACTTGTTTTGAGTTACAAATATGAGAAACCGAACCAGTATCAAATACCCAGGCACTTTTACGACTACTAGTGAGATACACATCAATAACATGCATATCGGATATACCTTTCTTATTAATGTTGTCGTTCTTCAAATCCGCCAAGTACTTAGGTCAATTCCGCTTCCAGTGACCTTCTCCCTTGTAGTAAAAGCACTCAGTATTAGGCTTAGGCCCAGCCTTGGTCTTTTTCATCGGCGCGGTAAATTTCTTACCGCCCTTCTTGAAGTTTCCCTTTTTCTTAGACTTGCCTTGCTTCTTGAATTTGGTGGTCTTATTGACCATCAACACTTGGTGCTATTTCTTGATCTCCACTTCCGCAGACTTTAACATGGAGAAGAGTTCAGGCAACGACTTGTCCATGTTTTGCATATTGTAGTTTATCACAAAGTTCTTGTAACTTGGTGGTAGTGATTGAAGGACACGGTGGACCCCCAAAGCATTAGTAATCACTATACCAAAGCTTTGGAGCTTACTTGCGTGCCCAGACATCTTAAGCACATGCTCACTGACGGAGCTGCCCTCTTCCATCTTGCACTTAAAGAACTTTTCAGAAGCCTCATAACTCTCAACTGCCGCGTGAACCTCAAATATCATTTTGAGTTCACGGACAATATCATGTGGGTCAAAGTTCTCAAACCTTTTCTGAAGCTCCGATTCCAAACCATACAAGATAGCACATTGAAATGTAGAGTATTGATTCTTCCGAGCGAGGAAAACATTCTTCACCTCATCGGTAGCATCAGCTGCAGGTGGGTCACTCAGCAGTGCATCCAGCACATAGGTCAAATTACCAGCATTGACGACAATCCTCAAGTTGCGGAAGCAATCTTCGAAGTTGCTTCCATTGTTTTTCAACTTTTCTTTCTCTAGGAATGCATTAAAATTGATGGTAGGGGCCGCCATTGACCTACAACAAATTTGCAATAGTTTAGACTAAGTTTATGACAAATTGAGTTCTAATTAATAGTTGAATTAATATAGGTGAACTCCTACTCAAAACAATATCCCTCACATTGTTTTAGTGATCACACGAACCAAATCCACCACATCAAAACCGATCATCACGAGAGATGATGTAGCTTCAATGGCGAACAATCAACATGTTCATCATATCTACTATATGACTCATGCTTTACCTTTTGGTGATCCGTGTTTCGAGACCATTTCTATACATGATAGGCTCGTCAAGATCAAACCTTAGCTTCCACATGAGAAAATCTGGCTTGCTCCCGTTGTATACACTCGCGAAATCTAACACACCCGATCATCATGTGGTGCTTCGAAACAACGAGCTTTAGCAACAGTGCCTACTAAGGACGCACACTTTATAACTTGATATTTTCTGAGAGGGATCATCTTGTAATGCTACCGTCGAGAACTAAGCAATACAAGATGCATAAAAGGATTAACATCACATGCAATTCAAAATATGTGATATGATATGGCCTTTCTTCTTATGCTTCTGATCTCCATCTTCAAGCACGAACATGATATCCATCATCACCGGCGTGGCTTCAAGGTCAGTGGCACCGCTCCATGGTTGTCATCCACCAGCATCAACTATTACAACTACTTTTAATAATAGACACGTGCGTCTTAACGAAATTAAAAGACAACCATAAGGATCCTGCCAGTTGCCGACTTACAATAAGGAACATTGCATACATCATATATGATCACAATCATGGCCATATCACATCACAGCACACCCCTGCAAAAGAAAGTTAGACGCCTCTAATTTTCTTTGCATGTTTTACGTGGTTTGGGGCTTTCAATAAGTGTCATTCTAACTTACAAACAAGAACCACAACGTTGATGCTTGAACTATCAAGTGCCCGTTGTAAACACCCACAAAGCCATTTATGCGATACAAGTTGCATGTTGAGCGTGGAGCAAGTCTCATGAACGATGTCATGTAAGGTTAGCCCGGGCCGCTTCATCCCATCATACCGCAAGATGCAAAGTACACAAAAATCAATTGATAATAAAAGCACCACCACCCACAATGACCATTGTGTTCTACTCGTGCAGCAAATCTACATATAGACACAGCTCTGATACCACCGTAGGAGTTCGTAGCATGGAAAACAAAAAAATTCTACCGCATGCACACAAACAAGCCAAGATCTATCTACTAGATTGTAGCAACGAGTCAATTAGAGTACTCACCCTCGAAGATTCCAAAGCGATTAACGAGAGCACATTCTCGTGGGTGATGTAGTCATGCACTTGCCAATTTCAAGATCGCGTAGACGATCCTTCCGGCGCTGCGTTCCGGCAGCGCTTCCCCAGTCGGTCACATGTTCGGTACTCGATGAAGACCTTCCTCTCCCTTCCTCCAGCAGGCAGCGAAGGTTGTAGTTCTGCCCTTGCAATTATGGCAGCACGACAGCGTGGTGTCGGAAGTAGAGGGAAGATCCCGCAGGGCTTCGCCTAAGCCAGATCGAGTTATGGTGGAGAATTAGGGTTTACGGTGATCTAGGGTTTAGAGGTCCAGATAGGAGAAGGTGTGGCCGGTGGCGGCTAGGGAGGGCGGCTGAGGCGGCGGACCATGCGACGTGTAGTGTTGGTTTAGAGGCAACCCTCCCTCTTTTTGAGTGGGAGAGGGGAGTTTGAATCCTTCCCCAACTCCCTCTCCTAGTTATCTTGTGGTGGAGGGAAAGAAGGATTATTTCGTTCCTCCACCAGGATACATTGTCCCAGTTTGACTTTTCAAACTTGCCTTTTGACTTTCAATTTTGGAGTTTGATTTCTCTCTCTATTTGCATACACCTTTTACCTAGGGCATGATGCAACCATGCCACTTTGTCATGACACATTCATGCACCCTTACCATTCTGGTCCGGTGAAACTTCTAGACCCTTCTAGAACATTTCGATGAAAACACCGGAATCATTCCTGAATTCCGGATTTGGACTTTCCTTATATGAATCTTATTCTCCGGACCATTCCGGATCTCCTCGTGATATCCTGGATCCCATCCGAGAGTCCGAACAACATTCAGTCTCCCTACTTACATTCCATATCTACTAAACAACATCGAATCCTTAAGTTCTTCTCCCTACAGTTCATGAATTATGCAGACATGACCGAGACTCTTCTCCGATCAATAACCAATAGAGGAATCTGTAAATTCATATGGATCCCACATATTTATACGATTACTTTGCGATCGAATGAACCACTTACATATGATACCAATTTCCCTTTATCTCGCGATAGCTTACTTATCCGAGGTCTGATCATCGGTATCTCTGCATACCTAGTTCAACCTCGTTACCGATAAGTATTATTTTCTCGTTCCCGTGATATGTGATCCCTTGTGATCCAGTCACATTCTTGCAAGCTAATTGGATGACATTCCGCCGAGAGGGCCCAGAATATATTTATTTGTCATATGTATGGACAAATCCCACTCTTGATCCATGTGCCTCAACACATACTTTCCGAACACTCAATGCCACCTTTATAGCCACCCAGTTATGGTGTGGTGTTTGATGTCATCAAAGCATCCTTCCGGTGATGGTGATTAGCATGATCTCATGGTCGAAGGAATTAGGTTACTATGTATCAGAAAGCTTATAGCAAACGAACTATTGAAATGACTTGATCTTTATGCTATGCTTATCTATAGGAGTATGTCCATCACACCATTCTCCTAATGATATGATCTTGTTGTTAATAACATCTCAATGTTCATGATCAGGAAACCACGATCATCTATCAACCAACAAGCTAGTATTATAAAGAGGTTGTACTAGGGACTCTAATTTAGTTTACAAATCACACAAGTATTAATGTTTCCGATTAATACTATTATAGCATGGATGTAAACATTTTATCATAAATACAAATATATAATAATAAACACTTTTATTATTGCCTCTAGGGCATATCTCCAACACATCCCAGTTGTGGGTAGCACTGATGACCCACAAGTATAGGGGATCGCAACAGTCTTCGCGGGTAGTATTACCCAATTTATTGATTCGACACAAGGGGAGCCAAAGAATACTTGCAAGCCTTAACAACTGAGTTGCCAGTTCAGCTGCACCTGGAAATAGTTCTTGCTCACAGAAGTTTATCAGTAGTAACAGTATGTAGTAGCAACATCAAAGCAACAACAGCAGTAACAACAATAGTGAAATAATAGCAATAGTAACAGTAACGGTAACAGTAGGATTTGCGTGCGGTAGGCATAGGGATGGATGGACGGGCGTTACATGGACGAGTATAAACATGTAACTTCAAGATATGGGGCATTGCAGATAAATAATAACACGCATCCAAGTACTAAACAATCCTAGGCATGTGCTCCAAATATAGTCATACATGCTCGCAATGAGAACTTGCACAACATCTTACATCCGGCCCATTCGTGTGGCGGCCTCTAGGAAACTACTGACAATTAAGGTGCTCCTTTTAATAGAGCACTGGAGCAAAGCATTAACATTCCGTGAACACATGTGATCCTCACACCACAGCCATCCCCTCCGGTTGTCCCAATTATTGTCACTTTGGGGCCTTTGGATCCGGACAATGATACGTGTACGTAACTTGTAGATAAGATTACAAACAATACTATCATAATGATTCAATAATAAGTTCAAATCTGAGATCATGGCACTCGGGCCCTAGTGACAAGCATTAAGCACAACAAGTTGCAACAAAGTCAAATAGCACTAATAGAGATACTAGGAACTATGCCCTAACAGATCTTATTCGATTACATGATAGAACTCATCCAATCCCTACCATCCCCAAGCCTACAACGGGGGAACTCACTCATGGATGAGGGAAACATTGGTGGTTGATGGAGATACGTTGGTGATGACGATAGCGATGATCCTCTCCAAATTCCCCGTCTCGGCAGGGTGCCAGAACGGAGTTTCTGGATCCGAATCTTGGTTTCTGGTGGCGTCGGCGGAGCGAAACTCTTTCTGGAAAAATATCAAACCCATCTCGGTTTTTATGTCGAAAGGCAATTTATAGGCGCAGAGGGAGGCCGAGGGGGTGCCTGGGGTGGCTGCACCCCCTCCAGGCATGGGGTTAGGTGGGCCCGCGCCTGGGGTGGGTGTGCCACCCCAGGACTCCTCTCCGTCTCCTCTTATGGCTCCGTGGATCTTCTGGTGAAATATAATTTTTGGCATATTTTCCCGGATTTTTCCTGATAGTTCATTTTCTGCACAAAAACAAGACACCAAGGTAATTCTGCTGAAAACAGCGTCAGTCCGTGTTAGTTGTATCCAAATCACACAAGTTTAGAGAATAAACAATAGCAAAGTGTTCGAGAAAGTAGATACGTTTTGGACGTATCAACTCCCCCCAAGCTTAGCTTATTGCTTGTCCTCAAGCAATTCAGTTTAAAACTGAGTGCGATAAAAGAACTTTCACGAGAACTTTGCTTCATATGATGTATATATTCTCAGCACATGAGTAGATTCTTAGACAATTCATAATAAGGAGTATGCAACTAAGTCTACTCAATAGTCATTGCAAGCTATGAAGAGAAACCAACTCAATAATAATAAGTAGCATGCAACATAAACATAAGCAACATTGCAATGCTCATAATAAGGTATCATAGAGTGGTATCTCGCTTTCCTTTGTTTGAAGAGCACAATATAAATGCCAAGGCACCTCTTAAGTTCAAGTGAAGACTAGAGATAAAGATATCAGAGATACAAGCATCAAAGTCATGACAAATTAACCAGGTTTTGGAACAAACACAAGAATGACAACTATGCTCTCAAGAAGGTGCTCATAGAATAAGTGATGACTCAACAAAGTTGTGAAAACGGTTTTGTGACGGTTTGAAAGGCTTCCAAATGATGAAAGGAAGGTACTCATTAGCTTTGAGCTCTCATTTCCCCTATCATAGGCATCTTTATGTGGTTAAGGTGAAAGTGAGGTCCACTCTGAATCATATGCTTGACAGATCATAAACTAGAAATCCCAAGTCCCTTGAGTACGAGGGTCGCTCCGCATGCTACTCAACTTTGGTCACCTGAAAGTTCTTTTCATTGTAAATACATGCATATCATTGAGAACATAGCAGGGTACCCTTGCACATGGTACAGAAGCTTTCCCATAACCAAAATGACAAGGCAAGCAGACAATGAGCATCTCAGCAATCTTTTTATTTACCATATGCATAGCTTTTTATTTAGGATGCTTCATAGATGCTCATTATGGTGATGCTGCAAGTTTCCACCATGATTAGGCATGGCTTAGGCTAGCGGCCCAGGCGTTTCTCTAACACAATGTATAAACTCCATGAACTCACAACCTCCCCTTTTATTTCACATCGTCGACATCCATAAACAAAAGAGCAAAGTATCAACTGGATAGGATATCCAAAAGGTGTTGAAAGCGTTCCCCGTGACAGCACGGTTATGCTGACTCCCAACATATAATAAGCAAGCATATAACTTTCATGGACTAGTCACAATGGTTCAAGATTATTAAGCGCAAGGAATAAAGTGTGCCATCAAGTTCGTGAGAGATTTACTAACTAACTTTCTCAAAGCATACAAACATTTTATTTTGGAAGAAACACAGCATATATAAAATATGCACTGAAGTAGCAAATGATGCTAATAGGTAGGTATGGTGGACACAACTGGCAATATTGGTTTTGGGGAGTTGGAAGCACAGGTAGAGCACATACTCAGTGCAAGTGAAGGCTAGCAATAGAGAGGGAGCGACAAACGAGAGAGCAATAACTGTCATAATCATGCTTGCAACAAAACATGACTAATTATGGCATGAAAGTGATACAAGAACTCTGAGGAAGAATAAATCATCGAGGCTTACTGACTATTGATTAGTCATGTGCATGCATGAGCATGTGCCAAGTCGATTCACATGAACAGTCAGAGGAGGATACCACAACTTCATACCAAAGTATGAATAAAATAATGCAAGCAAACATTCATATGACATGCTACAAAATATTAGCAAGCTGGAGCTAATCATAGACAAGCAAGAACTACTAAGCATCCATAATGACATACACCTTACACAAATAGGCTAAGCATGCTCACAATGATGAGTATATGTACAAAAATGAAAAACAAATATAGTTTGTTACCAGCCTCTTACCACACCTCGAGTTGTCTTAAATCTTCATTATTGCCTTTCACTTGTGTGACTTGAATAATTAACATGAACCCAAAATCCACTGAGGACGGCTGAACCCTGCAAAGAACTCACAAAACCAAAGAAGAACAACAAATATTTTTGGTGTTTTCGAATTTTTTAGAAACAAGCAAACAAAGAAAAACCAAACAAAAACAAAGCAAACCAAACAAAGCAAAATCTTTTTGGATTTTTCTTTTAAGGCAAACCAAAGCAAAGAAACAAACCAAGAGAAACAACGAAAATATTTTTGGTATTTTTGGGTTTTTGAGAAAGAAACAACAAGAACCAAAAAGAAAGCGAAACAATGGATATACAAAGAACCGACCGAACATGATATATATATGAGTGTGACGTCGGTATACCTCCCCCAAGCTTAGGCTTTTGGCCTAAGTGGGGCTCAATCCCATGGTGCCCAAGTAGATGCACCTCCATAGTATGTCGAGGAGGCTCCCTCGTCCTGGTACGAGCTCGAGGCCTCCCCTGTGTAATGCACAGAGGTGTCGTATGAGGGCGCTTCCTCCTGATAGCGCCCATGGAAGTTAAGAGAGCGAAGTGTGTCATCCATCTCCGCCTTAGAGCGTGACCAAGGTCCCTGAGAAATACTGAACAAAGTGGTTTGGGGTAGATGGATCTCTCTCTCTTCCCCATCAATAAACAGCATTCTATAAACCAAGTTATCAAGAGTAGAGCTAGTGGTGAAAAAGTGGTGCGCCTTCATGGTAGCAAGATAAAGCCTATGAGGAGCCGGAACTGTATCATGTGGATCAACAGCAATGTTCAAGGTAGCAACAATACGAATAGCAATAATTCTTCCATAAATGGGTCCCTTAGCATCTAAACGACGAGAAATGAGAGAACCAAGATTATACTTATCCTCATTGTTGAGCGCAGAAGCTAAGAAGGCCAATTGATAGTTGGAAATATTACTAGTGTTCTCCCTGCCAAGAACACTGGTGGTAAGATAGTAGGCGAAGTACCTGATGGCTAGAAGTTGAATATTCTTTATCTTCCCTCGTTGAGCTCTGCGGTCATCATCATTGGTTATTCCTCGGTAAAGCTCCAACAAATCAGCGGGAAGAGCTGGAATCTTCTTTGATGACCCAGTTGTACCAAGTCCCAGGGCCTTGCCAAATTTCTTCAAAGTCATAGATTGAGCCCTGCCATAAATTTTGAAAGACACAGAAGGCTTGAACATGCTGTTAGTAAAGGAGAAACTCTCCACAAATGTTTTAGTAAGCAAAGCATATTGTGCACTCTCATCCTGCATGTAACTTGTTAGACCAGCCCTTTGAATCAAAGTCATAAAATCGTTAAGAATCCCAGCAGCTTGCAAGAAAGTTTGGCAAGGAAACGTGGAGGGGTGAGCATCCCCTTCATCTCCCTCGTCACCAAATCGCGGAGTGATGAGATCCTAATTGTATGAGGGTCTAGTACTAGTAGATGACCTTGGAAGCCTTGCCGTTTTAGGTGCATCACTCTCAAATATATGACCAAATGTGTGGTGGTCCATGACTTCACTTTTCTGAAATTTTTAGACAACCTTCAAACCAAGTGATTTCTAAGTTGATAGATGATGAAAATCTACTATAGGAACTTGCTAGAGAACTACACATGCATCAAAAAAAAATTTATAAGCATAGAACAAGCATGCAAGATCAAACAACCTGTCACCTATAGCAGCAAAATATTCAAGATACAGTCTACCAATCACAAATCTAATTGGTCAAGTGGAGGAGGCACATACCAAGGAACAAACCCTCCAAAAATCAGCACTTGAGATGGGCTGAACAAGGAGATCGAAAATCGCGAGTAAGAACAACAAGAACTCGAGCTTGAGCAAGTTTTCCGGTGTTTTCCAGGAGAGAGAAAGAAGGTGGCTTTGAGGAGGCAGCCTGGAGGGGCCTAGGTGGGCCAGACCTCCCCTAGGCGCCACCTCCTGGTAGGCCGCGCCTACCATGGGTGTGGTGGCCTGGGGTGGCCCCCTGGGTCACTTCAGGTACCTCTCTGCCCCTTTTTTCGAGGAAAAAATTATTTTGAATTTTCTGGGATTTTTCAGGAAACTTTATTTTTGGCCAATTTTCAGGGTATGAAAATTGATTTTCTCGCAGAAACAGTTTTTTCAGAAGAAGCAAAAGGAAACCAAAAGCCAAACTACAGGAGCTCTAAGAAACTCAAACAAGCAAACTACTAGCAAAACTAAAACTAAAGCAAAGACTAGGAAGGAGAAAAGTAAAAGAAAGCAAGTATAACCACAGTGGAGACATTATTTTGTTCATTAAAATCCTTTTGCTAACAAGGTTTATCAAGTCTTTTTACCAAAACAATCTTATATGAAACAAATATTTTCATTCCACAAGGTGATTATGTTACATCATACTTGATAGCAATGGTCCCGATCATAATAGTTTCAAAATTTTCTTATGGAATGGGACAATATATTTCTCCAACCTTGATGCTTTCAATATTTTCAATGGAATTCATGAAATAGCTTTTAACAACCTTCTTGGGGAAATAGACAGTGTGCTCTTTGTCATTAATATTAAATGTTACTTTTCCTTGATTGCAATTTATGACAACACCTGCAGTATTAAGAAAAGGTCTCCCAAGAATAATAGACATGTTATCATCTTCAGGCATTTCAAGCACAACAAAATCAGTTAAAACCAAGAAATTATGAGCTACTTGAACAGGAACATCCTCACATATACCAACAGGAATAGTAGTTGACTTATCAGCCATTTGCAAAGATATATCAGTTGGTATCAACTTTTCTAGCTGGAGTCTCTTATAAAGAGAAAAAGGCATAACACTAACTCCAGCTCCCAAATCACATAAAGTAGTTCTAACATAATTGTTCTTAATAGAGCAAGGAATAGTTGGTATACCTGGATTACTAAGTTTTTTGGAACCTTACCATTGAAGGAGTAATTAGCAAGCAAAGTAGAAATCTCCTCATTAGGAATCTTCCTTTTATTAGAGACAATATCCTTCATATACTTTGAATAAGGAGGCAACTTAATAGCATCAGTCAAAGGAATTTGCAAAAATAAAGGTTTCATCCACTCACAAAACTTGTTGTAGTGTTCTTCCTCCTTTGACTTGTGTTTCTTACCTGGAAAAGGCATAGGTTTCTGCACCCAAGGTTATCTCTCTTTATCATGTTTATTAGCAATAAAATCTTCCTTTGTGTACCTAGTGTTCTTAGTGTGCTTCTCAGGTTCTTCCTCACCTTCCTCCTTGTCAGGAGACTCATTATTATTACCACTCTTAGTTTCAGCATCAGAGACAAATATACTATTAGGATCTACAGCAGGTTCAAGTGGTTCCTCAACTACTTTATGTTTCTTTTTCTTTCTCTTACGAGGAGTACCACTATCTTCACCTAGTTGGGAATCCTGCTCTATTCTTTTAGGGTGTCCTTCAGGGTATAAAGGATCTTAAGTAGCTATACCACTCCTAGTTCTAATTCCATAAGCATGTTTATCCCCTGAAGCATTAACTAGCATATCCTTTTGTACCTTAGCAAGTTGATCAAGTTGAGTTTGAACCATTTGAAAGTGTTTACAAATCATTTTAATATCATTAGAAGTTCTTTCCACAATATCTTTTAACTCATGGATAGCTCTAGAGTTTTCCAATAAATGATTCTGAACTTGTTTATTAAAATTACCTTGTTTAACAATAAATGTGTCAAGTTCCTCTAAGCATTGATCACGAGGCTTACCATAAGGAATATCACCTTCATTAAATTGGAGAGAGTGTGCCTCAATAGTAGATGAGTGGGGAATTGGCTTACATAACTCTTCTATAGGAGGTAGATTCTTCACATCTTCAGCTCTAATACCTTTCTCCTTTAGACACTTCTTAGCTTCCTTCATCACTTCATCATTTAATGCAATAACTCCCCTCTTCTTTTTTGTTGGTGATGGAATTGGTTCAGGAACAACTGGTTCAGGAGTAATAGGCTCAGGTGTATTTAGCTCAGTTGAAGTCCAATCATCATAATGATTGCTTATCTTGGTCATTAATTCTTCATCATCTGTAGGAGTCCTTTTCCTGGAAACACAATCAGCAAATCTATCTAGGTAGGTCCTAGAATCATCAGTTAGTCCATTATAATAAATATCAAGAAGCTCATTCTTAGGTAATGGACATCCATGATGTGGATGAATCAATGCACAGAACCTTGTCCATGACTCAGGCAATTTCTCTTCTTCTCCCTGTTTAAAATCAAAAAGTCTCTACAAAGCAGCATGTCTAGCACTTGGAGGAAAATATTTCTGGAAGAAAGAAGCAATCAAGCAATCAAGGCTATCAATGGAACCAAGAGGTAATCTATTAAACCAATCCCTAGCTTCTCCTTTTAGTGAAAAAGGAAGATCTTAGTAACAAAATACTTGCGCATCTTAAAATCATTAGAGAACAAAGCACTCTTAGTAGAAAGCTCATTCATATGAGCCATAGCACTCTCATTTTCAGTCCCACAAAAAGGTTCTTTCTCAACAATATCTAAATAAGACAAATCAAGAGAGAAATCATAGTCTTCATCTTTAATATATATGGGAGAAGTGGCAAACTTAGGATCAGAGGACAACTTAGGCATGATAGTACGTCTAGCAAGGAGACTCTTAATAGCACTAGTACCATGTGTATGTCGTTACTCTTCAACAAAATCATCAGTGAACTCAATGTAACCATCATTAATTTCATAACTCTCACTAGACTCAGGTGAGATAACAGGTGCAACAGTGTCTTCACTAGGAGTTTCTGTATTTCCTAGACTAGCCATAGTAGCATCTAGAAAAGGACCTAATGAACCACTCGCATCAAGCACAGTAGAAGTAACATCATGAGCATCAAAAGCAGTATCAAACTTAGCAGTAGTAGCAGTGTGTGTAGCATGTGTATGTGGTGGTGGTGTAACAAGCTTACTTATAATAGACGGTGAATCAAGAGAAGCAGAGGTGTTTAGGAATGTACCTCTTCTTGTAGTGGATGGTAAAATAGGGAACTTTCCATCACGAGACTTCCCCATGATGAAAGAGTAGCAGTGAACAATAGTAGATCCAAGTGAACTTACAAATAAAGTTATGCTCCCTGGCAACGATGCCAAAAAATAGTCTTGATGACCCACAAGTATAGGGGATCGAACAAGTATTACCCAATTTATTGATTCGACACAAGGGGAGCCAAAGAATATTTGCAAGCCTTAACAACTGAGTTTTTAGTTCAGCTGCACCTGGAAATAGTTCTTGCTCACAGAAGTTTATTAGTAGTAACAGTTTGTAGTAGCAACAGCAGCAGTAACAGCAATAGTGAAACAGTAGCAATAGTAACAGTAACGGTAACAGTAGGATTCGAGTGCGGTAGGCATAGGGATGGATGGACGGGCGTTGCATGGACGAGTCTAAACATGTAACTTCAAGATCTAGGGCATTGCAGATAAATAATAACAAGCATCCAAGTACTAAACAATCCTAGGCATGTGCTCCAAATATAGTCATGCGTGCTCGCAATGAGAACTTGCACAACATCTTCTGTCCAGCCAGCCCGTGGCAGCGGGGCCTCTAGGGAAATACTGGCAATTAAGGTGCTCCTTTTAATAGAGCACCAGAGCAAAGAATTAACACTCTATGAACACATGTGATCCTCACACCACAGCCATCCCCTCCGGTTGTCCCAATTATTGTCACTTTGGGGCCTTTGGATCCGGACAATGATATGTGTACACAACTTGTAGATAAGATCACAAACAATACTATCATAATGATTCAATAATAAGTTCAGATCTGAGATCATGGCACTCGGGCCCTAGTGACAAGCATTAAGCACAACAAGTTGCAACAAAGTCAAATAGCACTAATAGAGATACTAGGCACTATGCCATAACAAATCTTATTCGATTACATGATAGAACTCATCCAATCCCTACCATCCCTAAGACTACAACGGGGGATTACTCACTCATGGATGAGGGAAACATCGGTGGTTGATGGAGATGTGTTGGTGATGACGATGGCGATGATCCTCTCCAAATTCCCCGTCTCGGCAGGGTGCCAGAATGGAGTTTCTGGATTCGAATTTTGGTTTCTAGTGGCAGAGGCGGAGTGGAACTCTTTTTGGAAAACTATCGAATCCCCCTCGGTTTTTAGGTCGAAAGGCAACTTATAGGCGCAGAGAGAGGCCGAGGTGCCCGGTGGCGGCACCCCTCGGTAGCGCGGGGTCAGTGGGCCCGCCTAGGTGGGTGGGCCCCCAGCCTCTCCGCCTCTTCCGCCCGTGGATCTTACGTGAAATATAATTTTTGGCATATTTTCCGGGATTTTTCCTGAAAGTTCATTTTCTGCATAAAAACAAGACACCAAGGTAATTCTTCCAAAAACAACGTTAGTCTGTGTTAGTTGTATCTAAATCACACAAGTTTAGAGAAGAAACAATAGCAAAGTGTTCGAGAAAGTAGATACTTTTGGACGTATCAAGCACCTCAATAGTAACCAGCATCACAAATATTTCTTTATTATGAAGCCACAAGTTACAAGCTTTCATAAATTAGATAATCAAATCATTTTCCTAAATAACCTTGGAATAATTTATTTTCATATAAAAATCTCCACTGAGTTTCATCAATATATGAATCATAAATATCATCACCTAAAGAAATAAATCCTTATCTAATAGATAATTAAATGTTCACAAATTTGATCTATATAACCATAAGCCAAGGTTTCCATACATCATCAGAGAAAGTTCCTGAGCAAACCACAAGGATATCATCATATACAAACCATGAAATCAATTCAGCATCAATAGTTAGCAATATTGCTTCAGTATAGGAGCATTTCAAATATAACCAATAGCTTTTGTCAATTCAGGACACTATCCATAGCATACATATCAATTCATCTAGGTTACTATAAGGTTATGTTTAGGCAGCGAGCAATTGCTTGGAACTACTCTCAATAGTTCTAAATCAATCATAGAAATAAATTTTTCATAGTATATTCAAAACAAAAATGCATTCAAACCAATTTCTACTATCACTGAGAATAATAGGCAGATGGATGAATCCTAAAATAGAGGGAAACCCTAATTAGGGATACATATGGCAGCAAAGAGTGGAGCTCAGAGTGAGATAGAGAGAAGAGGATAGGGGAGAAGAAGTACCTGTGGTCCTTGCTAGTTTATAGGAGAGGAATCAGTGGTGGCCGGCGACAGTGTACACGGTGACACGGGGAGCATCCGAAGGTGCTGCAACCCGCGCCAAGCTGCAGACATGGTGGCCAAAGGAGAAGGATCGGCGCATATAACACCACCACACCAGAACAACACCGCAAGGTCGCCGAAGTACCATACAGGGGCAAGGGGTGAAACCCTAGGAACCAGAGAGGTGGCGGCGCGGATAGCAGAGGGTTTGAGAGACGAATCAAGCAAGCTTGGACGAAGCAGAGTCTTCGACTTCATCATCCCGTACCATCGTGGCGACCGGAGTGGCTGGAACCAGTCGGGATTAAGCGTGGCAGCGGCTGTGGCACCAAGTCGCCACTAGGAGGAAAGGAAGCAAGGCACATACACAAGCTTGAGAGAGAGAGAGAGAGAGAGAGAGAGAGAGAGAGAGAGAGAGAGAGAGAGAGAGAGAGAGAGGCAAGATGAGGTATTGGGCCGGTCAAATCTAGCCTAGTGCAGTGGTGTGGGTTTGAACCAATCCACTGGGTTGGGTCGGGCCAGCCCAATGGGCCAGGCCTAGATTTGAAAAAAGAAACCCCAAACAAATTATTAAGAGACGAAAATTCCCCTAAGGCTAAATAAGCTCTAGATAAATAAGTAAAAATCATAAAAATACAAATAATATATCCAAATGTTCATAAGAACATAAACTATCCAAAAAAATCATAAGTTGTATTTTAGTAGAATAAAACTTAAATTAATTATTTAATGACATAAATCCTTTATAGAATTTTATAAAAATAAAAATAATACTTAAAAATAAGTAAAAAATATATTTAAGATTATAAATAAATATTGTATATAAGAAAAATATTAGTTTGTATTTTCATCCCATAAAATTAAAATATATATTTTTAAACACTCATTACTTTATGGAATTTTAATAAAATATGGGTAAGAGCTAAAATTAAATAAAAATTACTTTTTAACTCCTAAATTAATATAGGATATTACAAAAATAATAAATATAATATTTAATAATTATAAATTATTAAGTTCCTTTTTAATTATAAAGACTTTAAACCTTAACAATGTGGGTAAAACAAGCAAACAATAAGAATCATAAAATAGTGCATGACATTACTATGCATGTTCATTATTGCTTCTTTAAATATTGTCCTTACCAGGCAATAATGGTGTTTTGTAGAAACAGGAGCTCAAGGTTGAGTGCAAGCATCCGTCTTCACTGCCTTGCAGTCACAAGGCAAGTTCATCACTTGCTTATGTCCTTTGATGTGTTTTATCAAAGTATTTGCAACTTGTGTGTTATCACCTATGTTCTAAAAGAAGACACAAAAGAATATTTTCTCAAGAATAAAAGATGATATTATCATCCTAAGTGATGGTAATTATTATGATTCATAGTGGAATCTAGGATTCCATGTGAAGTGAGATACACCATATAGGAACTAATAACCCATGAAATCAGTGATTCTAGCATCATATAATACGCGTTAACCATGAGATCTAGAATGAGATGGAGAAGTCAGCTGGATCTTCTTCCTTTCGTATGTCGGCAGACGACCTTAATGTGACATTGTGATTCCTTGTGTGGATCCAGCATATGGGTGGGAACCTTTAGGCCCCACAATTTTGGTGTCTAGATTATATGTGAGCGGCTACCGAAGGTATGATCGGACCTTTATGGAGCCTGCTAGGGGCATAACCGGTTCATAGGGTCTTCAGGGGACTATCAGAGTTATAGCTTCCCTGAAAGGGGGATTAATAGAGGTATGGATTGGCCTGGAGGATCGTGCGGGCATATGGGGTCGCGGATAAGTGCAGTGGCAGGCTTGGATCATCTATTGGGCCCACATCAAGGAATTGTGGACAGGAAAGTACGCCCAGTTGTATAACAAGGATTTGATATCTTGTGGATAAAGTAATGCACCTCTGCAGAGTGTAAGAACTGTGACATGTTACTCCCTGTTTCGGGAAGGAGCTACGAACGCAGCAGGAACGGAACTCCATGAAGTTTTGGTTAACCTGTGAAGGCTGATGGGCATATTTTTATATTAAATTTTGTTGGAGATATGCCCAAGAGGCAATAATAAAAATGATTATTATTATATCTTTGTGTTTATGATGAATGTTTTCATAACATGCTATAATTGTATTAACCAAAAACATTAATACTTGTGTGTTTTGTAAACATAAAAGAGTCCCAAGTAAGCCTCTTGTTAAACTAACTTGTTGATTAATAGATGATTATGGTTTCCTGATGATGGACATAAAGATGTTATTAATAACAATATCATGTCATTAGGAGAATGATGTGATGGACACACTCCTATAGTTAGCATAGCATAAGATCAAGTCATTTAGAGTTTGTTTGCTATAAGCTTTCAAATACATAAGTAACATAATCCTTAGACCATGAGATTATGTTAATCACCATCATCGGATGGATGCTTTGATGACATCAAACACCACTTTCGTAATTGGTTGGTTATAAAGGTTGCATTGGGTATTCTGAAAGTATGTGTTGAAGCAGATGGATCAAGAGTGGGATTTGTCCATGCATATGACAGATAGATATACTCTGGGCCCTCTCGGTGGAGTGTCATCCAATTGGCTTGCAAGCATGTGACTAGGTCAAAAGGGATGTCATATCACAGAACGAGTAAAGAGTACTTATCGGTTACGAGGTTGAACTAGGTATAGAGATACCGACGATCAAACCTCGGATAAGTAAAGTATCACGCGACAAAGGGAATCAGTATCGTATGTTAATGGTTCATTCGATCACGAAGTCATCATAGATATATGTGGGAGACATATTGATTTCTAGATCCCTCTATTAGTTATTGATCGGAGAGGTATCTCGGTCATGTCTGCATAGTTCACAAACTGTTGGGAGACACACTTAAGGATTCGATGTTGTTTGAGTATATATGGAATGTGAGTTGGAGACCAAATGTTGTTCAGAGTCTCGGATAGGATCCAGGACATCACGAGGAGATCCGGAATGGTCCCTAGAATAATATTCATATAAGGAAAGTCAATTTCCGGGGTTCAGAAATGTTTTCGGTTTTTTGACCAGAAGCTTCTAGAATGTTCTAGAAGGTCCACCACCCCAGGAGGGGGCACTTGGAATGCACCATGACCTAAGGGGATGTCGGCACCAAGCCCTAGGACAACTCGGCCAAGCACTAGGGAGGTAGGGTCAAACCCTAGTTTGAAAAGTCAAATCCTAGTTTGAAAAGTAAAATCCTAGTTTGGGAAGGAAAGGCAAAACTTTAAAGGAATTTTACAACTCCCCTTCTCCTAGCCGGGCTGGGGAAGGAGTTTACCCTTGCTAGAAGAATTGGGGAGAAACTCGGCTAGGGAAAGGGAGCCTTGGCCGCTGGCCCCTCTCCCATATAAGGAGGGGTGGGGGCGCCCCCCTTGGCACCTTGTACCTTGGCACCTTGAACCCTAGACGCCGTAGCCCTCTCTCCTCCACCACACTGCTCCGGCTTAGATGAAGCACTGCAGAAATCTCTCCTCCACCACCACCACCACACCGTCGTGATGTTGGGATTCCGAGGAGATCTACAACCTCCGCTGCCCTACTGGAACAAGGGAGAGGAAGGTCTTCATCGACTATTGTACGTGTGACCGACCACGGAAGCGCTACCCGAACGTGGCAACGGAAGGATCGTCTACGTGATCTTTAGATCGGCAAGTGATCGACTACATCAACCACGAAATCTGAATCTCGATAAATGCTTTGGATCTTCCAGGGTTAGTTCTCTACAATCTCGTTGCACCGATCTCATAGATTAGATCTTGGTTTTGTGTGTTCCCGCCATAGAATTTTTTTGTTTTCCATGTTGCGAACCCTAAAGTGGTATTAGAGCCGACTCTATGCGTAGATCTGTTGCACGCGTAGAACACAATGGTTTTGTGGGCGTCTATGCTTTTGTTGTCATTTTCTTTTCGCGTACTTTGCATCTTGCGGGATGGTGGGATGAAGCGGCCCGGGCTAACCTTACATGTCATCATACATGAGACTTGCTCCACGCTCAACGTGCAACTTGCATTGCACAAGTGGCATTGCGGGTGTCTATCTATCCCACCATAGTGAAGATTCAATTTACAATGGGCACTTGAGAATACTTGTATTAATGATGTGGTTCATGCTCGTATGTAAGAATGATTCTTATTTGATAGCCCAAGCCACATAAAACATGCAAAGAAAATTAGAGGCATCTAACTTGTTTTTGCAAGGCATGTGTTGTGATGTGATATGGCCATGATGTGATTGTGATTATATATGATGTATGCAATTATCCTTATTGTAAGTTATCAACTGGAAGGAGCCTTATGGTTGTCTTTAAATTCCTTAATACATGCGTGTCTATTCATCAAGTAGTTGTAATAGTTGTTGTTGGTGGAGGACAACCATGAAGCGACGCCATTGACCTTGATGCCACGCCGGTGATGATGTAGATCATGTTCGTTCTTTGGAGATGAAGATCTAAGGCACAAGAAGAAAGGCCATATCATATCACATATTATGAATTGCATGTGATGTTAATCCTTTTATGCATCTTGTATTGCTTAGATTGCGACAGTAGCATTATAATATGATCCCTCTCACTAAATATCAAGTAATAAAGTGTTCATCCTTAGTATGCACCATTGCTAAGACTCGTTGTTTCGAAGCACCACGTGATGATCGGGTGTGATAGATTCTACGTGTGCACACTAGGGGTGCAAGCCAGATTTCCAAATGTGGATACTAAGGTTAACCTTGACGAGCCTAGCATGTACACACATGGTGTCGAAACACGGAATACCGGAAGGTAAAGCATGAGTCATATGATTGATATGATGAACATGTTTATTGTTCGCCTTTGAAGCTACATCATCTCACGTGATGATCAGACTTGGTGTAGTGGATTTGGTTCGTGTGATCACTAAAAAGAGATGTTGTTTTGAGTGGGAGTTAACCTAGTTAATTTTAGAATTAAGTATGAACTCAATTTATCATAAACTTAGTCTAAACTCTTTGTAAATATTTTGTAGATCATGGCGGCTTCTACCATCAATTTTAATGGGTTACTAGAGAAAGAAAAGTTAAAAAACAATGGAAGCAACTTCGCGGACTGGTTCCGCAACTTGAGGATTGTCCTTAATGCTGGTCAGTTGACCTATGTGCTAGATGCACCGCTGGGTGACCCGCCTGCAGATGATGCTACCGATAAGGTGAAAAATGTTTACCTCACTCAGAAGAATCAATACTCCATACTTCAGTGTTCCATCTTGTATGATTTGGAATTATTCAGAAGTGCTTTGAGAACCGTGACCCTCATGATATTGTCAATGAGCTCAAAATGATATTTGAAACTCACGCACTCGTGGAAAGCTATGAAGCGTCCGAGAAGTTCTTTAACTGCAAGATGGAAGATGGTAGCTCCGTTAGCGAGCACGTGCTTAAAATATCTGGGCACGCGAATAAACTCGCAGATTTGGGAATAACGATTCCTAATGCGTTGGGTATTCATCGTGTCCTCCAATCACTGTCACCTAGTTACAAGAACTTTGTGATGAACTACAACATGCAGTGCATGGATAAGTTGTTGCCTGAACTCATCTCCATGTTGAAGTCTGCGAAAGTGGAGATCAAGAAAGAGCACCAAGTGTTGATGGTCAATAAGACCACCAATTTCAAGAAGCAAGGTGATACGTCCAAAACGTATCTACTTTCCCGAACACTTTTGCTATTGTTTCTCCTCTAAATTTGTGTGATTTGGATACAACTAACACGAACTGACGCTGTTTTCAGCAGAATTACCTTGGTGTCTAGTTTTTTTGCAAAAAATCAACTATCAGGAAAAATCCCGAAAAATATGCCAAAAATCCCATTTCACCAGAAGACTCACGGATACAGAAGACAATACGGAGTGGGGCTCTGAGGGGACCACACCCCCTGCCGTGCGGGATGGGCCTGGCCGCGCCTGGAGGGGGTGTGGCCGCCTCAGACACCCCCTCAGCCTCCCTCTTCGCCTATAAGTTGCCTTCTGACCTAAAAACTCAGGGGGGCGACGTTTTTCAGAAAGAGTTCCGCTCCGTTGCCACCACCAGAAACCGCGATTCAGAACCAGAAACTCTATTTTGGCACCCTGCCGGGACGGGGAATTTGGAGAGGATCATCGCCATCATCATCACCATCGCCTCTCCATCAACCATCCATGTTTCCCCCATACATGAGTGAGTAATCCCCCACTGTAGGCTATGGGGATGGTGAAGGGAATATGCCCGAGGGGCAACAATAAAGTGGTTATTATCGTATTCCTTATTTATGATAAATGATCATTTTACATGCTATAATTGTATTAATACAGAAAAGTTAATACATGTGTGTTTAATAAACAAAAAGGAAGTTCCTAGTTATGCCTCTCTCATAAACTAGCTCGTTGATTAACAAGATGATCAAAGGTTTCCTGATCATGGACATTGGATGTTGTTAATAACGAGGTCACAACATTAGTGTAATGATGTGATGAACATTCGTCCGAAGTATAGCATTACGATCAAAGTCATTGAGTTTATATTGCTATAACAACTTACGAAGTGATCCTAATCCTTAGACCATGAGATCATGTCAATCACTAAAACCGGAAGAGTTTCTTGATAACATCAAACATCATATCGTAACAGGGTGATTATAAAGATGGGTCTAGAACTACCAAAGTGTTATGTTGAGGCCCATGGATCGAGAGTGGAATTTGTTCATCACGATATGGATAGATATGCTCTAGGCCCTCTCGGTGATATCACATTGATTAGCTTGGAAGCAAGTGATTTGATCACTAGAATGTTATATCACGGGAACGAGAAAAGAGTGCATGTTAGTAACAAGATCAAACTAGGTATGGAGATACCGATGATCGAATATCGGACATGTAATATATCGCGAAGCAAAGGGATTAAGATACTAGCATAAAAGGTTCCGACAATCATAAGAAAGTCATCGTTGAATGTGTGGGAGTCAGTATGGGTCTCCAGATCCCGCTTCTGATTATTGATCCGAGAGGGGTCTCGATCATGTCCGCATTATTCACGAACCATAGGGTGACACACTTAACAGACACCGACATCCATTTGGAGCAAAAGTTTCATGCCGGAAAGAATAACAAGCGCAGGAATTTATTTCACTAGCTACCGAAACAGGTTTTTGGGTGAAATTGCAGAAAGTGTTTATGCATGTGAAATGAAATACTAGCAAGGGTTTATATGAGAATGTTTGTCATTAAAGTAATTGACAAAATTATGAATAAATAAAATGAGTTTTATTTAATGAGAGTACATTAAATTTGGTGGAAATTTAATGGGAATTTGAGTGGGTTTTTGAGTGGAGGGAATTGAAAGGCATTTGAGTGAGTGTAGTGTCCACCCACATGAATGTGGAAGAGGTGGGGGCAGCCCCCAAGGCTGGGCGCCATGCCCCTTGGGTGCCCCCCTCTCCCCTATAAAAGGCCCCCCTCTCATCCTCTCAGAACACACGTCCTCGTGAAGGATCTCTCTCCCCCTCTAGTATTTATCCCCCATGGTCTAGGACTAGCGAGATACGTGTTCCCGGTGGCTTTTAGGCAAGAAAGAGTTGTGCTTCCGCTGCATCGCTGGAGCGAGGAGGCGGAGGTTGCTCGGTTCCTTGGACGTGTGTGCGAGCACGGATGCGCCGCTAAGTTGCGGTGCTAAGGACTTCCTCTCGATCTTGAGATCGGCAAGAGATCGTCTACATCAACCACGAGTTTGGACTCGTTAAGCTTTGTCGGTCTTCAAGGGTATGTTATCTATGCATATACATCTGCTTGTTCTTGTATCTAGTAGACAGATCTTGGTTGTTGTTCCCATCGTAGGAATTTTTTTGTTTTCTATGCTGCGAACCCTACAGTAGTATCAGAGCCGGATCTATGCGTAGATGCTTTGCATGGGTAGTACACATATGAGTATGTGGGCGACGATGATCATTTTATTGCTTCTTAGTTGTACTTTGGATATTGGTGGCATAGTGGGATGAAGCGGCCCGGACAAACCTTACATGTCCTTGCACATGAGACCTGTTCCACGCTTGACATGCAACTAGTTTTGCATAAGTTGCTAGCGGGTGTCTGTCTCTCCTACTATATTCAATATCTAATTTGCAACGAGTTGTCAACAATTTGGTTATCCTTGTTGTGCTTCATGTTCGTAGGTAAGAATAATTCTATCTTAGAAAGCCCTAAGCCACGTAAAACTTGCAATGGATAAATTAGAGGCGTCTAGTTTACACTACTAGGAAAACAGCTATAGGTAATCAGCACATCCGTGGCTCACATGGTTGAAGTGCCCCACGGCTAAAACAGGCGTGGCTCACCTGTGGGCAGTGCCCTACTAGTAACTAGAAAAACCGTGGCGCACATGACTATAGTGTGCCACAGATGTGTGTGGTCCAGGGCCCTGTTGGACGCTCGCCAAACATCCAGAAGCACTATAGGCATGTGCGCCACGGTTAGTGTCATCATCATGGCGATATGGGGTGCGCTACCTAAGCGCACGCTCTGCGTGAACGGCGTTAAACATCTGGCGCACATGGCATAGTGCGCCAGATGATAACTTAGTGAGGGCACTCTACCCTAGTGCCCTACGCCTAAGTGGCATGCACCAACTCCACCCCGTGGATCGCCTTTTTAGGGTTTGCAAAAACAAACAAAAATGATAAACACTTCAAAAATTAAATCCTTTCATATTTAGGTAGGTAATGTGGTATAGCTTCTAGTAAAATTAACAAAATGAGTTTCGACTTTATTTGCAAAAAAGTCATGCCACTAAAAAAGGTAACTTTTGCATACGATATCGAAAAAATCATATAATATACCAAAATGACGAGAACGATTTCACATCTGCCGCAACCACCTATGGTCGTTAGCGATTTTTAGATTTTAAAAATTCGAAAAGAGTAAAAAGTTACTCAAAAACCGTTTTTCCTGCAGAAAAAAAAAGGCGACTTATCCGTAGCGCACTACACCTAGTGCGCCATTGAAGCTTAAGCGGATTCAAATTTGAATCCCACCCCGCCTCCTCCTTTTCATTTTCCTTCCCCTTTTCCCTCTTCCTCTCCCTTTCCCTTCTCCTTCTTCCTTCTTCCTTCTCCCTTCTCCCTTCTCCTTATCCTCTCCTTGCAGTGACGGCGCGACGTCGACCTCCTTCTCCTCCTCCTCCTCGCAGTGACAACGGGCGACGTTGACCTCCCTTCCTCCCTCTCTTCCTCCATCTCTTCCTACCTCCCTCTCTTCTTCTCCTCCTCCTCTTCTTCTCCTCATCTTCCTCCTCTGCCTCCTCTTTGTCTCCTCCTCTTCCTCCTCTGCGTCCTCTTCTTCTTCTCCTCCTCTTCCTCCTCTTCTTCTCCTCCTCTTCTTCTCCTCCTCTTCCTCCTTTGCCTCCTCTTCTTCTTCTCCTCCTCTTCTCCTCCTCTTCCTCCTATTCTTCTCCTCCTCCTCCTTGCAGTTCCAACGGCGACAACAAGGTGACGACGAGGAGGCGACGACGACTGCACCAGCCGCGACGCAGCCGACGAGATCCAGATCTCTGCTTTTTTAATTTTGAAATTTATATCCGTGGCGCACAACACCTAGTGCGCCTACGCTTATCGTTCATACGCTGGCGCACTGCCCAAACTTACGGGCGATGGCATGTGCGCCACGCCTGTATCTAAACTTCTGTGGCGCACTAGGCTGAGAGATAGCCGTAGCGCAAGGCCCGTGGCGCACTGGATGGGCATTTCGGGTGCGCCACGGATGGGAATTTCGGGTGCGCCACTAACAGCCTGTTTCCTAGTAGTGTTAGATTGTTGCTGGGCTAGTGTCATGATATGATGATGTTGTAAGTAGAAGTATAAGTCGACACTCTTACAACACACATAACGTGTAAGTTCCACAGACCTTGGCCTTACACATAGAGATATGATAGTGATCATACCATGATGCACATGATGGAGATCAAGCGCAAGAACCATATCATTTCACTTATTAACATGTGATGTTTGTTGCATCTTATATTGCTAGTTTGGCGTTTTATTAGCATAATAAGATGATCCCTCATTTAGATATCAAGATAAAAATGTGTTCTCCCTTAAGTATGCACCGATTATGTTTCGTCGCTCCAAGACATCACGTGATGATCGGGTGTTCTTGGATCCACGATCATATTTCGGGTGTAAGACAGTTACACATGCGAATACTAAGGTTCTTACTTGGCGAGCCTAGCATGTATAGACATGGCCTCGGAACACGGACCGAAAGTTTAAGCATGAGTCATATGATAGATATGATGCCCATTTTATGCTCGCCTTTGAAGCTACACCGACTCACGTGATGATCATCGGACTTGGTGTAGTGGATTTGGTTCATGTAATCACCAAAAAGACACGAGGGATGTCATTTTTGAGTGGGAGTTCATTTCTAATTTGGATTAGTAGAACTCAATTTATCATAAATTAAATCTAAGTTAATTTGCATAATTTGTTGTAGTCATTGGCATTCGTTCACCACCTTATGAATAGTTGTAATTGAGATAATAGAACTATAGAATTCTGGATATATACTTTACGAACTAGTATCGTATTATGTTGAGTGTCAATCTAAAGTGTAAAGTCCTATTGCAAACTTTCATCAAACTCTATTTACTCCGTGAAATTTAATAATTGGTATTAAATCGAGAGTAACAATTCCTGTGTTAGTATCTTAAGTATCATGTTTGCCTCCATGATTCTTGATTGTTTTAATATCAAGTTTATCTAGGAGCTGAAAGAATTGTTTAAGAAACCATCATGTGTGATAGATATAACGATATCTTAAACAGCGTTTTGGTTGCAATATGATATAGTATAATGTATGTTCTCATATTGGATGAGAATTTACAAAGGTTGGAGATGCTAGACATCCTAATCATCCAAAAGGGTTTTGGAAAGTAACGTTATACTCACGATTCGTCTTTATAAGCTACATTAGCTTGATCATGAAAGTCGTCATGATAAGGATGAATAGAAGATATATGCAAAGTGTTTACTACACTAAAAGATTACTAAAGAATGGTTTTTGAAAGAATGTCGATCATTTGATGATGGTGATCTACTTCAAAGTGCAAGTCCAAGGTATTATTATTTAAATATACACGCTTTGGAATATGTGTCATGTATATGGCGCCACTATTGATGTTGATAGATTCTTTTAAAAAGGAAAAGGAAATGTTGAAAGAGAATCTATAAAATATATTTGGAAGAAAAGAAATGACTGGAAATATCCTGTTTAGGTATAAAGATGATATACATGTTATGGTTGTATTCTTTGCTTGTTAAACAATGTGGTTCTTGGGTATTGGATACCAAATTGGTTGGTCTGAAATTTCATACAGAACGATGCAATTCATGAACTACAATGGCCTAAGTAACTAGCAAGAGAATATGTTATGATGTTCATCGAAAACAAACAAACCGTTGTTTGTATTTCTCGTTGACATCGAAGCTTGACTTCAAGATTTGTTTTAATAATTGTTATTTAAATCAGGTATTATGAGAACAAAAGTTGTTCAAATAATTACTGTATTCCATATAATATGGATGATTTACAAATCTAGTTGGAGAAATCACATCCATAAAGCTAATGCTAAAATGTCGCAAGACAAATGATTGGAAGATCACTTACGAAGTGACATCGCCGTTTAAATTATATTGGAAAGAGAACATGAAGAAACTCCATTTTCATGGATTTTTGGAGTCTTTGATTTGATCAAATGACGCTTGTGAGTCTTTCCTCGGGATAATTAAAACTTCGTTCAAAGGCCAAAGAAGAACGATCGACTAAATTATTGGAATTTATACATATCGATGTATGTAGTCCATTATGTGTAGTCATAAGCGATGGACTTCGGCTTCATATGTTTTCTCCGGAAATTTGAGTGAATATTCACTTAATGAGAAAGGAGTATGAAATATTTGAAAACGTTTCAAATACTTTCAAGATGAAGTGGAAAATCATTGTAACAAGAAAATAAATGATTTATGATTTTATCATAAAGGGATTTATTTGAGTTACAAGTGTAACAAGAAAATAAATGAATTATGATTTTATCATAAAGGGATTTATTTGAGTTACAAGTTTAGCAAAACACCTAGATTTACATCTCCTGAAACACCATAGGAGTATGGAGTGTTTGAGATTTGTAATAAAACCTTGTTTGATATGGTTGGATCAAAGGTGTTATTTATAAAAGTGCCATTATGTTTTAAAAGATTAAAGCTTTAGAGACTACCGCTTTTACACTGAAAAAAGCTCCATCTTGATCCGTTGAAATGACACCATGGAAGTTATGGTTTGGGGTAAAACCCAAATTGTCATTTCTTAAATTTTGGTATGCTAAACATAAGTAAGATGTTTACAACCGAAGTCGAATGAGCATGTCTTTGTAGGTTATTTCAAATAACAATTGGTTATTCCTCCATAACACCAAGGGAAAAAGGGTTTGTCGCTTGAAACGTGAAGTTTCTTGAAAAGGAATTTTTTGTAAAAGTTAAGTGGGAGGACAATAGAACTTTGATAAGGTTAACGAACCTTAGCTATATGTGCTAAGTTGCGCAGCGCCGGAAAATGTTCCGGAGGCAGCCACAATGCTCATGGCTCATGTGCCTCAAAGTTTGTGGTCACGGAGGTCTAAGTTTCTATTAAACCAAGTAGGTCGGATAAACAATTAAATACTGATATTTGAGAGTAAATCATTATTGTTTGACAATGATGAATCGACTACATGAAAAGAAGCGATGATGGGCCCTGACTCCGTCAAATGGCTTGAAGCCATAAAATCCGTGATAGTTCCATACACGACAAATCAAGTTTTGAACTTGGAAGACCCTCCGGAAAGGTGTCAAAACCTATCGGTCGTATTTGGATCTATAAATAAACAGACATGGATGTTTCACATCTATGAAATAGTCGACATGTCATAAAGTATTTTACGACAATGTTCAAGGAGTTGACTATGACAAGATTTGATCTTTTATAGCGATATTTAGTCTGACGGATTAAAGTAGCAACCACTACATATATTTTGGTATATGGTACATGAATAAACAAAAAAAATTCTTCTAATAGAATGGTTGCCTAGGACGTGTACAAGACACGGTCCAAAGGGTTTTTTTAAATTCAAAGGATGCTAAAATGGCATGCAAACTTCAATGGTTGAAATAATCATCGCGGAGTTGGAATCTTCACCGTGATAAAAATGGAGTTTTTCATCTTGAGACGATGAAGATGCTTGCATTTGCAAGAAATTAAGTGGGAGTTCTGAGACATATTTCTAATACATTATGTGGAGGACATCTTGTTGATTATAAATGATGTATCTTTTATTGACAAAGGTTAAGAATTTCATTTCGATGAAAGACTTAGGCAAAACCTGAATATTTAAGCATGAATGTCTACATGAATAGACTGTGGCGCTAATATGGTTATGCCAAACGTACATATATGAGATATTCAAGGAGCTCAATATAGAAATGACAAGAAACGGTTCTTGTCGCATGGAAAGGAATTGAATCAAGATTCAAGTGTATCGACACTTGATAAGTGAAACAAGATTCAAGTGCTTTTACACTTGATGAGTGAAACCACAAGGATGTTTTGATCAATCATACCATGATATGCACACATCCAGATATGTCCTATGCTCTAAGTGTTATGAGCATATACTAGAATGAATCATAAAATGATCATTGGACGATAGTGAGGATATTCTTATGATCTTTTGGAAGAACTAAGAATATATTTATGTAGAGGTGACAAACAATTACAAATAGTTCATTGTAAAGCGTTACATTAATACTAGTTTTGTCACAAGATACAAATTAAATTTATCTCAATTTAAACTATGGGTGACACAATGTAATGAAAAGGAGATTCCATGATGGATTTGTATGAATTCCAAAGTTAAGACATTGTGACGGATACTACAACAAAAGGCTAAGTATATGACTGCTATAGTAGCAGCAAAGAAGGGAATTTGTGTCAAGTAGTTTGTTATCAAACTAAGGTGTGGTTCGCAACGGGATAACACTAAAGATATATTGTACGACAATAGTATCGACATGATTTAACCCCAAGGAACTAAAGGTCTCACCAAAAGACCAAAATTTGTACAATGTCATCTCGTTGGAGAATGAGTGATGCGTGGAGACGCAAATACATGTAAATACACACGGACTTGAAGCGTCAGATCCGTAGATTATGTTAACCACTTGCAATTGCATATATGGAACACCAGAAAGCCATAGGTGTTCAATACACAAAGTTTATAAACTAGATTATTGTCTCTAGTGCAAGTGGGAGACTGAAGGGAATATGCCCGAGAGGCAATAATAAAGTGGTTATTATCATATACCTTATTTATGATAAATGTTTATTTTACATTCTATAATTGTATTAATACAAAAACGTTAATACATGTGTGTTTAATAAACAAAAAGTAAGTTCCTAGTTAAGCCTATCTCATTAACTAGCTCGTTGATTAACAAGATGATCAAGGGTTTCCTGATCATGGACATTGGATGTTGTTAATAACGAGGTCACAACATTAGTGTGATGTGATGAACATTCATCCGAAGTACAGCATTACGATCAAAGTCATTGAGTTTATATTGCTATAACAACTTACGAAGTGATCCTAATCCTTGGACCATGAGATCATGTCAATCACTAACACCGGAAGAGTTTATTGATAACATCAAACGTCACACCGTAACAGGGTGATTATAAAGATGGGTTCAGAACTACTAAAGTGTTATGTTGGGGGCCATGGATCGAGAGTGGAATTTGTTCATCCCGATGACGGATAGATATGCTCTGGTCCCTCTCGGTGATATCACATTGATTAGCTTGCAAGCAAGTGATTTGATCACTAGAATGTTATATCACGGGAAAAAGAAAAGAGTGCATGTCAGTAACGAGATCAAACTAGGTATGGAGATACCGATGATCGAATCTCGGACATGTAATATATCGCGAAACAAAGGGATTAAGATACTAGCATAAAAGGTTCCGACGATCACAAGAAAGTCATCGTTGAATGTGTGGGAGTCAGTATGTGTCTCCAGATCCCGCTTCTGATTATTGATCCGAGAGGGGTCTCGATCATGTCCGCATTATTCGCGAACCATAGGGTGACACACTTAAGAGACACCGACATCCATTTGGAGCAAAAGTTTCATGCCGGAAAGAATAACACGCGCAGGAATTTATTTCACTAGATAACAAAACAGGTTTTCGGGTGAATTTGCAGAAAGTGTTTCTGCACGTGAAATGAAATACTAGCAAGGGGTTATATGAGAATGTTTGTCATTAAAGTAATTGACAAAATTCTGAATAAATAAAAGGAGTTTTATTTAATGAGAGTTTGCATTAAATTTGGTGGAAATTTAATGGGATTTTGAGTGGGTTTTTGAGTGGAGGGAATTGAAAGGCATTTGAGTGAGTGGAGTATCCACCCACATGAATGTGGAAGAGGTGGGGGCAGCCCCCATGTCTGGGCGCCATGCCCCTTGGGTTCCCCACTCTCCCCTATAAAAGGCCCCCCTCTCATCCTCTCAAAACACACCTCCTCGTGAAGGATATCTCTCTCCCTCTAGTATTTATCCCCCATGGTCTCGGACTAGCGAGATACATGTTCCCGGTGGATTTTCGGCAAGAAAGAGTTGTTCTTCCGCTGCATCGTAGAGCGAGGAGGCCAAGGTTGCTCGGTGCCTCGGACGTGTGTGCGAGCACGGATGCGCCGCTAAGTTGCGGTGCTAAGGACTTCCTCTCGATCTTGAGATCGGCAAGAGATCCACTACATCAACCATGATTTTGGAATCGTTAAGCTTTGTCGGTCTTCAAGGGTATGTTCTCTACGGATATACATCCTCTCGTTGCTTGTATCTAGTAGATAGATCTTGGTACATAGTTGTTCCCATTGTAGGATTTTTTTTGTTTTCTATGCTGCGAACCCTACAGATGGTAGGGATTGGATGATCTCTATCATGTAATCGAATAAAATTGTTAGGGCATGGTTCCTAGTATCTCTATTGATGCTATTTGACTTTGTTGCAACTTGTTGTGGTTAATGCTTGTCACTAGGGCCCGAGTGCCATGATCTTAGATCTGAACTTATTACTGATTCATGATGATAGTATTGTTTGTGATCTTATCTGCAAGTTTTGTACACATATCATTATCCAGATCCAAAGGCCCCAAAGTGACAAAAATTGGGACAACCGGAGGGGATGGCTGTGATGTGAGGATCACGTGTGTCCATGGAGTGTTAATGCTTTGCTCCGGTGCTTTATTAAAAGGAGTACCTTAATTGCCAGTAGATTCCCTTGAGGACCCGCTGCAACGGGCTGGCAGGACAAAAGATATTGTGCAAGTTCTCATTGCGAGCACGTATGACTATATATGGAACACATGCCTATGATTGTTTAGTACTTGGATGCTTTATTTTATTTCTGCAATTGCCCTAGATCTTGAAGTTACATGTTTAGACATGTCCATGCAACGCCCGTCCATCCATCCCTATGCCTACCGCACTCATATCCTACCGTTTGCTACTATTGTTACTATTGCTTTTGTTTTACTGATGTTGTTTCTTTGTTATTGCTACTACAAAACTGTTCCTACTGATAAACTCCTATGAGCAAGACTATTTCCAGGTGCAGCTGAATTGACAACTCAACTGTTAAGGCTTATAAGTATTCTATAGCTCCCCTTGTGTCGAATCAATAAATTGGGTAATACTACACTCAAAGACTATTGCGATCTCCTATACTTGTGGGTCATCACAAGGCAAGCCTAAGAACAGGGCCGGCCCTGAGGGGGGACTGGAGGGGCGGCTGCCCCGGGCACAAAATTTTTGGGGGCCCTCCGCAGATATGTGCTGCATATATGGGATATAATAGATATAAATAAAAAATAAAAATAATCATTTTCAAACTTTCTATTGGGCTAGATTGGGCTCTCTACTTTCCTAGACACACATATATATTTCAGATTTGGAGTGCATCACTATAGCATGTACATAACATGCGATCAGATCAGCTATCGATTTTTTTGATCGTATCGTACGAAGGGTGGCCGCACGCTAGTTCCTGCCTCGACCTTGACTCGATGTTGCGCTCTCGATTCTAGGAAGGCTCAGACGCAAGCAAAGAAGCCTCGCCTGCCTACCGATGGTCGCCACCACCTTGCACCTCGCCCCGCCTTGCTCGCCTCTCGTCGCCTTGGTCATTCAGCGTCTGCAGTCCGATTGAATTTATGATCCCAGTCTTTTGCAGTCTAATGTTGCTCGTAATTTTGTTCTAATTAGTAGTTCTTCGTTATATTTTTAGTATGATTAATTGGTTAAGGCACCTAATTCCGGTGCTAAGAAAAGGAAAAAGAGGAAGGAAGGACAAAAGTTGATTGACTCACAGAGAGGATCTCTTCATAATTTTTTAAAGAGTAACACAAGCACTTAGAGGAATCCAGTTGAGTTAGCACTAGTTATTGTTGGGAAACGGAGTAATGTTGATCTAGAGGATGATATCGGTACAGAGGAGAACGATGAAATCAAGGTGGGTAATAACAATGTAAGTGATCATGATATCGCATTTGATTCATCTCCTACAAAATCTGCTAGTGTTGATTTGGAACCAATTAGTGTGGATATTTATAATCCGGCATCGAGAAAAAAATTTTGGACGAGATTGATATTGATTTCATTGTCACCGACTTTGCTTCTAGGAATACACAAAGAAATTTTGAAGGTAATATGTAAACATTGTCATTTTTATATGAATATTGCAAATAGGTATACTTGAAGTATTTATTCTTCATTTTATACGTGTATATAAAAAAATTAGCAAGGGGACCTAAATTTTAGTTTTGCCCCGGGGCCCTAAAATCTCAGAATCGACCCTCCCTAAGAAGAAGGGTAACTTTAATAAGGGTGGCAAGAAAGCTGCTGCACCTAATAAGAAACCCAAGGCTGGTCCTAAGCCTGATACTGAGTGCTTTTACTGCAAGGGCGAAGGTCACTGGAAGCGGAATTGCCCCAAGTACCTAGCAGATCTTAAGAACGGCAACATCAAGAAGAAAGTTATATTCGATATACATGTTATTGACGTGTATCTTACTAGTAGTCATAGTAGTGCCTAGGTATTTGATGTCTACGCACGCTTCTATTCTTGTAGACAGTGTTGGTCCTCCAAGTGCAGAGGTTTGTAGAATAGCAACAAGTTTTCCTTAAGTGGAGCACCAAAGATTTATCGAACTCAGGGAGGAATTGGTAAAAGGTATCCCTCTCAAGCAACCCTGCAATCAAGATACAAGAAGTCTCTTATGTCCCCAACACACCCAATACACTTGTCAGGTGTATAGGTGCACTAGTTCGGCGAAGATATAGTGAAATACAAGTGTTATGGATGATTATAAGTGGCAATTGCAATATGAAATAAATATGGCAGCAATCAAACATGTAATAGGACTGATTTTAAACGGTGTTTCAATGCTTAGAAACAAGGCCTAGGGATCATACTTTCACTAGTGGACACTCTCATATAAATATCTTCTCTTCATAATGCTACTCTGAACTATTCTCCAGTTGAATGACTCCAATCCATGGTAGGGCTACAAAATCTCTCCTTAAAGTTCGCATTCCCCATCTAGGTAACCCCAACCCTCTCACTTTGAGCGCTAGATGGTTCCAACAAACACCACAATTTCATAGAGACATCCAACTCAAATTATACTCATGATAAGTATTTCTATAATCTTTAGCCTAAGTGACACACGGTGTGCACACTGTCAACTTCACACACGTGGGGATAACCGGAGATTACAATAAAGCACTTGATTAGCAGAGTAGATCTACTTGATTACAAAGCTCATGATCATAATAAGATCACGCATAGAGAGAGAAATGAACACATAGCTACCGGTAGAGCCCTTAGCCTCGAGAGAGAACTACTCCCTCCTCATCATGGGAGTCAGCAACAGCAATGGAGATGGCAGTGGAGTCGATGGAGATGGCTCTAGGGGCAATTACCCATCCCGGAAGGGTGTCAGAACACAGACTTTTGTCCCCCGAATCTCCTCTTCGGTGGCGACAGCGCTACGGAACTTTTCGTGGATGGAGGCCGATTGTTTTAGGGTTGTCGCCTCGAAGGCTTTTTATAGGTGAAAGGGCGATGTCAGGAGGTGGACCAAGGGACCACACCACACCCCGGTGCGGCCAGGGGGCGCCAGCAGGGGTGTGGCTGCCTCTTGGCCCTGCTCCGTCTCTTCTTTGGACTCCTTCTCGTGCCTAGAAAAATAGGAACATCGGTCTTTGTTTCGTCCAATTCCGATAATACTTCTTTACTAACTTTTCTGAAACCAAAAACAGCAGAAAACAGGCAACTGGCACTGCGGCATCTTGTCAATAGGTTAGTTCTAGAAAATGTATAAAAATTCCTCAAAGTGTAGACAAAACATAAGACAAATGATATAAAACAATCATGGAGCATCAAAAATTATAGATACCACACAAACATAACTCATGCTCGTCGTCGAGTAGGTAAGTGATGAAAAGAATAATTTTTGAGGTGAAATGCACCATCACAATCTTGATCAACTAGATGCCACAGCGCCAGTTGTCTGTTTTCTGCTATTTTTGGTTTCAGAAAAGCTAGAAATAAATATTATCGGAATTGGACGGGACAAATGCCAAAGTCAATATTTCACCGAGGAGAACATAGAGACCAAAGGGAAGCCGGAGGGGCTCCCTAGGGTGGCCACACACCCCCACGTGTGGGCCCCTGGCCGCCCTCCTGCCTCGTCTCTTCGGCTATAAAGTCCCCCCGATGCCAAAAACCCTAAGTATCCGACCAGATCTCCACGAAACAGTCTGTAGCTTCCAACATCGTGCCTAGATCGGGGGGTCTGAAGCTCTTCCCGGCACCCTGCCGGAGGGGAGAGATCATCCTGGAGGCCTTCTTCATCACCATGCTAGCCTCCGGTGTGATGCGTGAGTAGTTCCACCTTGGACTATGGGTCCATACAGTAGCTAGATGGTTGTTTCTCCTCTGATTTTTGCTTAGAACATTTTAGTTCTTATTTGTGGATTTGTAAGACAAGCTCACTGATCTTTATTGATTATTATCTTTGTGAGTTGTTTAATTTGATTGGTGTTGGAAAGGAGTAGGAAGTTCTTGCGTATAGTAGTACAAAAGGGAGCTTGTTTTTACTGTGACATAGACTTTATCATGTCATGATAGATGTTGTTTTGACCTTATGCTTAGTGATTATTGTTGTAGCATGACTTGTTCCAAACAATTGAGATTTCTTAATGTGCCTTGCAAGAATCATGCATTGTTTTAACATACAAAAGCATAGTATTATGGTATTCTCCTTTGATGCTTTGTTTGGGTTGACTTGGCACATGCTCACACCATGTTTTGACTATGAACCAGTCACCTTAGCCTTTATGATCATTTAGTTTTTGACTTGTGGTACAACTTTATGCTTTGATTAGTAACTTTTTGTCGCTCTGCATGATTATGGCCATTATTGCTCTCTTAGTTGGTCGATCCCAGTCTTTTGCTAGCCTCCACTTATATTGAGTAAGATCTACTCATGCATCCAACTCCCAAGAAACCAAGTTATTCCAAAGTGTCCACTATAAATTCCTATGAATGGTGTGTTACACCATTCCAAGTATATTCTTGTTTTATCTATCTTCCAAATTAAACTTGTTATGTGAAAGTTAGTGATTAAATCTCTCACAAACTTGATGGAACACTTTATTTTTCTTGCCCTTAAATAAACTTGATACATTTGTGTCATCTATGTTGTATATGCTTGCACTTATAAGTAGGGAATTAGTAGAACCATGTTGTCACGGGGAACGCTTTCAACATTGCACATGTCATGTGGAACGCTTTCAAACCATGTACATTGTACCCAGTTGATATCATGATCTTTTGCTTGCGGATGTCGTCGGTGTGAAATAAAAGGGGATCTTGTAAGTCCATGGAGTTATGTATATGTGTTAGAAATTAAAACGCCTAGGACGCTAGCCTAAGCCATGCCTAATTATGGTGGAAACTTGTAGCATCACTGTAGTGAGAAATCTATGAAGCATTCTTCTTATAAAAAAGGGAGATAGAAAAAAGAGACTAAGAAAAAAAAAGAGATGAGAAAAGAGGAAAGAGAGAAAAAAATCACCATTTTCCCATGGTAAATAAGAAGATTGCTAAGATGCTCATTGTCTGCTTGCCTTGTCATTTTGATATGGGATAGCTCCTGTATCATGGGGCAAGGGGTACCCCGTTGGCGGTTCTCTATGATACACATGTACCTACTATGACAAGAACTTACCGGTAACTAAAGTTGAGTAGCATGAGGAGCGGCCCTCATACTCAAGGGACATGAGATTGCCTACTTATACTTTGTCAAGCATATACTCCATATTTTGTTCACTTTAACCTTAATCACTTCAAGATGCTTATGATAGGGGCAATGAGAGCTGAAAGCTAACAAGTACCATAATTTTTGGTAGCTCTTTATGAAACATGAAATCACTGCTTACCTTTGAAGGGCCTTTCTTCCTCTTTTATATTGAATCTCCACCTTCTACCTTAGGCACCAATTAAGAGAGCATAGTTGTCATTCTTAGTTCTATGTGCATTGTCCCAAAACTTATTGATTGATTCATATTGTTGATATTGCTTGCTCTTGAACTATTTATATCTAGTCACCCTTATGAACTTTGAAGGTGTCCTATGCATTTATGCTACTCCATGAGGGACAAGCTGAATGCCACTATGCTATGTTTTCTATATGTGAAACAAATAAAAAAATTCAATGCATTGTTATTCATGATCTTTGTTTGTATCCTTTCATGTTGCAACATAGTTGCTATGTCTTATTGTTAGAACTTTATATTTCATGCTCTTGTTTAGAGTACTTTGATCCTAGCTTTCAATGCTTGCAAATGGTTTGATCATGATTTTGATGGTGCATGTCACCTCAAAAATTATTCTTTTTATTACTTACCTACTCGAGGACGATCAGGAGTTAAGCTTGGGGATGCTTGATACGTCGTAAACGTATCTACAATTTTTGATGGTCTATGCTTGTTTAGTATCCACTTTTCTATGCTTTGTCTACACTTTGAGGTATTTTTATACATTTTCTGGGACTAACCTATTAACAAGATGCCATAGTGCCGCCTGCTTTTCTGTGTTTTGGTTTGAAAGCTAGTAAAGAAATATTCTCGGAATTGGACGGGACAAAATCCAAAGTCAATATTTCACTGAGGAGAACACAGAGACCAAAGGGCAGCCGGAGGGGCGCCCTAGGGCGGCCACCCCCCATGGAAGGGCCCACCCTGGGCCACGCCTAGGCAGGGTGTGGGCCCCCTGGCCGCCATCCTTCCTCGCCTCTTCTCCTATAAAGTCCCCCCGATGCCAAAACCCTAAGTACCGATCAGATATCCACGAAACAATCCGTAGCCACCGCCACCATCGTCCCTAGATCGGTGGGGGATCTAAATATCTTCCTGGCACCCTGCCGGAGGGGAGAGATCATCCTGAAGGCCTTCTTCATCACCATGCCAGCCTTCGGTGTGATGCGTGAGTAGTTCCACCTTGGAATATGGGTCCATACAGTAGCTAGATGGTTATTTCTCCTCCTTTGTGCTACCATATTTAGATCTTGTGAGCTTCGTTCATGATCAAGATCATCTATTTGTAATCATGCATGTTGTGTTTGCGGGGATCCGATGAATATTGAGATTACTATGTCATATTGATAAATGATTCTATCTTGTCTTTATGATTGTTGATTCTATCATGTCTGTGTTGTTTGAGATCTTGCATGCTCTCCGTTTCTAGTAGCTATCTTGGCCAAGTAGATGCTAGTGACTCCAAGGGGGACTATTTATGCTCGATAGTGGGTTCATGCCTCTATTGAATCCGGGGAAGTGACAGAAATCTCTAAGGTTGTAGATGTGCTATTGCTACTAGGGAGAAAACAACAATCTCTTGTTCATGGAACAATTGTATTGTTTACTTTACACACATTACTTAAAGTAGTTATCTGTTGCTTGCAACTTAATACTGGAGGGGGTTCGGATGATAACCTGAAGGTGGATTACTAGTCATAGATGCAGTTGGATGGCGATATATGTATATTGTTGTAACGCCCAATCAAATCTCATAGGATCATGAATGTCTAGTATTGCATTGTTATGCCTTGCTCTGTCCTGTCAATTGCCCCGCTGTAATTTGTTTACCTAGCATGTTATGTATTTATCTTAAGGTGAACACCTCTAGTGAACTGTGGACCCCGGTCCAATATTTATCATTGATACATCTTCCACTTTTACTGTTTACTTTCTGCAAGCTACCATTACCTTCCAAACCATACGTTTAATCCTTTGTTTTCAGCAAACCAGTGAGATTGACAACCTCACTGTTCATTGGGGAAAAGTCTTGAGTTTTTGTTGTGCAGGTTTCCAAGTTGTTAGCAACACCTTGGGGTTGTTTCCTTCCTCCTACTGGTTCGATAACCTTGGTTTCTTACTGATGGAAGACTTACTGTTGTGATCATCATACCTTCCTCTTCGGGTTTCCCAACGAAGCTCTATACATATCTGAGCCATCGGGGTGACATGGGGTGGCATCCCCAAACTTGAGATTTTGTCCATTATTCATCTCATCATATGATTCTTTCCATACACTTGGTAATTTCCTTCATACAAAACATCACACAATCTTCATTAGCAACATTAGTGTATTCAAGATAATAAGCCTTTGGATTTAGTTTCAACACAAGTAAAACTTCCATTAAAACACAAGCTTACTGTAGCAATTCCTTTTTAAAATCTCAAGTGATCAAAGAGAACTAAAAAAGAAACCGATAAGAGCCGAATGCAAATAATGGCAGAAATCTGTTAAAACATACCAGCAGGTAAAAAATGATCTTTTCTAAGATCTTATGTTGCTCAAATTGAAAAGTGTTGAACTAACGAAAGTTAGATAATAACCTGGTACATATGAGCATAAAATTACAGCTTAATCCGACATACTGGGATTTTTCACGAAGTTTTACAGTGAGGCACAGAAATCTGTTTTGGGGCAACAACTTCCCCGAATCTTACTTTCCTCTCATTAGAGGCTATTCTTGGCACAAAAACCAAACAAAAAGGATAATGAGAGGTTATTACAGAGGCAATAACTTCCAATACTCAACAACAAAAACTTACTGAAAGCAAAATAAAATAAAATAATGGGTTGTCTCCCAAAAGCTCTTTCTTTATAGCCATTAAGATAGGCATGATAATTTCGATGATGCTCACATAAGAAATATGAATTGAAGTAAAAGAGAGCATCAAGAATCAAATTCAAAACACATTTAAGTCTAACCCACTTCCTATGCATAGGAATCTTGTATGCAAATAAATTCACAAAGAACAAAGTGACAAGCATACGAAGATAAAACAATAGTAACTTCAAAATTTTCAACATAAAGAGGGGAAACTTAATATTATTGAAATACTTAAAACCATGTTTCCCTCTCTCATAATAACTTTCAGTAGCATCATGAATAAAACTAATAGTATAACTATCACATAAAACATTCTTATCATGAGCCACATGCATAAAATAATTAGTACTCTCCATATAAGCATAGTCATTCTTATTAATCGTAGTGGGAGAAAATTCAACAAAATAGCTATCATTATTATTCTCATCACCATAATCGTAAAATATAGGAGGCATATTGTAATCATAATTAATTTTCTCCTCAATAGTAGGTGGACTGAAAATATCATATTTATCATTGTAATCATCATATATTGGAGGTATAGTATCATCATATAAAATTTTCTCCTCTAAAGATGGGGAAGTAAAAAGATCATTTTCATAAAAAACTAGATTCTCCAAGCTTAGACGTTTACATAGCATTAGCAATAATGGTGTTCAAAGAAATCATACTAATAACATTGCTATTAGCATGCAAATAAAGTTCCATAGGTTTTTTAATTTTCTCTTCAAACACTTCATGTCCTAACTCAAGATAAATACTATAAATCTCTCTAATTTTTTTGTTGTTTTCCATTAAGCCTAACTAATGAAAATAAAAACAAGAAACAAAAAGATATAATTGCAGAATCTAAAGGAAATAACTTCGAGCACTCACACACCAGCAACAGTACTAGAAGATATCTTAGTAGCCAAAGGATGTGAGTACCTTTTACCTTACCTACCCGACAACGGCGCCAGAAAAGAGCTTGATGTATACGCATGCTTCTATTCTTGTAGACAGTGTTGGGCCTCCAAGTGCAGAGGTTTGTAGAACAGCGGAAAGTTTCCCTTAAGTGGATCACCCAAGGTTTATCGAACTCAGGGAGGAAGTGGTCAAAGGTATCCCTCTCAAGCAACCCTACAATCAAGATACAAGAAGTCTCTTGTGTCCCCAACACACCCAATACACTTGTCAGGTGTATAGGTGCGGTAGTTCAGCGAAGAGATAGTGAAATACAAGTGATATGGATGATTATAAGTGGTAATTGCAATCTGAAATAAAGATGGCAGCAAGCAAACATGTAACAAGACTGATTGTAAACGGTGTTTCAATGCTTAGAAACAAGGCCTAGGGATCATACTTTCACTAGTGGACACTCTCATATAAATATTTTCTCTTCATAATGCTACTCTGAACTACTCTCCGGTTGAATGACTCCAATCAACGATAGGGCTACAAAAGCTCTCCTTAAAGTTCGCATTCCCCATCTAGGTAACCCCAACCCTTTCACTTTGAGCGCTATATGGTTCCAACAAACACCACTGAAAGGATACAGGTATCGCCTAAAGGGGGGTGAATAGGTGATTAAAACTTTTACGAGAGTGGCTCAACAAAGACGGAATTAAACTAGCGTTTACTTTGTTAAGCACCAAACCTAGAACAATCTAGGGTTCACCTATTATCACCAACAACTTATGCTAGGCAAGACAAGAAACTATGTGATAGTAAGATATATACTTCAAGAACAAAGGCTATCACAAAGTAAAGTGCATAAGTAAAGAGCTCGGGTATAGAGATAATCGAGGCACGTGGGGACGATGATATTTTTCCGAGTTCCTCCCAACATGGAGTACGTCTCGTTTGGAAAGGGGGTGGTATCAAACCACCTATGCCACAAAATGCCTCCCTTATTCTCCTGTGAATCTCACCCCAATGGGATCAATCCACACTTCCACTATCGGTGCACTTGTCAGTGGCAATCCAGAACCTCTCACAAGGTTGGGGAACTTCTCCACAACTTAATTGGAGGCTCCCAACAAACAAGCTTGGGGAAGATCCACAACTTAATTGGAGGCCCCAAGTAATCCACACACCTGCAACACAAACAAACCGTCTAGGGTTCCAAGAACCCAAGAGTAAAAAGCTTCTCAACTTTCACTCACCAAATCCTCCGAGGAGAACTCAAACCGATGCACCGAATGCAAATGACAAGAACAGCACAAATATGCTCCAATCCCTTACTCTCAAGTTCCAACAAAGCTACTAAAGCTATTGGGGGAACAAGAGAGGAGGAATCAAAGAGGGACACACAATCCCCCAAGATATAGATCCCAAAGGATTCACTCACTAAGAGATGAAATGGATTGGTCAAAATGTAGATTTAGATCTCCTCTCTCTTCCACTCAAATATGGGCAAGAATCTTGGAGGGGAAGAGATTAATCAAGCTTTTAGAAGTAAAGCAAATGGGGGCAAAGCTTAAACAAAAGGAGGATGAATATCTGCTCAAAAAGACAAATGGAGACAATATATAGAGGTCCCAATTTTCTGCCCGCCAGAAAACAGTCTAAGCCGGTAGTACCGGATGGGTCCGGTACTACCACTCGACCACCCAGCAGCGAGGCAGTGCGCAGGTCAACATGGAAGGCAGAGCAGGCGACGAGCGAGCGAGCGGTCAACGCACAAAGCCTCCAGGCGCGTGGGGGATCGGGCCACGTGGTGCGCACGCGTGCGATGTGGACACAGGCAAGCAAGCGGCGCGATGCAGCAAGGGAAAAGCGGCAACAAGACAACACGGCTCGCGCGCGCGAGCGGGGCAGAGCGGCGCGTGTGGGCGTGGGCCCATGGTGAGCGGCAGCGAGGCGAGCCGCACGCGCAGCGTGCGAGCGAGCATCGCGCAGAAGTGACGACAGCGCATGTGGGATGAGCGGGGCCGAGCGAGGGCATGCGCGCTGCAGGATGGCTTAGCTGGAGAGGAGCTGGGCCTAGTGCTGGTGGCCCGGTACTACCGGCCGCCCGGGGTGGTAGTTCCGCATGGGCCGGTAGTGCTCGCTAGGACTACCGGGCAGGCCAGAAGGTGGTTGCGTGCTGCCTGACGCGAGCGGTACTGGACCGCGGTAGTACCGGTCAGCCTAGATAAAAATCTTTTCTTTTTCTTTTTCAAATCGAAATAAAAGCAAATATTCCAACGGCTATAACTTTTGATTGGTAACTTCGATTGACCCGATTCCAATTGCGTTGGAAGTAGGACGACATGAGCTACCCTATAAGAATGTATCAAGCATAATAATGTGAGATACCTCACTTGGTGAGAAACCGGAAAGCCGCCAAGATCAAAATCGCAACAAGCTACAAACAGAAGATCCGATTTTGATGAGCAAGAGCTTGTTATGGAGATTACCGCAAGATCTAAATCCTCACATGGATAAGACCAAATAACAACCAAATATGATGATGCAAGTATGCAAAGGTTTGAGCTCTCTCCGAACGATATGATTTAGTTACTCATTCGAGAGCCCCTCTTGATAGTACGGCTATCTATCCTAAACCCGATATCCCAACAAACATGAGACCGACAAAAGGGAAATCATATCAAGATTATACCTTTGCCTTGAGCAATCCACTTGAGCTCGATGTAGACGATCTTGTCCTTCTCGATATGGGCACCTTTCTCGATTCCTCATCATCGATCCATGATCACCGAGGATGGCAAGCATTAACCAAGATATCTTCTATAGATGGCGCATTTTGAGCTTGCAAAACATATCTTCTTCGCATTTCATTGACCTTGAAGCCAACACATGCTCCAAGCGATGCCAATGGACAAATCCTACAACTGCAACTTAATACACACATTAGTCCATAAAGATTGTCATTAATTACAAAAACCACACATGGGGGGCCACATGTTCTTTCAACCACAATTTCATAGAGACATCCAACTCAAATTATACTCATGATAAGTATTTATGTAATATTTAGCCTAAGTGCCACACGGTGTGCACACTGTCAACTTCACACACATGGGGATAATCGGAGTACAATAAAGCACTGGAGTAGCAGAGTATATCTACTTGATTACAAAGCTCACGATCACAATAAGATCACGCATAGAGAGAGATGAACACATAACTACTGCTAGAGCCCTTAGCCTCGAGAGATAACTACTCCATCCTCATCATGGGAGTCAGCAACGGCGATGGAGATGGCGGTGGAGTCGATGGAGATGGCTCCAGGGACAATTCCCCGTCCCGGCAGGGTGCCAGAATAGAGACTTCATCCCTCGAATCTCCTCTACGATGGCGGCAACGCTGCGGAACTTTTCATGGATGGAGGCCGATTGTTTTAGGGTTTTCGCCTCGGAGGCTTTTCATAGGTGAAATGGCGATGTCAGGAGGTGGACCAGGGGCCCACACCAAACCCCGACGCGGCCAGGGGGTGCGCCACCAGGGGGTGTGGTTGCCTCCTGGCCCTCCTCCGTCTCTTCTTTGGGATCCTTCTTGTGTCTGGAAAAATAGGAACGTCGGTCTTCGTTTCGTCCAATTCCGAGAATATTTCTTTATTAACTTTTCTGAAACAAAAAACAACAGAAAACAGTCAACTGGCACTACGACATATTGTCAATAGGTTAGTTCCTTAAAATGTATAAAAAGGCCTAAAAGTGTAGACAAAACATAACACAAATGATATAAAACAAGCATGGAGCATAAAAGATTATAGATACGTTTATGACATATCAGTATTTATACTGGTTCGGTTGCTCATATGTGTAACTCGAAACATGTGCTGCAAAATAAGCAAAGACTAGAAAGAGACAAGGTGACGATGCGCACTAGAAATGGCTCCAAGGTTGATGTGATCGCTGTCGGCATGCTCCCTCTTCATCTACCATCGAGATTAGTTTTAAGTCTAAATAATTGTTATTTGGTGCCTGTGTTAATCATGAACATTATATCTAGATCTTGTTTATTGTGAGACGGATACTTGTTTAAGTCCGAGAATAATGGTTGTTCGATTTATATGAGTAATATCTTTTATGGTCATGCGCCTGAGATGGATGGTCTATTCTTATTGAATCTCGATAGTAGTGATACACATGTTCATAATATAGATGCTAAACAAATGAAATTGAATGATAATTTAACATACATGTGGCACTACCGTCTTGGTCACATTGGAGTGAAGCGCATGAAGAAACTCCATTTCGATGGACTTATTGAATCACTTGATTTTTAATCACTTGAAAGATGTGAAGCATGTCTGATGGGAAAATGACTAAGACACCATTGTTTGGAATAATGGAGCGAGCTACGGACTTGTTGGAGATCATACATATCGATGTGTGTGGTCCAATGAGTGTGGCATCACGCGGTGGATATCGTTATGTTCTTACTTTCACGGATGACTTGAGTAGATATCGGTATATCTACTTTATGAAACATAAGTCTAAAACTTTCAAAAAGTTTAAGGAATTCCAAAGTAAAGTAGAAAATCAATGTAACAAGAAGATCAAGTTTCTGCGATCTGATCGTGGAGGTGAGTATCTAAGTTACGAGTTTGGCATGCATTTGAATAAATGCGGAATACTTTCACAGTTGACACCGTCGGGAACACCATAACCTAATGGTGTATTCGAACATAGTAATCGAACTCTCTCTTATATATGGTTTGTTCTATGTTGTCTCTTACAAATTTACCGTTATCATTTTGGGGTTATGCATTAGAAACAACCGCATTCACTTTAAATAGGGAACCATCTAAATCAATGACATCGTATGAATTGTGGTTTGGGAAGAAAACTAAGTTGTCATTCCTTAAAGTTTGGGGTTGCGAAGCTTATGTAAAGAAGCTACTACTCTACAAGCTTGAACCCAAAGCGTAAAATGCGTCTTCATCGGATACCCTAAAGAAATAATTGGGTATACTTTCTATCATAGATCTGAAGGCAAAGTTTTCGTTGCCAAGAATGGATGCTTTCTTGAGAAGGAGTTTCTCTCGAAAGAAGTGACTGGAAGGAAAGTAGAACTCGCCAAGGTTGTTGAACCTTCTCTCGGATTTGAGAGTAGCGCAGCACCGGAAGATGTTCATGTGCCGCCTGCACTAATAAGAGAGGAAGATAATGATAATGATCATGAAACTTCAAACGAAATTACTACGGAACCTTGCTAGTCGACGAGGGTTCGTACCACTCCAGATTGGTATGATCCTGTTATGAATGTCATGTTGGTGGACAACACTGATGACCCTACGACGTATGAGGAAGCAATGATGACACTAGATTCCAACAAATGGCAAGAATCCATGAAATCCGAGATTGGATCCATGTATGAAAACAAAGTGTGGACTTTGGTGGACTTACCGGATGGCCGCAAGGGTGTCAACAACAAATGGATTTTCAAGAAGAAAACAGACGTTGATGGTAATATTACCATCTATAAAGCTCGAATTGTTGCGAAAGGGTTCCGGCAAATTCAAGGAGTTGACTACGATGAGACTTCATCACCGGTAGCAAAGCTAAAGTCTATGAGGATTTTGTTAGAAATCGCTGCATATTACGATTATGAGATATGGCAAATGGATGTCAAAAAGGCATTCCTCAATGGTGACATTGAAGAAGAGTTGTATATGGTACAACCCAAAGGTTTTGTCGATTCTAAATATACTAACAAGGTATGCAAACTTCAACGGTCCATTTATGGATTGAAACAAGCATCCCGAAGCTATAATCAACGTTTTGATAAGGTGATAAAAAACTTTGGATTTATACAAACTTACGGAGAAGCTTGTATTTACAACAAAGTGAGTGGGAGCTCTATAGCATTCCTAGTACTATATGTGGATGACATATTGTTGATTTGGAATGATATAGAACTTCTTAGAAGTGTCAAAGACTATTTGAATAATAGTTTTTCAATGAAGGATCTTGGCAAAGCTGCATACATTTTAGGCATCAAGATTTATAGAGATAGATCAAGACGCTTAATAGCGCTTTCACAAAGTACATACTTGGACAAGGTTCTAAAGAATGGAACAAAGCAAGAAAGGGTTCTTGCCCATGTTGCCCAATAGGACCTTGAGTAAAACTCAAAGTCCAGCTACGACAGAAGATAGAGAGAGGATGATCAAAACTCCCTATGCCTCAGCCATAGGTTCTATCATGTATGCCATGTTGTGTACAGGACCAAATATTGCATATGATGTTAGTTTGACTAGAAAATATCAAAGTGATCCAGGATTGGATCATTGGATAGCGGTAAAAAATATCCTAAAGTACTTAAGAAAGACTAAGGATATGGTTCTTTTTTATGGATGTGACGAAGAGCTCGTTGTAAACGGTTCCACCGATGCTAGTTGGAACACCGATCCGGATGACTCTAAGTCACAGTCTAGATACGTATTTACTTTGAATGGTGCAGCAGTGAGCTGGAGGAGTGCAAAGCAAGGCATTATGGCGAGATCTTCAACTGAATCGGAATACATAGCTGCTTCAGAGGCTTCACAAGAGGCGATATGGATGAAGTACTTCATTATAGAGCTTGGTGTGGTTCTTAGTGCGTTGGACCTAATGGCCATCTATTGTGACAACTTGGGTACCATAGCCAATGCACAAGAGCCAAGGTCACACAAGAAGCTGAAGCATATCAAGCTACGTTTTCATGATATTCGCGAGCATGTCCAAGATGGTGTCATAAAGATTTGAAAAATACACATAGATCTGAATGTAGCAGATATTAACTAAACCAAAGCATGACCAACACCAAAACGCCATGGGTGTTAGGTATATTACCATGTAATCTGGATTATTGACTCTAGTGCAAGTGGGAGACTGTTAGAGATATGCCCAACATGCAATAATTAAAATGATTATTATTATATCTTTGTGTTTATGATGAATGTTTGCATAACATGCTATAATTGTATTAACCGGAAACATTAATACTTGTGTGTTTTGTAAACATAAAAGAGTCCATAGTAAGCCTCTTGTTAAACTAGCTTGTTGATTAATAGATGATTATGGTTTCCTGATCATGGACATAAATATGTTATTAATAACAAGATCGTGTCATTAGGAGAATGATGTGATGGACACACTCCTATAGTTAGCTTAGCATAAGATCAAGTCATTTAGAGTTCATTTGCTATAAGCTTTCAAATACATAAGTAACATAATCCTTCAACCATGATATCATGTTAATCACCATCATCGGATGGATGCTTTGATGACATCAAACACCACTTCCGTAACTGGGTGGTTATAAAGGTGCCATTAGGTATTCCGAAAGTATGTGTTGAAGCACATGGATCAAGAGTGGGATTTGTCCATCCATATGACGGATAAATATACTCTGTGCCCTCTCGGTGGAGTGTCATCCAATTGGCTTGCAAGTATTTGACTAGGTCACAAGGGATGTCATATCACGTAATGAGTAAAGAGTACGTATCGGTTACGAGGTTTAACTAGGTATAGATATACCGACGATCAAACCTCAGATAAAGTAAAGTATCGCGCGACAAAGGGAATTAGTATCGTATGTTAATGGTTCATTCGATCATGAAGTCATTGTAGAAATATGTGGGAGCCATATGGATTTCCAGATCCCTCTATTGGTTATTGATTAGAGAGGTTTCTCGGTCATGTCTGCATAGTTCACAAACCGTAGGGAGACGCACTTAAGGATTCAATGTTGTTTGAGTAGATATGGAATGTAAGTTGGAGACCGAATGTTGTTTGGAGTCTCGGATTGGAACCATGACATCACGAGGAGATCCAGAATGGTCTGGAGAATAAGATTCATATAAGGAAAGTCAATTTTCGGGGTTCATAAATGTTTTCGGTGTTTTGACCAGAAGCTTCTGGAATGTTCTGGAAGGTCCACCCTCCCGGGAGGGGGAACTTGGAATGCACCATGCCCTAAGGGGCTGGCCGCACCAATACCTAGGCCAACTCGTCCAAGCACTAGGGAGGTAGGGTCAAACCCTAGTTTGAAAAGTCAAATCCTAGTTTGAAAAGTCAAATCCTAGTTTGGGAAGGAAAGGGAAAACTTGAAAGGCAAGTTTACAACTCCCCTTCTCCTAGTCGAGTTGGGGAAGGACTCTCCCCTTCCTAGCCGAGTTGGGGAGCAACTCGGCTAGGGAAAGGGGGCCTTGGCCGTCGGCCCCTCTCCCATATAAGGAGGGGTGGGGCGCCCCCCTTGGCGCCTAGAACCCTAGCCGCCGCAGAGCTCTCTGCTCCACCGCGCTGCTCCGGCTTATGCGAAGCCCTACAGAAATCTCTCCTCCACCACCACCACCACCATATCGTCGTGCTATTGGGATTCTGAGGAGATCTACAACCTCCGATGCCCTGCTGAAACAAGGGAGAGGAAGGTCTTCATCGACTACCGTACGTGTGACCGACTGCGAAAGGCCAGAACGTGGCGCCAGAAGAATCGTCTACGCGATCTTGAGAGGCAAGTGATCGACTACATCAACCACGAGATCCGAATCTCGTTAAACGCTTTGGATCTTCGAGGGTTAGTTCTCTACAATATCGTTGCACCGATCTCGTAGATTAGATCTTGGTTTTATGTGTTCCCGCGATAGAATTTTTTTGTTTTCCATGTTGCGAACCCTACAAAATCAACCCTTGAAGAAATGTTTATGAAAACTGCATAGTGCCATAGACTTATAGTATGAGGTGGTAGTTAGAGCATCAAACTTCCCACCTTGCATATAATGAACTTTCTGGGTAACACTGTTACTCACTCTTTCTTTTGATCCCCTGATTAGAATCTGAGGAGCCAGAAGATACTCCGATGTATGCTACTGAAGACCATGACGATGTCTACTACGAAGAGCTAGATCTGTCCGATGGAGTTGAAGGGGTGGACTATGAGATCCTCTACGGAGTTGAAGACAATGAGTCAGAGTAATTGCCCTATTAGTACTTAGTACTTATGTCGAGCCGATCAGCATAAACCCAACATAATAAGGTGCTGAGCTCAAGTTGTGTTATGTCGTTTGAATCTTCCGTTCTTCCGCTGAAACATATTAAATAGGTTATGTATTGTTTGTAAGTTTTAACGACTTGGAAGTACCAATATTTTGGTATTGTAATAATAATTATGTGTGTATATTTGTAATTTGAACCTGCAATGTTTATGTTGTACCGCTCCGAGGGACGTGATATTTGCAAAACGGTGTTTTGTAGGTGTTATGTCAACGACTATATTATACTACACATGCAGTGGTATATTGGGTCACCGCAAAGGTGGAATGCGCGGCTCTCCTATGAGCGACATTACTGTTGTGATGGTTCTCTCCTTGGATGCTTGGATGGAGAGGAGCGGGTGGCGGGGAATCCTGGTATTGGTGGTGCTTCAGCGAAGGTGGCTCCTAGATCATGTTCTGTAGGCTCGGCCTGGTGACAATGGGTGGTTGAACTACTGAGTTGTGTTGCGAAGGTTCTTATGGGCAAAATCTCAGCGCTCCGGCGCCAGCGACGGTGATGTCTCTGGGTGTCGTAATCCTCTTGGCCAGGTGAAAACCCTTGACTATCCCAGTTTCGATTACGATGGCTTGATGCATCGTCATCCTCTTGGGGGCATCATCGTGGAGCTCGGGTACCTCTCGGTCTCTATTCAGTGTCATCGGCGGAAAAACTCAGATCATGCATCTAGGCACTTTTGACGCTAGCGTCGGGTGTTCATGACAGGTTCCTATCTTATACATGTGATTCTGCCTTCACCACTCTCCGTCCTCGTTGTCTGCTGGCAGGATCCAAGCGAGAGGGGATGCGGCCCTCTCCGACGACAACTTGGTGGGTTTGGTGTGACTACGTCCAATGGTTTCACAAGGTGGCATGATGTCACATCTAATTAGTAGTCCCGAGTGCTCCATCGGGATGTGACTACTCCCGTATTTTGGGTTTATCTTTGGTCTGCTTTGTAAGATAGTTCTCTTGTCACTTTGTATCTGTTTGGCCATGTTGTGGATTTATTTAAAAATCGGGACGAAAGCCTATTTCAAGGAGGAGTAATCTTTTGATATATTGAATGCATTTAAAATAAATAAATAAAATTTCTAAACATGAAAGACTGTACTAGCAAAGTACGGCATGTCTGTACTTGATTCAGATATACATACTACGGACTTAATTAAGTTCCAAACAAGTATGGCTGCCTTCATTAAGTTCCAGGAACTCACACTTAATCAAATTCGAATACAACAGACCTTTTAGCTCTTTACTTATGCTCTTTGGATGACAGTCATCCTTTCTGGCTAAACTACGGTACACCTGCTTTTGGTCACATTCGAGTAAGAAAGTCCGCGTGCCATGTTGCAGAACATTAAGACCTCTTGGAATTTGTCCCGTCTACATATTTAATTGTTATGTGCATCTTTTGCGATGTCGATCTCTACATCTGCCTCTACCTTTGTCTCTATTTTGATGGACTCTTCGGCATGGAGTGACATGGCTTTATATTGATAGTAGTGTGAGCATATGAGGAAGTAGAAAAGGTTCAGTACTCCCATGACGGCAATGAAATAGAAGTAGTAGTCAAGTTTGCTGAGATTAATATCCTCTGTCAACCAGCTTCTGTGGCCATATCTGCTGGTCACCTGTTTTGTGATGTTTGCCAGGGCAGTACTCAAGTAGATTCCTGCAGCTAAACTAACGAAAAACAGGGATCCTGCTAGGGTTAGCATGTGCTCTGGGAACTGCTTATTATAGAATTCAATTTGTCCAATTGCATTTAAGGCCTCAGCAATACCCATTAAAACCAGTTGGGGGGCAAGCCAAAAGACTGACATCGGTGATATTCCTCCATTAGACAGAGCTGAGTTCCTCCTTTTGCATTCAACAAGTCCTGCTACCACCATTGAAATGGGAGAAATCACCAATCCTGCTCCCTGTCTCTGAAGAAGTGTAATTCCACTTTCCACCCCGGTTAATCTTCTAGCCATGGGTACTAAAAGTCGGTCGTAAATGGGGATGAATAAAGTTAGGGCCATGAAGGATATGGATATAACACAGGCCTCTGGAATTTTGAAGTGTGGCCCAAGGTGACAATCCATTGTTAATGTTTGCAATATTACGTAGGTGAACTGCTGAGAAATCGCCATGAAGCATATGATGCCAGAAATACAAATAGGCACAATTCTTATCAAACATTTAACCTCTTCTATCTGCTGGATACTGCAAAGCTCCCATGAGTTTCTTGCAGAACCGTCATCATTTATATCACCATCCCTTACGATTGCACCTTTGTTCAGAAACCTGAGGATGAATCATAATGAATAGCGGGTATACATTAGCATTTACATATAATTCTTTCAAATGATTAGTACCTTTTTTTTGCATGATTGTCATGTTGTTTGTTTGTATTTCTATTTCAGTTTATTGAGGCAGTCAGGACATCATACTGTACTCAATTTACTTGCAGAAAAAGGGTTTATATTTACCTACACATGAATTTTTCTGCATGTTTCTAGCAAGTACATGGAATGTAGCTACCTGGTAAATAGATGTATGCCAGTGTTCTTAACCCTATTTTGCAAGGTTGGATATATCCATAGTATTATAATACCTAAATGTACAAGTCCTCCAACTTATTAATACACAATGAACAGAAGTTACACAGCAAAACCTTAATCTCCGCAAAAATAGTTTTTTCCTGGAAAAAGCGCGGTGCTTTTTTTTTGGAATAAGACGGTATCCGGTGGCATTTTTGTGGATATTTTGAGACAGTATTAAATGTTATCATCCTCAAAAAAAGGTATCAGATAGTATCAAATGGGGTTATATCTTTATTATACCTGAACTGGGAAGTAAGTGGCAGCCTGAAAATACGGTTTCCCTTTGTTGGAGGGTTGAAGAGCAGCAAGTCTTGTTGATTTATATCGTGAGGATATGGAAGCTTGAGTCTTCTCTTTTTAAACGATACCATTAAAACTTGGGCAATTCCAGTGAAGATGCTTCCTTCTGGTACTACATGGACATACAATCTCGTACCCATAAATAAGACCATAATTCCCATCATCATGAAAAATGTGGGTATGCCAAATCCTATTGGCCAGCTGATATCATTTTGTATGTAGACGAGGATAGTCAAAGAGAACACCAGGGCAGCAGTAGTTGTGCCATAGTACCAGTTATAATAGCTGCTCAGGCCCTTCCGGCTTTTTTCATCAGTCATATCGAATTGGTCTACTCCAAAGGGCAGGCTGCATGGTCTGATTGCTCCGCCACCGATGGTTAGAAACCCAAGAGAAAGGTATAGCACACCCAGCTGGAGTGTTGATGGACTATTGCAGTGTCCACCTAATTGGGTTGTTTGATTGCAGCCTGGTGGTTTCAGAGCAGGAACTGATGCAGATAAAGTCAATCCTAGCATCCCCTGTTTTTGCAGCAAATAAACACACACATTAGACTCTGAGCAATGCAGAATTTAATTTTAACACTGTAACATTTGCCAGCATCTTGTGGAAATTTAGTGCAGTTGCATTATTCATGTTTTTGTAGTTCATATAAGGTTGTTGCCATCGAGCAAGTGCGATATATATATATATATATATAGAAACCCTATATATATATTTGAAAGAGGCAAAAGCTTTGCCTGCTATATTGATAGAGAAGATAGCAACAAGGTTATAAAAGAAGCAAAACGGCAGAGGCCAATTAGATGATACCAAGGATCAGGCTAGCCAAATGTTTAGCACCGGCGGCTCCCCAAGCAAGTACAATCTTACAAGAATATACATCTTTAAATCTTAATAAAGTGCATTCTGTCTTCCCAGTCTTTGCATTTGTACTTGAAGCAGCATGAAGTAATAATGGGAAATCTCAAATGTGGCCTGTCTGAGATAGTGATTCCTTAGAACAGCTAGACAGTACTAAATAAATATCATTTGCTGAGATATCAAGTTTTTGTGCAGTAAAATCATAGATAAAGTGTAATCATTTGCTATGGTTAATTGCACATGCCATTTCACTTGCTCATGTTAACAATATTGCTGGCTATTCCATTCATTTGTTAGAGACTTACTTCGACAACGAGGACAGAGGACTGATGACACAACAGCAGGTGAAATGAGGCTGTGGTATGGACATACCAGGAAGCTAAAGAAGGATCCATAGGCCAGGGTTCTGAACCTTCCCAAGTAGGCGTCGGAGATGAAGGCGCCTAGCAACGGCGCAAAGTTAAGAGTACCATAGAAGATGTTGGTAATGTTTGCTGCCGTGAGCTGCCCAATGTTGAAGCGCTTCACAAGATAGACCGTCAGATTTGCTGCCACCCCAATAGATCCAACACTCTCGAATGCCACGGTTGCTGCATACAAACAGACAGACACTCAGTACTGTACCAGCTTATGATTAGATTTTGAGTTTATTCTTGTGCAGAATATGTTAGTGTGCCGTACAAAGTTGCAACTAATGTCAAACTTTTGCTTTTCGTGTGTTCATCCCGACTCTCATTTGTTCCTCTTTTTTGACGAAGGCAGCGAGCACTGCTTTCATTTGATTAGAAGGAGAAATAAAAGGGTTCAGTTACAACCAAACAAACAACAACGACCAGAGAGCACTCTGTCGAAGACAAACAGCAACGCAGGCCTAAATACAAACAGGAAATACAGCACTGACGTAGAGTAGGAAAAATGCTAAGCTGGAGCTGAAAAATTGGGCAACACTTTAAGAAGTTGTAGAGTAGGGAAAATGCTAAGTTGGAGCTGAAAAAATGGCCACACTGTGAGAAGTTTCAGTCCCTATGCTAAGCTAGAGCTGAAAAAATGGTCCCACCCAGAGAAGTTGTATAGTGGAAAATGCGGCAAAGTACGTGGGAGATTTCCCTATTTGTTCTGTAATTCTCAAGTGATAAGAAAAAATGGTGCCATCCTGAGTATCATCTATATCCAGGTCGATGATACTGTCCATTTGCTGCAACCACGTCTTGTGCATCTGAAGCTCTGTTCTAAATAAACTGTGTTTAGTTTTGGAACCTCTGTTTGTTCAGGTTACTAGTTCAGACTGCATGCAAAGCAAGCTGCATTGACTGCGTTAACCAGCATATCTGTGATGTTATAGGACTATGTGTAACAGTATACTGGAATAGCATTATTGATGCTGATACATCAGTCCATACTGTTATAGCACTTGTATCCACTGATTAATTGATAAACATGTATATAGACTTTGACACCTACTGCTTGTCAAGTAACTAACAGTAATTAACACTGTCCTCTAAGATATTAGTGGCAGTGCCTAAGAAGATGCCTAAGAAGTTTACTTGCAAAAAATATCACATGAATATCTATCCTTGAGACTTTGCACATACATGATCCATTGTACTAGGAGTACAACAGACTTTGTACTACCCTTGTTTCTTGTTGTTTTAAATTAATTTTCTTGATGTAACATACTGGTCTTGCCCCTAGTGTTACTTATTGTAAGTACTCCTAGCAACATGTAATGTTTGAATTACTCCTGAAAATTTTCTCAGTGAACTGGATTTGTTTACATCAACTCCTAGTATAACCTGTACTGCAAGCAAAGTAGTGAATATGTCAAAATTCAGTCATCCTAGTCTTGATATTCTACAGCCACACTGATTTACCCAGTTGGTGGTATTGAGGTACTGTTTTATAATAAGTGGTTCAGACATAAATTGGAATGCTTAACTTGCTAAATCCAGTCTACCCGAAAACATCTGGTGCCACAGAAAAGCCATTGCACATTATGTAGGGAGTGTTTCAGTTGCTCGTTATGTTTGTATACTAGTACTGAATGCTTGATCCAAATCCTAATAGTGTTGTAGTTTTTGGAGTAGTGTTGTAGTAGTCAACTTGTCTACTGAATAAATTCAGTAATCTGGAACTTGTCTACTGAATAAATTCAAATGAAATTCAGAGCTCTATGTCTGTCTGAATTTTTACAACGGTGGATATGAATTTCCTATGCAGGTTGTGAAATACGTCGAGTTTGGTCTTCCATACATCATACTGCTGGTGGCTCACTATACTGTGTTATGATTCTATTGTGCATAACTTCGGGCTGACCACTTGGTATTGTTTTCATACATCGTGTCATTTCCTGAATATTTCTTAGCTTGTACGGAGTAATTTTTTGTTTGCATACAGGAACTGGAACCGTTTGCATATCTGAAACTGTTTGCCTACCTTCTTCTTCAGAGTAGCAGCACGAGCACCACCGGCGAAAGGGGAGAAGCAGGGGGGCACGGCGGAGCGGCAATGGGGTGGAGCAACCCCCGCGGGAGGTGGGACGACCTCCGACGCCGAGCGGAGTGGCGGCTCCTGATCCCGCTTGGAAGACGACGGACGCGTGCGCAGCAACCCCTGCTCCGGCTCCGACTCCATGGCGCTCGAGCTCGACCAAGCCCTCGCCTCCGTGGCGCCAGGCAGTTGCAGAGGCGAGGGAGGACGACGACAATCGGCCTCGCCTCCGTGGCGCTCGACCTGACCGAGCCGCACTCGCAAATCGCCAGAGACCTCGCCTCCCTTGTCTTGGCTAGGGACAGGTGGGGCGACCCCCACAGGAGCCCTCTCGACGGTGATCGGAGTGGCGATGGAGCGGCAACAGGCCGCGGGGGACCGGCGGACGGCGGACGGCGGACGGCGAGGAGGACCAAACCTGGCCAACGGGCCACTCCTTAACGGCACGACAGCCCGCGCAAAAAGCCAGGCAACGGCCCGACCCGGCCCATGGCATGTCGGGCCGTGCTGGCCCATGAAAGAGCGGGGCCGCGGTCTGAGGCATGCGTGCCAGCCTGGCACGGCCCGTCAATGTGTAGCGTTCAGAGGCACAAAAAAAAAGAGTCCCAGCGGGACTCAAACACAGGATCTCCGGCATCCCGCGCGAGCAACTAACCACTACGCCAGTGAATCTTAGCTGATAAATTATAATTTTAATTGATATTATAGATTAATTTAGACGGGATAAAGAAAATCAATGACGGACCAGCGTGCTTGACGGGCCACGGCCGGTACGTGAAGCTTTCGTGTCGGGCTCGGGCCGCCAGATGAGGCACGTGTGCCGGTCCGGCCCAACACGTGGCTTAGCGGGACACAGCAGGTCGTGCCGCGTGCCAGGCCTGGGCCGTGCCGGGCCGGTCCGTTGGCCAGATTTAAGGAGGACGAGGGGAGAAGATTTGGATTTGATTTTTCAATTCCATGCCAAATCTGAACGTTTTTAAAGTCTGAGGATTTTCTTTGCAAAATTAAAAATAAACTAGGTCTCCAACATCTTTTTTAAACGGAGTGAGTATTATTTTGGATGTACTCCGTATTTGGTTTTTGGTACCGTTGAGCAGGCTCTTGCCAGCCTCTGTGAAATAGGCCTAACAAATACTCCCTACGTTTCGAAATATAAGATGTTTTAGTTTTGTAAAGCAAATGTATCTAGACTTCTTTTAGTACGTAGGTTCACTCATGTGTGAAGTGAATCTACACACTAAAATAAGTCTAGATACATTTTATTCACAAACCTAAAACATCTTATATTTTAAAAAGAAGGGAGTATATTCTACTATATATCCGATCCATAATAAGTGTGCTGATTTAATATAAAATATTGTACTAAATCAATAACATTTATTATAGACTAGAGGGAGTACCTAAAATCATGATCCCTCCGGTCCTCTTTCCTATTTGAGCAAGTGCAGCATCACTAAAGCATGACATAGGGTTAGGAACACGAAACCGCTGCTATTGTGGGGTCGTGCCACCCATCCATCATTCGCTTCCATATTCGTCTCGTATCGTCGTATTCGGTCTTCATCCATTTTACAATATATGTTTCTGTGGTTTTTTGCATTCGTTTCTGGCTTTCCAAAAAAATATAAAAGTAAACACGGCAGAAATTAATTTCGTTTTGGTCCGCTTTATCCCTGATGATAATAAGGCTTGACAGCACTTGATTTTATTGGAAAACAAGGGCCGGATCTGACCTGGTAGTAAAACAGGTGAACCGAAGCAAAACCTGAGAAATTCTAAGCATTTCATTGCATTTCTCGTTTCAGACACAATCTTTTAATTATCTGTTATCCCCTTCCTAATGTCTACACTGTGAAAACTCCATATTATCCCTGGGTGGTGACTTACCTTCCATGGTAATAGTAGATTAAGCCATTGGAACGTGCCGATTTGACAATCTATAGTGATTTGGGAGCAGCTTAGGGCATGTATAATAGTAGAAAAAACATATCTTCTCTTAACTCCGCGTCATCTAATTAAAGAAAGCAATCTATATAAGTTGCACAATACATCATCGATCTGTTAATTAATGGCCTAGGCTCTCTCCCAATTATGACTCCGTCTATAGCAAGGTGCGGTGCATTAGGACTTCTACAATAAGATTTATTCCAAATTAAAAGTTGGAGCATGTTAAAAGCCCCCTTTTGTAATCATGGGACTCCTTTCTCACCCGGTCCGAGGCTCCGAGTTATTACTACCAACTCTAAATTTCCGTAATATTAAACAGACACTCCAATTCGCAAGCACGAGGAGCATGAAAACAGATCAAGGGGAAAAAACGCGCTGATGTGGTGCATGATGTGGTGCATATGCAAGTCTAATCTAATCATCAAGGGAAGAAAATTAACAAAGTACGTGCATCTCCTTGGCAAAATGGGAAAAGTATCAACTATCAAGGCTACTACTTCCCCCGTTTTAAAATATAAGATGTTTTAGCTTTGTGAAGCTAATATATCTAGATTTTTTTTAGTATGCAGGTTTATTCATGTTTGGAATGAACCTACACTAAAACAAGTTTAGATTATCTTTATAAACCTAAAATATCTTATATTTTAAAACGAAGGAAGTACTAATTAAACCCGCGATCGACCTTGCTGGCCGAGCGCTCGGGGCAGAGCCGGACCGCGCTCCGGCCACGCTCCTGTACGTACAGGCTTATCTGAAGGACAAATCTCGCAAAAGGAAGCAGGTTGGGAGATGGTCGGGGAGACGGGAAGCAAATATTTGCTCTGGCCCGTGCATTAGTGCATACTCCCTACGTTCCAAAATATAAAATGTTTTAGATTTGTGAAAAAAACGAATCTAGACTTATTTTAGTAGATAGTTCGTTCAATTTTAAAATAAATCTACACACTAAAATAAGTCTAGATTCATTTTCTTCATAAATCTAAAACGTCTTATATTTTGGAACGGAGGGAGTATGTACGTACCTATGATGAAGGGCATGCACTTCCATCCCCGAGCTGCCTTCTTCCTCCTGCCGCCGTTCATCTCCAACGCCTGACCACCTCCCACCTCCACCGCCTCCACTGCAGCACAAGTGGCGACGGCGGTGGCGGCGGCCATGTCTCGGAGAGAAAAATGGTCGGTCGATCGGAAGCTAGCTAGCAATCTCCAAAGTCCAAACGCTCCGCGTCACTGAAGAGGTCCCTGTGTGTGCCTACATCGGCTCATATATAACGACAGGAGCTGGCTAGCGTCATTTCGCCGGAAGGCAAGCAAGCGTTTCGGTCGGGGGCGCTACACGACGTGCTAGCTTACCTGAGACTGAGAACTGGCATCGCCGTTTCGGCCGGTTTCGTCACGCTGCTGCATGGATATCTGTGTGCAGACGCAAGCACGCACCGGCACCCCGTACGCCGCCGACGATCGGCATGCGGCGCGCATGACTGGGTTGAGCGCGCCCCGGAAGCTAGCTGTAACGTGTCCCGGGTTGCGCGCGTTCTGACTGTAACGTGTCCCGGGTTATATGGAGGCGGAGTTAGCTTGATGTGCCACGCTGTTCTGTCACTAGACGTACAGTCTTTTTTTATCAGTCCTTTTTATTATGAGGTAACAATTGCTCCCTCCATTTCAAAATGCTATGAAACGGTCTGTGACGTGCATTTTCGTACAACAACTCGTCCGCTGTGCTGCACTCCTATAGAACATTGTCTCCGATGTGCAGAACTCATGCAACCAATCTCTGGAGCTGACACGCTTCCTATCCACGTCGGAGTTTCCTTTTGCAACAAAGCCCTTTGAAGAACAGCAATTCTTAAAAAAGTCCCTCCCGTCGAGACGTCATAGTGGCCATGATTTTTTACAAAAAAGACCCTGTGTCAGAGGTGGAGCTCGACCTAGGATACGATGAATGATGTTCCGCATGTCGAAACTACGATGAAGATCCGCCTTACTATGGTTAGCTTCTACTGAATTCTTGGAGCCATTGGAGTTCATCTCCAATGTGTTGCGTCGTCGCGGAGGGGGTTGTAGGTAGGGTTCACGTCGATGATCCATTGCAAATGGAGTCCGCGAGGTGTGTGGTAGTGTGTACGAATCATTTGCCCACATGTTTTGTGAAGAAATTATCATTTTTATGTTGTCATGTTTTGGTGCATGTAAAGCAGTTGAATTTGCCTCAAATCTTGTTGATTGAGTTGTGTTAGGGTCTGATTGAGGTGTGATTTCCATTATAAAGAAGCAGTTGAGGTGTAAGATGGTAGTTTTGGGGAGTAAAGTTGATGCATTGTAGCAATTCTTGTGTTACCAATGACTTTGTTGAATGTACTAAAAGTGTGACACTTTCTATCAGTTAACTGAATTAGCAATTGAATTTTCTAAATGTATCAAATAAATTTGTATGGTTTGTGTACTTGTTATATAGTTGTAAATTTTAGCACACTCTGAAATAGGAAAACATAAAAAATAAGCACATATTAAGTTAAATGAATTTTATAAACTTGCCTACCATGTGTTTCAGTTTACAAAATTTGTGTTGTTTTTCCTCTCTTTGACTAGATGATCCTGACAAATGCACATTAGTTTTGGAGCATAATGTTTTTTGTGGGCTGAAGAGCAATTTTGAATATGTTGCTGGCATTTAGTATTGTTGGAAAATTGGAGTGTTGACACCTTCTCTCTTGTATGGATTGAGGAGTTCGTCAGGGCAGGAGGCAACAATGTGAATGACAGAACAAGGGTTTATTGGTGCCTTCCTAGGACATAAATGAAAGATGGTATGCCCCTAATTGAGAATGATTCTGACATAGTTGCAATGATGGTAACTGTCAAGGATGAGAAGAAGTTGTGCATGATGGTGGACCACATCGAATTCCTCAAGGGTCTTAGAGCACATGTGATCATACCAATTCCTATCAAATATATAGGACATAATTTCTCAATTGCGACAGTTAAGGATGATTGCAACTCATCTGCAATCATCCGTGCAAGATAGAAAAAGAGTGAGGCCACAGATCTACAAGACAATGATAGTGACACTGACCGTGAATATGATACAAAGGATGGGGATGATGAAATTTTTGGATAATGTTGACATTGACGTTAATGACAACAATAAGCAAACAAAGATAAAGAGGAATAGGATGATGCTGGCCTTGACCATGATGATTTAAATTTGACAATGGAGCAATACATGCAGTCAAAATACAAATTTAAGGAATTCAATCCTAAGGTGGATATGGAAACACAAATCTTCAAAATTGGCATGATATTTTCCTCAATTATAGAATTCAAAAAAGTTTTGAATGCATATAGTGTGAATGAAAGAGTCAAGATTAGGAAGCCAAGAAATGAAGCAACAAGGTTAGATGCTTGTTGTGAAGAAGATTGTCCTTGGATGATTAATGTGTCACAAGACAACAGAGAAGATGCCATTGTAGTGAGGGAGTTATGTGATGACCACACAAGTGAGAGGATATGGGAACTCAAGACACTCATAACTCCATTCTGCACATCAATTTTTGTTGATGAGTTCAGAGAAAACCATAAATCACATTTGAAGGGACTTGCAACAAAGGTGCAAAGGAAATTCAACATGTGCCAAATAAATATAATTTAGGTAGAGCAAGAAAGACTGCATAGAGTATCATTCATGTAATGAGGCAGAGCAGTTCTCACTTTCTGTGATTATGGCCAAGAGTTGAGGAGATCAAATCCTGGCTCAAGATTCTTCCTTAGCACATATCAACTAAAGAGGCAACAGATCTTGTTCCAAAGGAGCATTTGGCAACATTCTTCAGGTCCTATTATTCATGTAAAGAGAGATTTCTTGGAAGGTTGTGGACCATTAGTTTTCATAGATGGATGTCACATTAAGACAAGATACAAGGGTACAATCATGCTTACTATAGTTGGTATTGATCCCAATGATTGTATCTATCATATTGCAATGGGGGCTTGTTGATGTAAAATGCAGTAGATCATGGTAATGGTTTCTTACCACTTTGAGAGATAACCTCAACATTACTAACACTTCCACATTCAAAATTTTGAGTGACAACAGCTCAAAAAAAATTATGAGTGACAAGCAAAAGGTATTTTTATCCTTAATATTCTAGCAATGTTCTTCTAGTATGTGGGTTGCATTGCCTTAATTTTTTTTCATATTTTATGCATATTTAAATTTCCAGGTGCTCATAAATGTAGTTGTTGGAATTATGCCCTAGAGGCAATAATAAAGGTGTTATTGTTATAATTCTTGTTCATGATAAAGTTTATACTCCATGCTAGAATTATATTAAGCGGAAACTTTGATACTCGTGTGGTTTATGAACAACACCGTGTCCCTAGTACGCCTCTATGGACTAGCTCATTGATTAATGATGGTTAAGGTTTCCTAACCATAGACATGATTTGTCGATTAATAATGAGATCCTATCATTGGGAGAATGATATGATGGACAGACCCAAATCAAGCAGAGAAATTAGATCGTGTCATCATGTTCATCTTTGCGAAGCTTTTTCTTATGTCAAATATTATATTCCTTAGACCATGAGATAATGCAACTCCCTGGTATCGGAAGAAAGCTTTGAGGTCATCAAACGTCATCCTATGAGAGGGTGATCATAAAGGTGTCTCTCAGGTGATCGAAAAGTACTTGTTGGGTTGTATGTATCGAGATGGGATTTGTCCCTCCCAAGTCGGAGATATATACTTCGGGCCCACTCGGTAATCGATATCAACACCACTTGCAAGCATGTGGTTAAGGAGTTAATCACAAAGTGATATCGGATTACGGAACGAGTAAAGTACTTGCTGTGAACGAGATTGAACTAGGTATGCCGATACCAACAATCAAATCTCGGGCAAGTAAAATATCGCGTGACGAAGGGAATATATATATATATATGGGATTAATTGAATCATGGCATCTTGGTTCATCCGATATGATCATCGATGAATATGTGGGAGTCAATATGGGTTTCCAGACCCTGCTGTTGATTATTGATAGGAGATCATGTCCGCATATTCTCGAACCTGTAGGGTCACACACTTAACGTGCCTCGACGCTAGGATAGAATGGATAATTGGTTTGTGAGTTTTTGTTCGGAGTCTCGGATGTGATCCAGGACATCACGAGAGGTTCCGGAATGGTCCGGAGAATAAGATTCATATAAAGGAAAGCAGTTTTTGGATTTCGGAATTGTTTTGGAATGTTCGGTATTGTACTAGAAGGTTCTAGAAGCTTCCGGAGTGGGACCAACATGGCCCCACTTGTCGGAGGGGGCATGGTCCTACGAGGGATTGCCCTGGACACATTGAGCCAGGGGCACAAGGCCCCATAGGCCCAGCCGTCCATAACCCTAGGGGATCTTCTAGAAGTGGGGGGAACTTGCCCCCCACTCCACCCTTGTGGCCGCTGGCCCTAGGGCTTGGAGGAGGGGAAAAGGGGGCCGGCCAGCCCCCTATATAAGGTGGGCAAGGGGCGCACCCTCCCCCCACCCCAAACCCTAGCCGCCATACTGCTGCCCTCCTCTCTCTCTCTCTCGCCCTGCCGCAGAAACTGTCCACCTTTGCACCACGCTGTCGTGCTATAGATCCAATCTATCTTCCCACCCCACTTTCTGGACCGAGGAAGGAGGAGAAGTCGCGGTGCCGTACGTGTGCATCTCTCGGAGGCGTCGCCACTTGCGGCGTTGGATCGGATCGGATCGCGAGGAGGAGAAGGCTAGTACAACTACATCAACCACGTTCTGTTGAACGTTCCGCTGTGCGATTTCTTCAAGGGTATGGAGATCTCATCTATCCCTCTCGTTGATTGCATCTCCTAGATTAGATCTTGGCTTTCCCGTTCGCATCCATAGATTTTTTTTGATTTACTATGCTGCGAAACCCATCAGTGGTATCAGAGCTAGATCTATGCGTAGATGTGTTTCACGAGTAGAACACAACATGCTTGTTGCGGGCATTGATGTTTTCTGTTGCAAGCCTCTTGTTGTGTACTTCTTATGACGCGGGATAGTGAGATCGAAGCGGTCCAGGCCAACTTTACGCGACCTCGTTCGCGAGACCGGCTCCGCACTTGACGTGTGGCTTGTTCCACACATGCGGCTGGTGGATGCCAGTTTCTCTCACTATAGTTGTCATGGGATTTACACTGGATGTTGGCAACCATAATATCACCGTTGTGGCTTTCCGTAGGTAAGAATCGTTCTTAGCTTGTTACTCTCATAAGCCACGTAAAACATGCAACAACAAAGTAGAGGCGTCTAACTTGTTTTTGCAGGGAGTGTTTCTATGATATGGTATGGCCCAAGATATGATGTGTATGTTGTATGCAATGATCATGTTTTGTAATATTTCACGACTTGCATGTCGATGAGTACACAACCGGCAGGAGCCATATGGTTGTCTTTATAATTGTGTATGACCTGTGTGTCAACTTCTTATACGCCATGTAATAGCTTTACTTTATCGCTAAGTAGTTAGCAATAGTTGTAGTTGCTATTCGTGGTGGAGGCAATCATGGTGGAGTGATGGAGATCATGCTGGCACTCACAAGATGGAGATCATTGCGTGGAGATTGGCTATTACCATGTCACATAAAATTATATGCATGTGATGTTTATCCTTTTATGTATCTTATTATGCTTAGATTGCAACGGTAGCATTATAATATGATTCCTCACTTAAAGATCAAGATAAAATTGTGTTCTCTCCATGTATGCACCGTTGCGAAAGTTCGTCGTGTTCAAGCATCTCATGATGATCGGGTGCTATAAACTCTACGTTCACATACAACGGGTGCAAGCCAGTTTTGCACACGCGTAAATACTTGGGTTTGACTTGACGAGCCTGACATGTACAGACATGGCCTCGGAACACACGAACCGAAAGGTTAAGCATGAGTCATATGAATGATATGATTGACACTTTGTTGTCCACCATTGAAACCACATCTCTTCTCGTGAAGATTGGATTAGGTGTGGTGAATTTGGATCATGTTCACTAAACAACTTGAGGGATGTTGAATTTAGTGGGAGTTTATCTAGTAATTTGATTAAGTTGAACTAGTTATCATGAACATAGTCTAAATTGTACTTGCAAATTTTGTAGATCAAATGGCTAAGTCCAACTTGAACTTCAACATTTTTGTTGAGAAAGAAAAGCTTAAGAACAATGGGTCTAACTTCACCAACTGGTTTAGCAATCTGAGAATCATTCTCGCTGGCGGACAAAAGGACTAGTCCTTGAGAAAGCTCTAGGTGATGCCCCTGCTGTAGATGCGCCGGCTGATGAAAAAGTTGTTTATCAGTCGCGCAAAGATGATTATGGTGTGATTAAGAGCACCATGTTGTTTGCTATGGAATCGGACCTTCAAAATCGTTTTGAGGAGTTCGTCGGGCCCTTTGAGATTCTTGAGGAACTGAAAACCATGTTTCAGACTCAGGCCCGTTCTAAGAGATATGAGATCTCTGAGAAATTCTTTAACTGCAAGATGGAGGAAGGGAGTTCCGTTAGTGAGCTCGCCATTAAAATGTCGGGCTACACTCAACGTCTTGAGCAACTAGACTGCAGGATTCCAGAAGAGCTCAAGATTGGCAAAGTTCTGCAATCACTCCCTCCTAGCTACAAAGGTTTTGTAGTTACTCATAATCAGATTGGTTCCACTGATACGATCACTGAGCTCTTCGCTAAGCTGAAAGCTGCGGAGGTGGACATCAAGAAAGATAATCATGTGTTGATGGTCAACAAGCCCCCCAGCTTTAAGAAAGGTAAGGGTGCAAAGAAGTCCTTCAAGAAAGGCAGCAGCAAGCGCGTTGCCCTGCTGAGAAGAAGCTCAAGTCTGGACCTAAGCCGAACACTGAGTGCTTCTATTGCAAGGACAAGGGTCACTGAAAGCGCAACTGTCCGAAGTACTTAGCGGACAAGAAGGCTGGCACCATTAAAGGTATATTTGATATATATATATGTTATTTGATGTTTACCTTACTAGCGCTCGTTGTAGTGCCTAGGTATTTGATACTGGTTCAGTTGCTAATATGTGTAACTCGAAACAGGAGCTACATAATAGACGGCGGCTAGCGAGGGATGAGGTGACGATGCGCGTTGGCAACGGATCAAGAGTTGATGCGATGGCCGTCGGCACGCTCTCTTTAGTTTTACCTTCGGGATTAGTTTTAAACCTTAATAAATGTTATTATGTGCCTGCGTTGAGCATGAACATCATATCTGGATCGTGTTTATTGCAAGACGGTTATTCATTTAAATCGGAGAATAATGGTTGTTCTATTTATATGAGTAACATCTTTTATGGTCATGCACCTGCTAAGAATGGTTTATTTCTTATGAATCTCGAAAGCAATGAAACACACATTCATAACATTGAGGCTAAGAGATGCAAAGTAGATAGTGATAATTCAACTTATTTGTAGCACTGCCGTCTAGGTCATATTGGTGTAAAATGCATGAAGAAACTCCATTCTGATGGACTTTTGGAGTCTCTTGATTTTGAATCATTTGACACGTGCGAGCCGTGCCTCATGGGCAAGATGATCAAAACCCCGTTCTCCGGAATAATGGAGCGAGCAATGGACTTGTTGGAAATCATACATACCGATGTATGCGGACCAATGAGTGTTTCGACGCGCGGTGGATATCGCTATTTTCTCACTTTTACTGATGACTTAAGTAGATATGGATATATCTATTTAATGAAACATAAATCTGAAACGTTTGAAAAGTTCAAAGAATTTCAGAACAAAGTGGAAAACCATCGTAACATGAAAATTAAATTTCTATGATCCGATCGTGGAGGTGAATATTTGAGTTATGATTTTCTCACGCATCTTAAAGCAAGCGGAATCGTTTCCAACTCACGCCACGGAACACCACAGTAGCAATGGTGTGTCGAACGCAGAATCGAACTCTATTAGATATGGTGCGATCGATGATGTCTCTCTGATTTGTTATCATTTTGGGGTTATGCATTAGAAACCGCTGCATTCACTTTAAATAGGGCACCATCTAAATCCGTTGAGATGACACCGTATGAACTGTGCTTTGGTGCTAAACCTAAGTTGTCATTTCTTAGATGTGAAGCTTACGTCAAGAAGTTGATGCCGGACAAGCTCGAACCCAAAGCAGAAAAATGCGTCTTCATAGGATACCCTAAGGAAACGATTGGGTATACCTTCTACCACAGATCCGAAGGCAAAGTGTTTGTCGCAAAGAAAGGATCCTTTCTTGAGAAGGAGTTTCTCTCGAATGAAGTGAGTGGGAGGAAAGTAGAGCTAGACGAGGTTATTGAACCTTCTCTTGAGTTGGAGAGTAGCGCGGCACCTAAAATTGTTCCAGTGCCGTCTGCACCAACAATAGAGGAAGCTAATGGCGAGGATCATGAAGCTTCGGACGATGTTACTACTGAACGTCACAGGTCGACAAGGTCACGTGCCCCTCCTGAGTGGTACGGTAACCCTGTCTTAACTGTCTTGTTGGTAGACAACATTGAACCTGCGAACTATGAGGAAACAATGATGAGCCCAGACTCTGAGAAATGGCTAGAGGCCATGAAATCCGAATTGGGATCCATGAGCGAAAATCAAGTATGGACTTTGGTGGACCCTCCTAGCGACCGAAAGGCCGTTGAGTGCAAATGGATTTTCAAAAGGAAAACGGACGCATATGGTAATGTTACTGTCTATAAAGCACGGCTTGTCGCGAAAGGTTTTCGACAAGTTCAAGGTGTTGACTACGATGAGACTTTCTCTCCCGTAGCGATGTTTAAGTCCATTCGGATTTTATTAGCAATTGTTGTGTTTCATGATTATGAAATATGGCAGATGGATGTCAAGACTGCGTTCCTCAATGGCAACATTGATGAAGAGTTGTATATGATGCAACCCGAAGGTTTTGTCGATCCTAAGGATGCTGATAAGGTGTGCAAACTTCAGCGTTCCATTTATGGACTGAAGCAAGCATCTCGGAGTTGGAACCTTCGTTTTGATCAAGTGATTAAGAGCTTTGGATTTGTTCCAAATTGCTACAAAGCTTGTATCTACAAGAAAGTGAGTGGGAGCTCAGTGACATTTCTAGTACTATATGTGGATGACATATTGATTATTGGAAATGATATTGGTATGCTTAACGATGTGAAAAGTTATTTGAATAAATTTTTTCAAATAAAATACCTAGGAGAAGCTGCTTATATATTAGGCATCAAAATCTATAGAGATAGACAAAGATGCCTAATAGCTTTAAGCCAAAGTACATATCTTGACAAAGTTCTGAAAAGGTTCAGAATGGACAAGGCAAAGAAAGGTGCCCATGTTGTTAGGTAAGATATTGAGCAAGACTCAGTGTCCAGCTATGGTAAACGATGTCCAGCTATGGTAAACGATAGAGAAACCATGAGCAAAGTGCCTTATGCCTCGGCCATAGGTTCTATCATGTATGCCATGCTGTGTACTAGACCGGATGTGTCCAATGCTCTTAGTTTGACGGCGAGATACCAAAATGATCCGAGTGGAACCTTTGGACAGTGTAAAGAACATCCTAAAGTATTTAAATAGGACTAAAGAAATGTTCTTGGTCTATGGAGGTGATGAGCGACTCATCGTAAAGGTTACGTCGATGCTAGTTTCGACCGACCCGGATCGGGATCTGATGAATCGGAATACATGGCTCTTTGAGCGTCAAGTGAAGGAGTTTGGATCAGGAACTTCATCACTGAGCTTGGTGTGGTTCCAAGTGCCTTGGACCCACTGGAGATATTGTGCGACAACACTGGCGCCATAGCATTGGCTAAGGAACCAAGATATCATCCAAAGACCAAGCACATCAACTGCCAATTTCATATAATTCGAGATTATATAACAGATGGAGATCTGAAGATTAGGAAAGTACATACGGATCTGAATGTCGCAGATCCGTTGACTAAACCTCTTCCACGAGCAAAACATGATCATCACCTTAATGCCATGGGTGTTAGATTGTTTCCAAATGTAAACTAGATTATTGACTCTAGTGCAAGTGGGAGACTATTGGAATTATGACCTAGAGGCAATAATAAATGTGTTATTGTTATAATTCTTGTTCATGATAAAGTTTATATTCCATGCTAGAATTGTATTAAGCGGAAACTTTGATACTCGTGTGGTTTATGAACAACACTGTGTCCCTAGTACGCCTCTATGGACTAGCTCATTGATTAATGATGGTTAAGGTTTCCTAACCATAGACATGAGTTGTTGATTAATAATGAGATCATATCATTGGGAGAATGATATGATGGACATACCCAAATCAAGCAGAGCAATTAGATCGTGTCATCGTGTTCATCTTTGCGAAGCTTTTTCTTATGTCAAATATTGTATTCCTTAGACCATGAGATAATGAAACTCCCTGGTATCGGAAGAAAGCTTTGAGGTCATCAAACGTCATCCTATGAGAGGGTGATCATAAAGGTGTCTCTCGGGTGATCGGAAAGTACTTGTTGGGTTGTATGTATCGAGATGGGATTTGTACCTCCCAAGTCGGAGAGATATACTTCGGGCCCACTCGGTAATCGATATCAACACCGCTTACAAGCATGTGGTTAAGGAGTTAATCACAAAGTGATATCGGATTACGTAACGAGTAAAGTACTTGCTGTGAACGAGATTGAACTAGGTATGCCGATACCAACGATCCTCGGGTAAGTAAAATATCGCGTGACGAAGGGAATATATATATGGGATTAATTGAATCCTGGCATCGTGGTTCATCCGATATGATCATAGATGAATATGTGGGAGTGAATATGGGTTTCCAGACCCCGCTGTTGATTATTGATAGGAGATCATGTCCGCATATTCTCGAACCCGTAGGGTCACACACTTAATGTGTCTCGACGCTAGGATAGAATGGATAATTGGTTTGTGAGTTTTTGTTCAGAGTCTCGGATGTGATCCAGGACATCACATCCGATATCTAGTTTGTGGCCCCAAGAAATAAGACTGGATCAAGCTCTGGCTCAGGGGGGTCCCATATACCTCCCGGATGTGGATAGCGCGATAAATCAAGGAACAGGTATCAAGTACTCGGGGTCCTACGGGACACAAGTGGGCGTTCGGAAACCAAATATTATCTATCACCCACCGATGCCTCTGCTTATTTCAATTTTAGTTGTTAAACATGAATTAAAGTGAGCAATAAGTAAAACTATGATCATCTCCAACATCAACATGCGGCAATACATCAATAATTGTGGCATTTGACAACACGCAACAGCACTTGAGCAAGCGACTACGATGCGCAAGTCCAACTATCTACCAAACAACAGGTAATAGGATGTGTCCAAGGCAATATAGGGCTGCACGGTATATCACAGGTACGGACACTAAAGCATCGCAACACAGATAGCAATAGATCAACAGGAGGGAATAAATACTATAAAAGTAAGATAGGTAGAAAGAGATGCTGCTTTGAAAACATTGTCGCAGTTCGTCAGAAGATCGGGTGAAGCTCACATCAACTCAACGGCCTTATCATGAAGAAGCAAAACACTAGAATAAACACGGATGCAATATTTAATACAACGGCAGAAGATCGGCATGATGCATGTATGATGAATGACATGGCAAAGGTGCGATGCGATTAGGTCATATTAAAGGGGGTCCGACAATTAGTTAGATGGTTCGATTGTTTATCTACCCGCAAATTAAATGTGGTTTTAGCATGGCAAAAGATAGCACCGGTTCGCTACACAAATTTAAATGAGGCCGATATGAGACTAGATTTGCCCGCATATGGGCCCCATATTTAATTATTAGGTGAATCGGCATAAGGCCCCCAAACCAATGATATGCAAAGAGATGACAATTAAATATGCAACAAGTTTTATATTTAGCATTTATAAAAGTAGGGTTGGATAAGGGTCACACTTTAGGGTTCGAGATCTTGGTTAGGGTTCGACAGGTTGGTCGGGTCCGAGTTCGGATTGATCCACGGCGGAAGCGTTCTCGGATTACTGGGGTAGATCTTGGCGCATCCATGTCTTCGGTTCATGTCGACGGTCATGGCGTTCGGGATGAAGTACTTGGTCTGACGTCGGGGTCTCGGTGTCCGGGGTGAAGCACTCGGCGTTCTCGAGGGAGTACTTGTCGCATCTATCGTCTTCGGGTTTGCTTCACTCGGGTCCATGTCGGAGTACTTGTCGTCCCATATGGTCTTCGGGTCCCGATCATGGCGTCGAGAAGTACATGTCGTGTCCGTGACGGAGATCTTGAAGGTCCCTGAACTCGGCGAACTTGGCGTACTCCCGGTTCGGGTCCAGGCGCCTCGGATCGGTCTTACGCGCACTCCATATCGTCGCGAAGATCTTGACACGGCCAGCAGACTACAGGACACACGGAACATCTCACCGGCTCTTGAGCATCATCACGAAGCATGTGGCCAAGGCGGCGCCGTCTGGGCTTAAGGAACGATGGCGGCCTCGTCGGGAGGGCGGCTTTGCGAGCTGCGGAGGCGGCCAAGCGGAGGATGGGACCAGGGCTGCGGCGAAGCGACCACGGCGAGGCTCGGAGAGCGACGCTGCGAGACCCACTCGCGACGCTTGGACGTCGAGGCAAGGATGGGACCGGGCGGAGGCTTGCTTTACTGGGGAGGTGGCCGCGCGAGGACGAGCGAGGCAGGTGGCCGGGGAGGGGCTGGTGCGGCGGGAGGAGCTCGCCAGGCGGTGAGGCTCGGCCGGCGGAAGCGTCGTCTGTGGCGACGCCGAGAAAGGAGCTGAAGGGCGGTCCGTCGGAGGCTTAGGCTGCGGGAGGAGGCGGCCGGAGGTGGGGTCGTCATGGCGAACTTCAGCGGAAGAGGAAGAGGCTCAGGCGGAGGAGGGTGCGGCGGAGGAGAGAGGAGCAGTGAGGCGGTCCGGCGAGGGAGGCGGGGCGGAGGTCGAGGCAGGCCGCGGCGGTGGTGGTCCAAGCGATGGCGGTGCTCCTGTGGCGCGGAGAGGTGGAAGCGGACGCGAGGTGGAGATCTGGTGCGGAGGTGGCCGACGCGGGCGAGGGACGCAGGCGCGACTGGCGGGGAGGAGGCGGGGAAGAGGGCCGGAGGCGGGGCTCCTGGCGGCGGGGCTGATGGCGAGGGGAGGCTGCCGGAGGTGGAGAGGAGGCAGGGGGTGGGGAGAGACGTCAGGGAGTGGAAGAGAGGATGGGGGCGGGCGTGGGCGTGGTGGGACAGGCGGGCCCATGGCGGGGTGGTTGGCCCAGGTTGGTGGGGCGGGATGGGTGAGTGGGGCCGGCTGGCCAGGGGTGCGTCGTGTGTCTTTGTGGGTGTGTGGGTGTGTGGTGTTGTGTTGGGGAGAGGGTTGTCTAGGTGGCAGCGTGTGAGTGGTGGAGGGAGGGAGAGAGGTGAGGTGTCGAGAGGGGGTTGGTTGGGGTGAGGTGGAGAGGGGCTGGGTAGAATAGGTTGGGTAGGTTTAGGAATAAGGGGTGGACCGATTTGAAAATGGGGGGTGGTCGTTGTCATTGACCTGCCCATCGCTAAAAATAATTGTAACTTTTATTTGTTTTAAACATGGCTCTTGCAATTCAATAGCCGACAAACAAAATATTCCGGAGACCCGGTTTTGGTTTTGAATAAAGATGGGGCGTTTTATAAAACAAAACGGGCTTTGCGAAAATAGTTTTAGACAAACAACACATGATGATGACGATGCAATGCACAAATTCAACGCGATTTTCTAGTAGTGGTTTTGCGGGATGCCACAATTCGACACCACTAACAATGGATCTCGCCCTCGAGATCCGCCTCATGGTACCGGAAGGAAGGTCGGCGATCTGCGTCTTCTCGCTTCGTTTAGATCCTCGCGAACCACTAACAAGAGGTCGTTGTCCGTGACCGTCAGGAGAACACTCCGGGAACAAAAAGGTTGAAGGTAGAGGTATCAACAAATAAAGCCACCTCTAACTTCCGTGGATGGAGTAAAATTGCTGGATCCACTGATTCGACGTACAAGAGCGAATGATAAGAGTAGTGGTATGGTAGCTACTCCATCCCGCACTCAAACCATTACTCTGCACGCGAATAGACGGATTATGCAACCAACTCTCGGAATCAGACTGAAGATCTCGACAAGCGAGGTTCGGAAACAAAGGAGTGATGCAGACTCCGCATCGGATCTGGCGTAGATGATGTAAATCGTCGGAAAACCGGAAGGCACAAACAAGGACAAAGGATGGTACCACGATGAGCGGATTCCTCGTAGCTTGAACACGGATGGTAGAACACGTTATCGGAGGAGGAAGCGAAACCACGAAGTGGCGGAACCCAACCACGATAATTCACGGACTCGAAGAAAGAAGCGGATTCAAAAGCGTAGAGATAAGAGGAGAATAGCGAGAGGGTAAGGAGTAAAATCAGACCTAATCGAACTATCCAACCGATTTGCAAAATAGTTTTGACACTCTACTTGGCCGTTAGCTAGGTTATCCTCTGGGATGGACTTGTGGGTTATCATAGCTGCTGAGCTCGATACCACTCTGTAACACCCTCGAGAATCGACCCTATGCAAGTTTGAGCGAAACCCGCCAAACCCGCATAGAAACGATTCAAAGGTGCCACCGAGCACTTTCGATGCGGGTGGAAAGCAGTAATAACATTACACAACAGTCCTCGATGGGACCTGAGCAGATATATATATAACAACGACTCCATGAGTCAAGAATACGATATAAGGTACAAAGATCCAAATCACCTTGAAAAGCGGTAGGCGTCCGGCCACGGACAAGATGCAAATGGGGCTAAGAGCCACGAAGAATAACCAATGGCGTCCATAACCCCGAGCCAAGCGGAAGGTAACCCTTAACGACGTCGATCTCAAAACTGCTAAAACAAAGGGTGTCGACAAAGGGTGAAGGAAAAAGAGGCGTCGATCGAGGCGATTACAGCGAGACTAGAATTCGGTCCTCGCCTACATAGGTATGGTGGATCAAGCGGCGGCAACATGCACTAAACAACCTATAGAGACTCGATACAATGGCGGTTATCGAGAGAGATAAGAATGACCTATCCGGATCCAACACAAACTAACACCAAACAAACCCATCTGGTGGTTCCCCTCGATACCAAACGAGGAAGTCAACCGAGAACTCACACAGTTGGCGCTTTTATTTATTCGATTATCGTTGCAGCAATTACTAGTCGTATAGATAATTGTCACGATAAAAGAAGATGGGCCCTTTTAGTTATTCATTCCGTTGTAGTTGCAATTACTAATCGAATCTGAGATAGCATGAGATAACCCAAAACCCAGCAGTTGTTGGTACTTTTATTTAGCCATTCCGTTGTAGTTACAATACTTACTAGTCAGGTACAATGGTCGCAAGCAACACTCCAACAAGCAATTGTGGGAAGTATTATTTAGCCATTCCATTATAGTGAAGCTGATTACTAGTCATTATAAAGTCAAATTTATAGCAATAAACTTTAGTTATGCTTGTCTATGGTCGAGATACTGTGCTCCAAGTCGTCCATATCCGCGGACACGGCTTTGAGAAAGTTTTACCGGCCGGGGGGTGCACCAATAACACACGCTCGATCAACCTCGGAAAAACCAAATCAAAACCCAACGAGGCCTTCACGACAAAGCAATCACAGGATTGAAATATTTGAGGCCACCCCTTAAAGTAGAACCATAGAACCCGGCCGGCTCAAGGGCGGACTTAAGGTTGTGGGGACGGTGTGAGCACCGGGAACCGAAAGTGTGGCTGGGCTTGTCGACACAGCGGAATCGTGCCACGATCCTAAGCGATCTGATGTGCTCCTCGCAAGCGTAAATCTGAGGTAGCATGGCATAAGTACAGGATAGTAAATAAAACCTCAAACTAGTTTGTGGCCCCAAGAAATAAGATGAATCAAGCTCGCTCGGGGGTCCCATATACCTCCGGATGTGGATAAGCGATAAATCAAGGCAGTATCAAGTACTCGGGGTCCCACGGGACACAAGTGGGCGTCGAAACCAAATATTATCTATCACCCACCGATGCCTCTGCTTATTTCAATTTTAGTTGTTAAACAGGAATTAAAGTGAACGATAAGTAAAACTATGATCATCTCCAACATCAACATGCGGCAATACATCAATAATTGTGGCATTTGACAACACGCAACAGCACTTGAGCAAGCGACTACGATGCGCAAGTCCAACTATCTACCAAACAACAGGTAATAGGATGTGTCCAAGGCAATATAGGGCTGCACGGTATATCACAGGTACGGACACTAAAGCATCATAACACGAGATAGCAATAGATCAACAGGAGGAATAAATACTATAAAAGTAAGATAGGTAGAAAGGGAGATGCTGCTTTGAAAACATTGTCGCAGTTCGTAGAAGATCGTGAGCTCACATCAACTCAACGGCCTTATCCGCGAAGAAGCAAAACACTAGAATAAACACCGGATGCAATATTTAATACAACGGCAGAAGATCGGCATGATGCATGTATGATGAATGACATGGCAAAGGTGCGATGCGATTAGGTCATATTAAGCGGAACCGGGGTCCGACAATTAGTTAGATGGTTCCAGTTGTTTATCTACCCCTCAAATTAAATGTGGTTTTAGCATGGCAAAAGATAGCACCGGTTCGCTACACAAATTTAAATGAGGCCGATATGAGACTAGATTTGCCCGCATATGGGCCCCATATTTAATTATTAGGTGAATCGGCATAAGGCCCCCAAACCAATGATATGCAGGCGAGATGACAATTAAATATGCAACAAGTTTTATATTTAGCATTTATAAAAGTAGGGGTTCGGATAAGGGTCACACTTTAGGGTTCGGCAGATCTTGGTTAGGGTTCGACGGGGTTCGGGGTCGGGGTCCAGGGTTCGACGGATTCGGTCACGGCGGAAGCGTTCTCGGATTACTGGGGTAGATCTTGGCGCATCCATGTCTTCGGTTCATGTCGACGGTCATGGCGTTCGGGATGAAGTACTTGGTCTGACGTCGGGGTCTCGGTGTCCGGGGTGAAGCACTCGGCGTTCTCGAGGGAGTACTTGTCGCATCTATCGTCTTCGGGTTTGCTTCACTCGGGTCCATGTCGGAGTACTTGTCGTCCCATATGGTCTTCGGGTCCGGGGTCCCAGTCATGGCGTCCCAGGGAAGTACATGTCGTGTCCGTGACGGAGATCTTGAAGGTCCCTGAACTCGGCGAACTTGGCGTACTCCCGGTTGAGGTCCAGGCGCCTCGGATCGGTCTTACGGGCACTCCATATCGTCGCGAAGATCTTGACATGGCCAGCAGCTACAGGACACACGCGGGAACATATCAACCGGCTCTTGAGCATCATCACAGAAGCATGTGGCCAAGGCAGCGCCGATGCGGGCTTGGGAACGATGGCGGCCTCGTCGGCGAGGAGGCGGCTTTGAGGCTGAGGGCGTAAGCGGAGGATGGGGCCATGCTGCGGCGGCGGCCACGGCGAGGCTCGGGAGGCGGGCTGAGGACCCACTCGCGGACGCCGGACGTCGAGGCAAGGATGGGACCGGCGGGCCGGCTGCTTCTGCAGGGGAGGTGGCAGCGGGAGCGGAGGCAGGTGGCCGGCAGGAGGGGCACAGTGCGGGCGACGGAGGCTTCGGCGTGGCGGGGAGCTCGGCCAGGGAAGCGTCGTCTGAGGCGACGCCGAGAAGGCGGGGCGAGCTTGGCGGCGGCGGCGGTCCGTCGGAGGCTTGGCTGCGGGGAGGAGGCGGCCGGAGGTGGGGGTCGTCAGAGCGAACTCGGCAGCGGCGGAAGAAGCACTTCGGGCGGAGGAGGGTGCGGCGGCGGAGGAGAGAGGAGCGTGGTGAGGCGGTCCGAGGAGGCGGGCGGAGGTCGGCGGCAGCAGCGGTGGTGGTCCAAGCGATGGTGGCGCGCCGGGGGCGCGGAGAGGTGGAGCAGGCGGACGGCGAGGTGGAGATGCGCGGGCGGAGGGTGGCCGACGACGGCGAGCCCGGGGACGCGGGGCGGCGACCTGAGCGGGAGGAGGCGGGGAAGAGGGCCGGAGGCGGGGCTCCTGGCGGCGGGGCTGATGGCGAGGGGAGGCTGCCGGAGGTGGAGAGGCGGACGCGGGGCGGGGTGGGGAGAGGACATGCGGGAGGTGGAAGAGAGGATGGGGGGCGGGGCGCGTGGCTGTGGTGGGACCAGGCGGGGCCCGCGGGCAGGGGTGGTTGACTGGGTTGGTGGGGCGGGATGGGTGAGTGGGGGCCGGCTGGCCGCGGGGTAGGCGTGCGTGTGTGCTGTGGGTGTGTGGGTGTGTGGTGTTGTGTTGGGGAGAGGGTTGTCTAGGTGGCAGCGTGTGAGTGGTGGAGGGAGGGAGAGAGGTGAGGTGTCGAGAGGGGGTTGGTTGGGGTGAGGTGGAGAGGGGCTGGGTAGAATAGGTTGGGTAGGTTTAGGAATAAGGGGTGGACCGATTTGAAAATGGGGGTGGTCGTTCGGGTCATTCGGCCCGTTCGACTGCCCCCGCTAAAAATAATTGTAACTTTTATTTGTTTTAAACATGGCTCTTGCAATTCGATAGCCGACAAACAAAATATTCCGGAGACCCGGTTTTGGTTTTGAATAAAGATGGGGCGTTTTATAAAACAAAACGGGCTTTGCGAAAATAGTTTTAGACAAACAACACATGATGATGACGATGCAATGCACAAATTCAACGCGATTTTCTAGTAGTGGTTTTGCGGGATGCCACATTATTCGATTAAACATGTATGCATATATATATATATATATATATATATAATTCAAGTTCAATATTGATCAATATATTACTCTAGAAATAAGAATGATTACTATGAATTAGACTTGTTAAAAGTTCAAGATTCTTATATGCATGCACTATCATGATCTAGGTATGAAATACCGAGATAAATAGCACTAGTCAATTTACAAAGTTTTCATAATAATTTGTCCTCATTTTTACTTTATTTTCTACATAAGCCTACCTGCTTCAGAGCACCCAAACCATGTTTTGTAATAATATAAATTTATTTATTCATATTATGTCTACAATGCATCCTTTAACATTGTGAACAAGTATTGTGAGTTAAAGTCATACCTACCCGGTTTTAGATCCATTTAGTGGCAAAAATACTCAAAACATTGAAAAAAATTAGAGTTTTTTTATTGAAGCATTTTCTTGGGCATATAATCTTAGGGTAAATATGAAAGCCGATACAAAAATATCAAAATGCTAGTAGGGATTATCCCCTCTTTCTCTCAAAAAAGTAAGAATTTATCTAAAATATCCAGAGCATCTAGACACAACATGTTCTAAATCCTCTATTACTCCACGCCAACCCAACTCCCCCACTGATCATGCCCATCTATATCCACGCTGGCACCGAGTAGCCACATCAAATCCCCAATCTCTAGACAGTCATCTCTGGCGCTCAATCCTCTCCCCCTCTCCCATAGCCGGCGTCACCCAAAGCCCACAACAAAGATGGGGAGGAACGACGCGGAGTCCGGATCAAGTCATGATGGGTTTGGAAGACAAGAGTGGACACAATGACGATGCACCTTTTGGCCAAAATCAGTTCCCTGCATTGTCGGACTACCGCGTGCCAAAGGGGTGGCGCCTCAACCTAAGCGGTGTCCCTGTGACCACGCCGTTTAGGTCACGCGCCGCCATGCAAGCTTGCCATCGGAGCTAGGGGACCCCAAATACGCCGACAATGCACCGTATCGGGCCGAGCCTTTCAAGATGTATCACAAATCCATGTGATGCTCCCTCCGCTAGGGTCTACTAGGAAAACAGCTATAGGTAATTCACATACCCGTGATGCACATGCTAGGTATACCCGTGATGCACATGCTAGGTAATGCCTCATGGGTAAATATTCATGGCGCACCAATTAGCAGTGCCCCACGGGTAGATCACTTACCCGTGGCACATATGTTGGAGGTGCGCCACCATGATGTGTGGGCCAAGGTGCACGGGGCAGCACCCCACTTACCGGTGGCACACTGCTGACAGATGCGCCATGGCTATGTGTACTACCCGTGGGACGCCTCTGTGCCATGCGTCACGGGGTAATGGTGTTGTCCATTTTAAACTCCCCCATCACTGTGGATCGCTTTTAGTTTTGCCAAAAAGTAAAATAAAATGATAAACACTTTAAAAAGTAAACTTTTAGATATAGGTAGGTAATGTGGTCTAGTTTGTAGGAAAATTAATAAACATGAATTTTGAATTTTTTTTTCAAAAAAGGTCACATGCCATGGTAACATGGCCATAACTTTTGCTTATGATGTTGTTTAGCGTTTTTTTTACAATCTTGAAATTCAAAAAGAAAAAATTTACGTCCAAAAGAAGCTTTCCTACATAAATAAAAAATGAGGCCACTTACCCCGTTGCGCATGGCATAGAGGTGCGTCACGGGTAAATTTGGTCGGGATTCAAATTTGAACCGCCCGGTCACGTACCCCCTTCTCCTCCACCCCCACCTTCCCTTCTCATTCTCATCCTCCTCCTCTCTTCTTTCTCCTCCTCCTCTTTTCTTCTCCCTTCTCCTCTCCTCCTTCCCTCTTTCTCCTCCCCTCCTTCTCTATTCTTTCTTTTCCTCCTCCTCCTCCTCCTCCTCCTCCTCCTTATCTCTTTCTCCTCCTCCTTATCCTTTCATCCCCATATCTTCTTCCTCCTCCGCCTCCTCCTCCATCTCCTCTCCTCTGGTCGCACCTCCTCCGGCCACAACCTCCTTCGGCAGCCACCTCCTACCGCCTCAGCCCGACACCTCCCGCTCACACCCGCTCGACGTTGGGGAGGACTAGCGTGGCCATGGCCTCCCGCACCTCCCTGCGGCGGTAGGTTGTGGCCACGACCACGACCACCATGCTCCGGTAAGGTGAGGCGACGAGAGCGATGCGCGGGATTCAATTTCTTTTCTAATTCAAAATGAGGGTGTTTGCTGCAAAAAAGTTGTTTTTTCGAAAAACATACCTATGGCACACCTGGACCCCTACCCGTGGTACACCGGGTGGTACGTCACGGATAACTTTTACTACCTCTGACGCACCACCTAGTGCGCCACAGGTAACGAAAATCAGTGTGCCATGGCTAGCCTTTTTCTAGTAGTGACAGATGCGGTTGTATGCAGCGAAGCACCGGTGACTATGGGCTTAAGTGGCCGCCGACATTGTCAAGCCAAAGCTCGAGGAGTCCGACAACTCCGGCTCCATTGACCGAGAGAGCATCGAGGCCTGCGCAGATTTGCTCGAGGTTGAGCAAATGCCGCCACCGCACCCAATGCACGAGCCCGACGACAAGATAGAGTTGCCGGACACCATGGACTCCCATCATTTGTCGGTGGAGGCCGTCCCCAGCAACTCCGTCAAGTCAGAGCATGCCGAGTCTGATAGCTCCGGCTCCATCAGACTAGGAGGAGGTCGAGGTATACGCAGATCCGCCGTTGGTCGGGCCACCGCTCAAGCACAAGCTCGGTGACGAGCTAGAATAGCCGGACACCATGGCAGCCTATTGTGCGTCGGTAGAGGTCGAGGTAGTCGACATAGTCATTGGCAATCATTAGTCTTACTTGAATCTGAATATTGAGTCTTTAATTCATAGTTGAGCTTTGTAAAGATCGAAGTCTAGTTAAAAGTGACATATGTTTAAATTTATATATGATGTCATAGAATTATCTAGTTAAATTTGACCTTTGTTTAAATTTAGACATAGTAGAATAATAGTTAAAGTAGTTCTCTTTTAGAACTTCTACAACATATTAGAACAAGTAATAGCCGCGAGCGACAACTTTAAACAGTTCCAGGACATATAGATTCCCCATATATAGCAGGACATAAATGACTATAGGTAATAACGAACGACCATGAATGGTAAACAACAATTAGTGCTAAAACAATGGTGAGCCTCGCGAGCCGTTGGATGACGCTATGATCCATCAGGCCCCTTCGTTATCTGAACTGGTGTTTGCGCTATTGACCCTTGGTAACTGAAGACATAGACAGGTACTGACACCAGTTTACAAAATCCCTAGCCGAGAGAGCTGATCGTGAGAGCCAGCCTCGTTGGGACTCGGGTCCTCACAGTTTACTTCTTCCCCAATGGCCTCAGTTTGTCTCCTTTTCTTGCGAGCATGGGCAGGGCTTTCGTGGTCTGACTGATGGACGCTTCTCCATGTTCGGCACCGTCACCGAAGGTAAATACCAACCCACAGACTGTTTGGCAAAATGCCTGTTAGGGATTTTGTTGCCTGCTCCTCGGCGATCTACCAAAATGAGAAGAGCGGGTGGTTCGATGAGGCGGTTGGCTTGTTTGTCGGTATGGTGAGGGAAGGAGTGTGCCCAAACTCGTTGGGCTGTGAGGTGTCGGTTGGATTCCAATCCTTTCGTCCGAACTACGCTGCTTGATTCATATGCCAAACGTGGCTGCCCCATTAGACATGGACTTTGTTTAGTTAAATGAGGGATCCAGGTATAAATACGTGGAATGCAATGATCTCCGGGTTAGTACACAATGATTTGTTCGAGGAGGCACTGTTGGTGTTTAAAGGGTTGTTTCATAGTTGGCGCCAATTCATAATTTTGTGACTATGATTAGCACTGCCTGGTTGCGGTGACGTTGGACTGTGTCAGACTGCACATGGTTACGTGGTCAAGATTTTTTTTTAACAAAGGAGGGGTCTGGAAGGACCCCGATGCTGCCATTACTATTTAAAGCGGTGGGTACAAGATATAAACAGGACCACAAGTAAAAACCAAATTACATAGTAGTCCTGGAATTAAGCAAGAAGGACCCTGAGATAGAAAAAGAAAAGCAATCAAGTCCTTCGCTGACTCCACCGACGAAGAATCCCAGAGCGCCGGCCACCGTCTTGCCGCCGGGGACGAACCACTTGGCGAGAAGCCGGAGAGAAGCGCCGGCGATGGATTCGAAGGGGCCTCCATCTGGGAGGTTGAGAGCACGCCATTCCTGCGCGCAAGCAGGCTGCCCCTGCAGCCAAGGATGCTGGTGGCCATCCAGGCCACCGAGCGATGAGCATGAAAATTTGGCAGCCGACCGCATCCGCGATGGAGCACGCATCCGCCCTCATCCTCTTCCCCCTCGCCACCTCGGCCGGCCGGGATGAAGAAAGGAGACGCGAAGCCATCGAGAATCAGCCGAAGACGCTTATTCCAGAGAGTTGCTATCAGAGTACCAATCTTCTTCCGCCATGGAAGAAAGAAAACAGAACTCAACGGCCATTCGGCAATGCCTAAGCACCAACCTGGCCAACCCTCTCCACCAACCTCCAGATCCAGCCATTCCGACGCCATGCCTTGCCTCCTCCTCGCCACGGCCGGCCAGGATGCAAAACAAAAGCATTAGAATGCCACAGATGAGGAAGCGGAAGACCACGGTCTTATTGCGGAGATCCTGGAGAACTGCAACTCCATGGCTTGCCTTGACCACCAGGGCCTCACCAACGGAGCTCCATCTCGAGATGTTAGGGATTCGACCGGAGAAATCCCCAACCCTACTCCAAACTACCGGCAAGCAGCCGAAACGCCTATACCTAATCCTAGTATCTACTCCGGCACCTCCCCCTCTCCCTCTCCAACCGGCAGCGTCGGCGGAGAGAGGTTGGGGGCGGCCCGGCTTTCCTTCGGGAACTCTCAAGCAGGGAGAGGTTGGAGAGAGCAGACGGAGGTGGTCCGTTCTTGACCGTTACGTGGTCAAGATGGGGCTTGATTTGGATGTAGCAGTGACTAACTCGATTCTTGGCATGCACTTGAGTTTTGCCAGTCTTGAGATTGGAAGAGAGATTTTCAGGAAGATTCATGTTAGCAATGTTGTCAGTTGGACGGTGATGACTGGTTCCCTTCTTAGAAAGGGCATGGTGGTGAAGTTATATATACGTTTGTTAAGATGAAGTCGAATGGTATAGTGCCTGATATGGTAGCAATGGTTAGTTTGGTGCAAGCTTGTGCACTTGTGGGTGATGGAAGAAGAGCAAAGTTCGTTCATAACCAGATTGTAATCCGTGGGTTCAGTAGAGAGCTTCCTGCAGTTAAGTCTTTAATCACAACGTACTGCAAGTGTGAGAATTTAAGTTCTGCAAGAAAGTTGTTTGATGGCACTGTTAGATGTATATATCTATATATTGTATTTCCTCCATATGTCAGGGGGCTTCCTGCATATTTGCCTTGTACCTGTACTATATATTGTGGCCTTTGTCTACCAGAGAAATATAACTTGTCTATTCCTAACATGGTATCAGAGCCGATTTTAGGGTTCTCGTGCCCACCGGTCCTCTGCCTGTGATTACCGCCGCCGTTAGATCGCCCCGGCCATCACCGGTTCCCGTTCTGGCCGCCTGCGTGAAGTCCTGTTCCTCTGCTTCCCGATCGGATCTGGTCCTCTGCTTCCCGATCGGAACTGCCACCGTCCTGCTGTGCTACTCACCGGGCTCTTCTGCACCGCCTCGTTCCCCGCGTCTGCACGCCACCGATTGGCCCCGCCACCTCCTGCATCCTCTGCCCACCGCCACCTGCCCCGCGTCTGCACGCGCACGCGGCCCCGCATCCTGTGCACATACACCTGCCGTCCTTTGCATCTACACCCTGCTGCCCACACGCGGTCACCAACTCTGCATCTACCCTCGCCCTTTGTCACGGCTGCTGGGCCCGCTTCAGCACTTTCTTTTGAGGTGTTCTTGTCCCCTTGGCGGCGTGTTGCTTGCACAGCTCCCCGCCTGACGCTCAACACTGCTCCACCCCGACGCGCCTGACACACGCCAGCGTCACCTGCGCGCCTGCGTCGCACGCCTGCGTCACCTGCGCGCGAGGGCCCCACCATATGCGGCGCCGCGCGCATCACTGCTCCACGATGCCGGTGCATCCTGCTCCACGGCGACTTACCGACGCCTTGCGTATGTGTTTACGTCGGATCTGACAGTTCGTTTTTTTACGGTCCCCGTTTGGATCTGAGAGTATAAAAAAAGAGATATGTCTTCCGCATCGGGCTATGTTGCGATTCCTCGCTGCCCGATGATATTCGATGGTGCGAATTATCCTGATTTCGCTGCCTTCATGCGCGTTCACATGCGCGGTCTCCGTCTTTGAGGTGTGCTCTCCGGCGAGATCTCCTGTCCGCCGTGTCCCCCTGCTCCTGTGGCTCATCTTCCGCCGACGCCAATTGTTCTTGGTGCTGATGCTTCTCAGGAGGCCAAGGATGCTGCTCAGAGTGTCGATGATAGTGTTGTTGTTGCTTATGACCTGAAGTTCAAGCAATACTCTGCTGATCTCGAGACCTATCGCCACGATCTGACTGTCTACACTCAGTGGGTCGATGAGGATGCTCGTCTTCTTTCTGTTCTTACCTCGATGTTACGCCCCGATGTCTTTGAGTTCATGAGTCTCCCTCTTGTTGCCGCTCGGTGGGCACATCTTCGTCGTATTATCGGCCGTGCAGGGATGCTCTTTACTGTCCATGGTTCGCCAGAGCATGCTCTTCAGGTGATTCCACTATTGATGAGTTCTATACTCAGTCTTTGCTATCTGGCGTCTTGATTCTCTCCGTCTTCTGTTTGTGGCACATGCTCGTCTTTGCCAGGATTGTCTTCGGTTGGAGTTTCACCGCATCTATGAGTTTCTATCTCGGCCGCCAGAGTTTGAGCCCGGCGTGCTCAGTTGAATGCTCGTGGTCGTGTTCCTCTACGAGGTGTTATGCGAGCTTGGCTGATGAGACCCGTCTCCGTGGTCTGGTCTTCTTGCGGTTCCGTCGTGCTTGCTACTCGTGGTGCTCCTTTGCCGCCAGCTCCCTCGACTCAGCCGCGGTCTCATGTGTCGCCGCCGCCGATACTACCCTCCTCCAGTCGGGTCGGGCTCGGCTTCAGCACCAGGACCTTAGGGTCGAGTCGGCAGCTCGTGGTCGTGGTCGTCGTCGTGGTTCTCTTCGTCGCTCTTCTTACGTGAGGATGGCCACACTTGGGCCACTGTTATACAGGACCCCGTTCGTCGTGACACCGGGCTCGTGGGGATGCGGCTCCTTCGGTCTTCATCGGTTGCTCTCTCGATCAGGACATTATCGAGTCTTGGCAGTGCGCTTGCTCATGTGCTCTTCTTGACGACGCTCTTGGTTACGTGGTGACTCTTGAGCTGTCGACCACCACCTTCTACACAGTCAGGTACGTCTCCGTGGTATCTGGATTATGGAGCTTCCTTTCATATGACCTCTGAGTCTTCTTTTCTGTCTGCTCTTCGTTCTCTCCCTTCTCTTGTCCGTGTTCTTACAGCTGATGGTACCTCTCTTCCTGTTTCTATTCGGGGCACCCTTTCTACTTCTTCCTTTTTTGTTCCTGATATTTCTCATGTCCCTCTTCTTAAGATGAATTTGTTATCTGCTAGCCAGCTTACTGACTCTGGTTGTCGCGTCATTCTTGATGCTGATTCTTGTGTTGTCCAGGACCGTCGCACGAGCCACAGTTGGGCTAACCTCGCAGCCGTGACTCTTCAGGCCTTTGGGAGTTAGACTGGCTTCGTTTTCCTTCCGCTGCCATTTCATCTGCCAGTTCTTCTCCGGTTGTCGCCTCTACTACCAGCTACTTTTAGCAGTGGCATCATTGTCTTGGTCACCTCTGTGACTCTCGCTTGTCGTCATTAGTTCATTGTGGTCTTCTAGGGTCTGTCTGAGGAGATGGGTCTTTGCATTGTCAGGGATGTAGGTTGGGTAAACAGATTCAGCTTCCCTATCCTACTAGCGCGTCTGTATCTCAGCGACCTTTTGATTTAGTTCATTCCGATGTTTGGGGTCCGGCTCCTTTCGCCTCGAAAGGGGGACATCGCTACTATATTTTATTTATCGATGATTTTTCTCGGTACACTTGGTTGTATTTTATGCGCTCTCGCAGTGAAGTGCTTTCCATATATCAGCGTTTTGCGGCCATGGTCCATAATCAATATTCTATCCCCATCCGTATTTTTCGTGCTGATTCTGCTGGTGAGTATATCTCCCAGATATTGAGAGGTATCCTTCGAGCAGGCACCCTTGCTCGATTCTCTGTCAGTGCACATGCCGAATGGCGTTCTTGGCGTAAGCATCGCCATCTTCTTGAGACCACTCGTGCTATGATGATTGCTTCTTCTCTCCCGCCGCATTTTGGGCTGAGGCTGTTGCTACGTCGGCTTACCTCATCAATATTCATCCTTCTGCCGCCTTGCAGGGTGGTATCCCTCTTGAGCGCCTATCTGGACAGTCTCCAGATTACTCCATGCTTCGCTTGTTTTGTTGTGTTTGCTATGTTCTCCTTGCTCCTCGCGAACGCACCAAGCTGACCGCTCAGTCTGTTGAGTGTGTCTTCCTCGGATACAGTGATGAGCATAAGGGCTATCGCTGTTGGGACCCTGTTGGTCGTCGGATGCGTATCTCTCGTGATGTTACTTTTGATGAGACGCGTCCTTTCTATCCCCGTCCCACCGCTGGTACTTACCCGGTGGAAGATATCTCTTTTCTTCTCTTTCCTGACACACCTCCTTCTACCCCTCTTGTGTCTTCTTCAGGATCTCCTCCCCCTGATGTCTCTTCTTCGACACCGTCCTCTTCTACTCCGTCTAGTTCTCCTAGTTCTCCTCATTCTCCGGAGTCTTCCTCTACTATCCCCTCTTCATCGTCGTCTCCTGCGTCGTCTTCCTCTGATGATCTTCCCTCTACTCGTCCTGTTCGTCAGCGTCGTGTTGGAGATATGCCCAAGAGGCAATAATAAAGTGGTTATTATCATATCTTCATACTTATGATAAATGTTTACATACCATGCTATAATTGTATTAACCGGAAACATTAATACTTGTGTGATTTGTAAACATAAAAGGGTCCCTAGTAAAGCCTCTTGTTAAACTAGCTTGTTGGTTAATATATGATCATGGTTTCCTGATCATGGACATAGATATGTTATTAACAACAGGGTCATATCATTAGGAGAATGATGTGATGGACATACTCCTATAGTTAAGCGTAGCATAAAGATCAAGTCATTTAATATAGTTCATTTGCTATAAGCTTACTGATACATAGTAACCTAATTCCTTCGACCATGAGATCATGTTAATCACCATCACCGGAAGGATGCTTTGATGACATCAAACACCACACCGTAACTGGGTGGCTATAAAGGTGGCATTGAGTGTTTGGAAAGTATGGGTTGAGGCACATGGATCAAGAGTGGGATTTTTCCATCCATATGACGGATAGATATACTCTGGGCCCTCTCGGTGGAATGTCATCCAATTAGCTTGCAAGCATGTGACTAGTTCACAAGGGATCACATACCACGGGAACGAGAAAAGAGTACTTATTGGTAACGAGGTTGAACTAGGTATGCAGAGATACCGACGATCAAAACCTCGGATAAGTAAACTATCGTGAGACAAAGGGAAATTGGTATCGTATGTAAGTGGTTCATTCGATCGCAAAGTAATCGTATAAATATGTGGGAGCCATATGAATTTCCAGATTCCTCTATTGGTTATTGATCGGAGAAGTGTCTCGGTCATGTCCCCATAATTCATGAACCGTAGGGAGACACGCTTAAGGATTCGATGTTATTGAGTAGTTATGGAATGATGAGAAAGAGACCGAATGTTGTTTGGAGTCTCAGATGGGATCCGGGATATCACGAGGAGATCCGGAATGGTCCGGAGAATAAGATTCATATAAGGAAAGTCCTGTTTCGGTGTTGGAGAATGGTTCTGGTGTTTTCATCGAGAATGTTCTAGAAGGTTCCGAAAGGTCCGGCACTCCGGAGGGGAAGGGTACATGAATGTGACATGACAATGTGGAATGGTTGCATCATGTACTAGGTCACTTGGCTGGACACTTGGAAGAGAGAAATCAAACTCTAGTTTGAAAGTAAAAGGCCAGTTTGAAAAAGTCAAACTGGGACAATAATTTCCAAGTGGGGAAGAGAAGGCACAGGAAGAGAAGGTTTCCTTCTCTCCTCAAACCGCCAGCAGGGAGTTGGGGAGGACTCGGCTAGCCCTAGCCGCCCTCCAACCTATAAAGAAAGGAGGCGCCTCTCCCTACACCTTGTCCCTGAGCTGGCGCCCCTCTAAACCCTAGGCCAGCCGCCGCCCCCCTTCTAGATGCGGCTGCCCTAGATCTCCTCTAAACCGCCGTCTAGCTAAACCCTAGCTGTTGGTTGCTCTAATCCCCTTGGTGCCCATATTAACCGTAGATCGCCAAGGCCTCTCTCATACTCCACCATACTCGCTCCGGCTTAAGGCGAAGCCCTACGAGATCTTTCCTCTACTTCCGGTACCATGCCATCGTGCTACCGGAATCACGAGGAGAGTGCTACAACCTCCGATGCCTGCTGGAACAAGGGAGAGGAAGGTCTTCATCGAGTACGAGCGATGTGACCGATGAGGCGCTGGGAGCCTTGGCCGGAAGGATCGTCTACGCGATCTTGAGATCGGCAAGTGTACGACTACATCACCCACGAGAATATGCTCTCGTTAACCGCTTTGGAATCTTCGAGGGTGAGTTCCTCTATCGAATCGTTGCTACAATCTAGTAGATAGATCTTGGCTTGTTTGTGTGCATGCGGTAGAAATTTTTTGTTTTCCATGCTATGAATCCCTACAATGGTATCAGAGCCGTGTATATATGTAGATCTGTTGCACGAGTAGAACACAATGGTCATTGTGGGCGTTGATGCTTTTGTTGTCGATTGCTTCTTGTGTACTTTGCATCTTGCGGGATGGTGGGATGAAGCGGCCCGGGCTAACCTTACATGACATCGTTCATGAGACTTGCTCCACGCTTGACATGCAACTTGTATTGCATAAGTGGCTTTGCGGGTGCCTGTTTCTCCCAACATAGTTAAGATTCAATTTACAACGGGTGATTGACAATACTAGTATCAATTTTGTGGTTCTTGTTCGTAAGTTAGAATGACACTTATTGAAAGCCCCAAACCACGTAAAACATGCAAAGAAAATTAGATGCGTCTAACTTTGTTTTGCAGGGGTGTGCTGTGATGTGATATGGCCATGATTGTGATTATATTTGATGTATGCAATGTTCCTTATTGTAAGTTGGCAACCGGCAGGAGCCATATGGTTGTCTTTAAATTCTGTTAAGACTCGCGTGTCTATTCAAAGTAGTTGTAATAGTTGAAGTTGGTGGACGACAACCATGGAGCGGCATCATTGACCTTGATGCAATGCCGGTGATGATGGAAATCATGTTCGTGCTTGAAGATGGAGATCGGAAGCACAAGAAGAAAGGCCATATCATATCACATATTATGAATTGCATGTGATGTTAATCCTTTTATGCATCTTGTATTGCTTAGTTCACGACGGTAGCATTATAAAATGATCCCTCAAGCACACAATTTCAAGTTTTAAAGTGTTCATCCTTAGTTAGCACCGTTGCTAAAGCTCGTTGTTTTGAAGCACCACGTGATGATCGGGTGTGTTAGATTCTGCAAGTGTATACAACGTGAGCAAGCCAGATTTGCTCATGCGGAAGCTAAGGTTTGATCTGTAGGGGTTCGTAGCATGGAAAACAAAAATTTTCTATCGCATACAAACAAACAAGACAAGATATATCTACTAGATTGTAGCAACGAGTCAATGGAATAACTTACCCTCGAAGATTCCAAAGCGGTTAACGAGAGCAGATTCTCGTGGGTGATGTAGTCGTACTCTTTCCGATCTCAAGATCGCGTAGACGATCCTTCCAAGGCTGCGTTCGGCGCTTCGCAATCGATCACACGTTCGGTACTCGACGAAGACCTTCCTCTCCTTGTTCCGGCGGCGGAGGTTGTAGCACTCTCCTCGCGATTCGTGACTGGCAATGCAGGTAGAGGGAAATCCGCAGGCTTCGCTTAAGCCGAGCGAGTATGGTGGATTATGAGAGAGATCTATTAGTGGTCTATGGTTTAGACACACCAATTAGAAGGCTCTAAACCGAAGGCTAGAGCAATTAGAAGCTCTAAACCAAAACGGCTCTAAACCGGAGATTAGAGGATAGGAACTTGTGTGTCTAGAGGAGGAGGCCTGCCTCCTTTTATAGGTGGGAGGGCGGCCAAGGGAGGAGTCCCTCCCAAGTCGGCCTTGGTTGGCCCGGCTTGAGGACTCCTCCCCAAGTCGGTTCCAACCACCTCTTGCTTGTTTCCCCAGTTTCTGTTTCCCACAGTTTCCTGTTTTCCACAGTTTCCTGTTTTAGCCGTTTGACTTTCAAACTGGCAGTTTGACTTTTCAGTTTTGGAACAGCAAGAACACTTAGTACATTATGCAATCATTCAATATGTAATGACACATTCATGTACCCTCCCTCCCGGAGTGCCGGACAATCCGGAACCTTCTAGAACATTCCCGATGAAAACACTGAATCATTCCCGAACTCAAGCGGGACTTTCCTTATACGAATCTTATTCTCCGGACCATTCCGGATCACCTCGTGATATCCCGGATCCCATCCGAGACTCTGAACAACATTCGGTCTCTTTCTCATAATACCATAACTACTCAAACAACGTCGAATCCTTAAGTGTGTCTCCCTACGGTTCGTGAATTATGCGGACATGATCGAGACACTTCTCCGAACAATAACCAATAGAGGAATCTGGAAATTCATATGGCTCCCACATATTTCTACGATTACTTTGCGATCGAATGAACCACTTACATACGATACCAATTTCCATTATGGAACTCACTTTCTACGATTAAGTGTGCCTTTTGTTATAGTATCTGTCACAATGTCTTAACTTTGGAACTCATCCAAATCCATTATGGAACTCACTTTCCATTATATTGTGCCACCCTTAGTTTAGATTGAGATAAACTCAATTTGTACTTTGTGACAAAGCTAGTATCAATGTAGTACTTTTACAATGAACTAACCATCTATTTGTCACTTCTACAAATAATATACTCTTAGTTCTTCCAAAAGATCATAAGAATATCCTTACTATTGTCCAATGATCATCTTACGAATCATTCTGGTATATGCTCACAACATTTAGAGCATAGGACATATCTGGATTTGTACATATCACAGTATGATTGATATAAATACTCTTTGTGATTTCATACATCAAGTATCAATCTATTCTTGATTATTTGTTTCACTTTACCAAATGTCAATACACTTGAATATATCATCAACATTGAACTCTTTCAATCCTTTCTGTGCGACATGAACCTCTCTTGTAGTTTCTATATTGAACTCATTCAATATCTTGTCTATGTACTTCTAGCACAACCATATCAGCGTCTATTGATGCCAAATATTTGGGTTTTGCCTACGTCTTTCATCGGGATGAAATTCTTAATATGTGTTAATAAAAGATACATTATTTCCAATCAACAATATGTCTTCCACATAATGTATTAGAAACATGTCTCAGCGCTCCCACTTAATTTCTTGCAAATGCAAGCATCTTCATTGTCTCTAATGAACTTTTAAACTCCTTTAACAGTTTCATCATAGTGAAGATTCCAACTCCGCTATGCTTACTTCAACCATTAAAGTTTGCATATGTTTTTAGCATCCCTTGAATTTTAACAAAAACCCTTTGGACTGTGTCATGCACACGTCCTAGGTAACCCTTCTATTAGAAGAACTTGTTTTGTTTATTCAACTACCATATAATAAAATTATATGTAGTGGTTGCTACACTAATCCGTCTAGACTAAATATCGCTATGAAAGATCAGATCTTGTCATAGTCAACCTTTGAACATTGTTGTGAACTCTTTCCCAACACGTCGACTATTTCATAGATGTGCAACATCCATGTCTATTTATTTATAGATCCAAACACAACTGTAAGGTCTTACACCTTTCTCGAGGGTCTTTCAAGTTCAAAACTTGATTTCTCGTGTATCGAACTATCACGGATTTTATGGCTTCAAGCCATTTGACGGAGTCAGGGCCCATCATCGCTTCTTTGCATGTAGTCGGTTCATTATTCTCAAATAATGATTCAACCCTCAAATCTTGGTATTTGATTGTTTACCCGATCTACTAGTTTCAATAGGAACTTAGATCTCCGTGACCACAACCCTTGAGGCACGTGAGCCATGAGCATTGTTCTGCCTCGGAACACTTTTCTTTGCGCAACTTTGCACATATAGCTAAGGTTCTTTAACCTTATAAAAGTTCTATTGTCCTCCCTTAACTTTTCACGAAAAATTCCTTCTCAAAGAAACTTGACGTTCTAAGCAAACACTTTTGTCTCGGTGTTATGGAGGAATACTCAACAGTTATACAAAGACAGGTTCATCCGACTTTGGTTGCAAACATCTTTCTTATGCATAGCAAACCATTGTTTAAGAAAGGACAACTTGGGTTTTATCCCAAACCATAACTTTATATGGTGTCATTTCAACGGATTATGATGGAGCTCTTTTCAGTGGAAAAACGGTAATCTCTAAAGCTTTTAATCTTTAAAATATAATGGAAGTTTTATAAATTATACCTTTGATCTTACCATGTCAAACAAGGTTTAGTTACATATCTCGAACGCTCCATACTCTTATGGTGTTTCGGGAAAATGCAAATCCACGGAACGATTCCTTAAATCTTAGGTATTATGCTAAAATTGTAACTTAAATATTTTCCTTTATGATCTTATCATAAACTATTCATATTCTTGTTACAATGATTTTGTACTTCATCTTGAAAGTCTTTGAACTTTTCAAGTGTTTCATACTTTATCCTTATTAAGTAAATATTCATATATTCACTCAAATTTTCGGAGAAAGCATATGAAGTTGAAATCCATCGCTTTTGACTACACATAATGGATTTCGTACAACAATATGTACAAGTTCCAATAAGCTAGTCATTCGTTCCCTTTTGGCCTATGAACGAAGTTTTAATTATCTCTAGGAAAGTTTCACAAGCGTCATTTGATCAAAATCAGAAGACTCCAAAATTCCATCCATATGGAGTTTCTTCATGTTTTCTTTCCATTATAATTTAAACGGTGATGTCACTTCCTAAGTGATCTTTCAATCAATTTGTCTTTCGACATTTTTAGCACTAGTTTTATGGATGTGATTTCTCCAACAAGATTTGTGAATCATCCATCTTTTATGGATTACGGCAATTATTTGAACAACCCTTTTGTTCTCATAATACCTGATAAAACAAATCTTTGAAGGCAAGCCTTTAATGTTTAACGAGCAACACAATAACCCTTTATTTGTTCTCGATGAACATCATCACATATTCTTTTGCTAGTTACTTAGGCCATTGTAGTTCATGAATTGTGTTGTTTCGTATGTGATTCACCAACAAATTCAGTATCAAATACTAGAGAACCACATTGTTTAATAAGCAAAGAATATAGCCATAACATGTATATCATCTATATACTTAAGCTGAACAATTCTAGTCTTTTCCTTTCTGCCATATACTTATGAGATTTTCTTTCAGTATTTCATTTTCTGTTTGAAAGAATCTATCAACATCAATAGTGGAGTCATACATATGACATATATTCCAAAGCGTGTATAGTTAAATACCAATGTCTTTGGACTTGCACTTTGAAGTAGATCACCATCATCAAATGTTTGGTGTTCTTTCAAAATTCATTTCTTTAGTAATCTCTTGGTGTAGTAAACATTTTACCTACATCAAATATTCACCCTTATCATGGAATCGTCCATGATCAAGCTACTGTTAGCTTATAACGATGAATTATGAGTATAATGTTGCTATCCAAAACCTTTTGGAGGATTAGGACAACAAGTGTCTCCAACCTTTTGCAAATTCTCATCAAATATGAGAACATGACTTTAGCCATATTATACTCTATCATGTTGCAACCAAAACTTCGTTTCAGATATCACAATATCTTCCACACATCATGGTTTCTGAAACAACTCTTTTAGATCCTAGATAACCTTGATATTAAGACAATCCTTTGAATATCAAGAATCATGGAAATAAACATGATACTTATACACTAACACTTGGAATTGTTACTCTTGATTTAATACTAATTATTAAACTTCATGGAGTAACCGGAACTTACTGAAAGTTTGCAATAGGACTTTTAAACTTTAGATTGACACTTCAAAATAATACGATACCAGTTCGTAAAGTAACTAACCAGAATTCTATAGTTCTATCATCTCAATTATAACTAAGCGCAAGGTGGTAAACGGATGCCAATGACTACAACAACTATGCAAATTCACTTTGATTTAGTTTATGATAAATTGAGTTCTAATTAATAATTAAATTAATCTAGGTGAACTCCCACTCAAAACAATATCCCTCACATTGTTTTAGTGATCGCACGAACCAAATCCACCACATCAAAACCGATCATCACGAGAGTTGATATAGTTTCAATGGAGAACAATCAACATGTTCATCATATCTACTATATGATTCATGCTTTACCTTTCGGTGATCCGTGTTCGAGACCATGTACGTACATGCTAGGCTCGTCAAGATCAAACCTTAGTTTCCGCATGAACAAATCTGGCTTGCTCACGTTGTATACACTTGCAGAATCTAACACACCCGATCATCACGTGGTGCTTCGAAACAACAAGCTTTAGAAACGGTGCTAACTAAGGGTGAACACTTTATGACTTGAAATTCATGTGCATGAGGGATCATCTTATAATGCTACCGTCGTCTACTAAGCAATACAATATGCATAAAGGATTAACATCACATGCAATTCATAATATGTGATATGATATGGCCTTTCTTCTTTGTGCTTCCGATCTCCATCTTCTAGCACGAACATGATCTCCATCATTACCGTCATTGCATCAAGGTCAATGATGCTTCTCCATGGTTGTCGTCCACCGGCTTCAAATATTACAACTACTTTGAATAGACACGCGGGTCTTAACAGAATTTAAAGACAACCATATGGCTCCTGCCGGTTGCCAACTTACAATAAGGAACATTGCATACATCATATATAATCACAATCATGGCCATATCACATCACAGCACACCCCTGCAAAACAAAGTTAGACGCCTCTAATTTTCTTTGCATGTTTTACGTGGTTTGGGGCTTTCAATAAGTGTCGTTCTAACTTACGAACAAGAACCACAACATTGATACTAGTATTGTCAATAACCCGTTGTAAATTGAATCTTAACTATGCTAGGAGAAACAGGCACCCACAAAGCCACTTATGCAATACAAGTTGCATGTCAAGCGTGGAGCAAGTCTCATGAACGATGTCATGTAAGGTTAGCCGGGCGCTTCATCCCAACATACCGCAAGATGCAAAGTACACAAGAAGCAATCGACAATAAAAGCATCAACGCCCATAATGACCATTGTGTTCTACTGTGCAGCAGATCTACATATAGACACGGCTCGATACCCTTTGTAGGGGTTCGTAGCATGGAAAACAAAAATTTTCTATCGCATACAAACAAACAAGCCAAGATCTATCTACTAGATTGTAACGAGTCAATGGAATAACTTACCTCGAAGATTCCAAAGCGGTTAACGAGAGCGATTCTCGTGGGTGATGTAGTCGTACTCTTTCCGATCTCAAGATCGCGTGAGACGATCCTTGGCGCTGCGTTCGGAGCGCTTCATGATCGGTCACGTTCGATTTTCGACGAAGACCTTCCTCTCCCTTGTTCCAAAGGCAGCGGAGGTTGTAGCACTCTCCTCGCGATTCGCAAAGACAACTGGCAGTGGTACGGAAGTAGAGGGAATCCTTGAGGCTTCGCCTTAAGCCGGAGCGAGTATGGTGGATTATGAGAGAGAGCTATTAGTGGTCTAGGGTTTAGACACACCAATTAGAAGGCTCTAAACCGAAGTCCAGAGCTATTAGAAGCTCTAAACCAAAACGGCTCTAAACCGAAGGCCAGAGCTATTAGAAGCTCTAAACCAAAACGGCTCTAAACCGGAGATTAGAGCATAGGAACTTGTGTGTCTAGAGGAGGAGGCCCTGCCCCTCCTTTTATAGGTGGGAGGGGCGGCCAAGGGAGGAGTCCCTCCCCAAGTCGCCCTGGTTGGCGCGGCTTGGAGGACTCCTCCCCAAGTCGGTTCAACCATCTCTTGCTTGTTTCCCACAGTTTCTGTTTCCCACGTTTCTGTTTTAGCGTTTGACTTTCAAACCGGCAGTTTGACTTTTCAGTTTTGGAACAGCAAGAACACTTAGTACATGATGCAATCATTCAATATGTAATGACACATTCATGTACCCTCCCCGAGTCTTGGGACAATCCGGAACCTTCTAGAACATTCGATGAAAACACGGAATCATTCCCGAACTCGAAGCGGGACTTTCCTTATATGAATCTTATTCTCCGGACCATTCCGGATCACCTCGTGATATCCCGGATCCCATCCGAGACTCCGAACAACATTCGGTCTCTTTCTCATAATACCATAACTACTCAAACAACGTCGAATCCTGAAGTGTGTCTCCCTACGGTTCGTGAATTATGCGGACATGATCGAGACACTTCTCCGAACAATAACCAATAGAGGAATCTGGAAATTCATATGGATCCCACATATTTCTACGATTACTTTGCGATCGAATGAACCACTTACATACGATACCAATTTCCCTTTGTCTCACGATAGTTTACTTATCCGAGGTTATGATCGTCGGTATCTCTGCATACCTAGTTCAACCTCGTTACCGATAAGTACTCTTTTCTCGTTCCCGTGATATGTGATCCCTTGTGAGCAGGTCACATGCTTGCAAGCTAATTGGATGACATTCCACCGAGAGGGCCCAGTATATCTATCATCATAAGGATGGACAAATCCACTCTTGATCCATGTGTTTCAACCAATACTTTCCGAACACTCAATGACACCTTTATAGCCACCCGATTCGGTGTGGTGTTTGATGTCATCAAATCATCCATCCGGTAAAGGTGATATGCATGATCTCATGGTCGAAGGAATTAGGTTACTATGTATCAGAAAGCATATAGCAATTGAACTATTGAAATGACTTGATCTTTATGCTACGCTTATCTTTAGGAGTATGTCCATCACATCATTCTCCTAATGATATGATCCTGTTGTTAATAACATCTCTATGTTCATGATCAGGAAACCATGATCATATATTAACCAACAAGCTAGTTTAACAAGAGGCTTTACTAGGGACTCTTATTTTAGTTTACAAATCACACAAGTATTAATGTTTCCGGTTAATACAATTATAGCATGGTATGTAAACATTTATCATAAGTGTGAAGATATGATAATAACCACTTTATTATTGCCTCTTGGGCATATCTCCAACATGATCTTGACGAGCCTAGCATGTACAGACATGGTCTCGGAACACGGATCACCGAAAGGTAAAGCATGAGTCATATAGTAGATATGATGAACATGTTGATTGTTCGCCATTGAAGCTACAATAACTCTCGTGATGATCGGTTTTGATGTGGTGGATTTGGTTCGTGTGATCACTAAAACAATGTGAGGGATATTGTTTTGAGTGGGAGTTCAACGGCAATATGATTAAAAGTTGAACATTATTTATCATAAATTAAATCAAAGTGAATTTGCATAATTGTTGTAGTCATTGGCATCCGTTTACCACCTTGCGCTTAGTTTTAATTGAGATGATAGAACTATAGAAATCTGGTTAGTTACTTTACGAACTGGTATCATATTGTTTTAAAGTGTTAATCTAAAGTTTAAAAGTACCATTGCAAACTTTCAGTAAATTTCGATTACTCCGTGAAGTTTAATAGTTGGTATTAAATCAAGAGTAACAATTCCAGTGTTAGTATATGAGTATCATGTTTATCTCCATGATTCTTGATATTCGAAAGACAGTTTCAATGTCAAGGTAATCTAGGAGTTGGAAGAGTTGTTTTAGAAACCATCATGTATGGAAGATATTGCGATATCTGAAATAATGTTTTGGTTGCAACATGATAGAGTATAATATGGCAAAGGTCATGTTCTCATATTTTATGAGAATTTGCAAAAGGTTGGATACACTAGTTGTCCTAATCCACCAAAAGGTTTTGGAGAGCAACATTATACTCGCAATTCATCGTTATAAGCTAAAAGTAGCTTGATCATGGATAATTCCATGATAAGGGTGAATATTTGATGTAGGTAAAATGTTTACTACCCAAGAGATTACTAAAGAAAGGAATTTGAAAGAACACCAAACATTTGATGATGGTGATCTACTTCAAAGTGCAAGCCCAAAGACATTGGTATTTAACTATACATGCTTTGGACTATGTGTCATGTATATGGCTCCACTATTGATGTTGATAGATTCTTTCAAGCGAAAGGAAATATTGAAAGAATCTCATAAATATATGGCGTAAAAGAAAAGACTAGAATTGTTCAGTTTAAGTATATAGATGATATACATGTTATGGCTATATTCTTTGCTTATTAAACAATGTGGTTCTTAAGTATTTGATACTGAATTTGTTGGTGTGAATCGTCATACGAAACAACACAATTCATGAACTACAATGGCCTAATTAACTAGCAAAATAATATGTGATGGTGTTCATCGAGAACAAATAAAGGGTTATTGTGTTGCTCGTTAAAAGCTTGCCTTCAAGATTTGTTTTATCAGGTATTATGAGAACAAAAGGATTGTTCAAATAATTGTCGTAATCCATAAAAGATGGATGATTCACAAATCTCGTTGGAGAAATCACATCCATAAAAGTAGTGCTAAAAATGTCGAAAGACAAATTGATTGAAATATCACTTAGGAAGTGACATCGCTGTTTAAATTATATTGGAAAGAAAACATGAAGAAACTCCATGTGGATGGAATTTTGGAGTTTTTTGATTTTTGATCAAATGACGCTTGTGAAACTTTCCTAGAGATAATTAAAACTTCATTCATAGGCCAAAAGAGAACGAATGACTAGTTTATTGGAACTTGTACATATTGTTGTACGAAGTCCATTATGTGTAGTCAAGAGCGATGGATTTCAACTTCATATGCTTTCTCCGAAAATTTGAGTGAATATATGAATATTTACTTAATAAGGATGAAGTATGAAACATTTGAAAAGTTCAAAGACTTTCAAGATGAAGTGCAAAATCATTGTAACAAGAATATAAATAGTTTATGATAAGATCATAAAGGAAGATATTTAAGTTACAAGTTTAGCATAATACCTAAGATTTAAGGAATCGTTCCGTGGATTTGTATGTCCCGAAACACCATAAGAGTATGGAGCGTTCGAGATATATAATTAAACCTTGTTTGACATGGTAAGATCGAAGGTGTAATTCATAAAACTGCCATTATATTTTAAAGATTAAAAGCTTTAGAGACTACCGTTTTTCCACTGAAAAAGAGCTTCATCATAATCCGCTGAAATGACACCATATAAAATTATGGTTTGGGATTCAACCCAGTTGTCCTTTCTTAAACATTGGCATGCTATGCATAAGAAAGATGTTTGCAACCAAAGTCGGATGAACCTGTCTTTGTATGTTATTTCGAATAATTGTTCCTCCATAACATCGGAGACAAAAGTGTTTGTCACTTAGAACGTCAAGTTTCTTTGAGAAGGAATTTTTCGTGAAAAGATAAGTGGAAGGACAATAGAACTTTGATAAGGTTAAAAGAACCTTAGCTATATGTGCAAAGTTGCGCAGCACCGAAAAGTGTTCCGGAGGCAGCAACAATGCTCATGGCTCACGTGCCTCAAAGGTTGTGGTTACAGAGGTCAAAGTTTCTATTGAACCAAGTAGGTCGAGTAAACAATCAAATACCAAGATTTAAGGGTTGAATCATTATTTGAGAATAATGAACGGACTACATGCCAAGAAGCGATGATGGGCCCTGACTCCGTAAAATGGCTTGAAGCCATAAAATATGTAATAGTTCCATACACGAGAAATCAAGTTTTGAACTTGAAGGACCCTCGAGAAAGGTGTAAGACCTTACAGTTGTGTTTGGATCTATAAAGAAATAGACATGGATGTTTCACATCTATGAAATAGTCGACATGTTGGGAAAGAGTTCACAACAATGTTCAAAGGTTGAATATGACAAGATTTGATCTTTCATAGCGATATTTAGTCTAGACGGATTAATGTAGCAACCACTACATATAATTTTGTTATGTGGTAGTTGAATAAACAAAACAAGTTCTTCTAATAGAATATTTACCTAGGACATGTGCATAACATGGTCCATAGGGTTTTGTTAATTCAAAGGATGCTAAAAGCATATGCAAACTTCAATGGTTGAAGTAAGCATAGCGGAGTTGGAATCTTCACTATGATGAAACTGTTAAAAGAGCTTAATTTCATCGGAGACAATGAAGATGCTTGCATTTGCAAGAAATTAAGTGGGAGCGCTAAGACATATTTCTAATACATTATGTGGAGGAAATATTGTTGATTGGAAATGATGTATCTTTTATCAACACATATTAAGAATTTCATCCTGATGAAAGACTTAGGCAAAACCCAAATATTTGGCATCAATAGACGCTAATATGGTTGTGCCGAAAGTACATAGATGATATATTGAATGAGTTCAATATAGAAACTACAAGAAAGGTTCTTGTCATGAAAGGATTGAATCAGTTCAATATTGATGATATATTCAAGTGTATTGACACTTGGTAAGTGAAACAAAGATTCAAGTATAGATTGATACTTGATGTATGAAATCACAAAGATTATTTATATCAATCATATTGTGATATGTACAGATCCAGATATGTCCTATGCTCTAAATGTTATGAGCATATACCAGAATGATTCATAAGATGATCATTTGACGATAGTAAGGATATTCTTATGATCTTTTGGAAGAACTAAGAATATATTATTTTGGAAGTGACAAATAGATGGTTAGTTCATTGTAAATGAATTACATTGATACTAGTTTTGTCACAAAGTACAAATTAAGTTTATCTCAATCTAAACTAAGGGTGGCACAATATAATGGAAAGTAAGTTCCATAATGAATTTGGATGAGTTCCAAAGTTAAGACATTGTGACAGATACTATAACAAAAGGCTAAGTATATGACTGCTATAATAGCAGCTAAAGAGGGCATTTGTGTCAAATAGTTTGTTATCAAACTAGGTGTAGTTCACAGCGGGATAATACTATGAATATATATTGTACGACAATGTTATCAACATGTTTTAACCCCAAAGAACTAAAGGTCTCACCAAAGGACCAAAATTATACAAATCCATCTCATTAGAGAATGAGTGATGCGTAGAGACGCAAAGACATGCAATTACACACGGACCTGGAAGTGTCAGATCCGGAGATCAGCTGACCACTAGCAATCGTGTACATACGACACCAGAAAGCCATAGGTGTTGAATACACAAAGGTTTGAAACTAGATTATTAAATCTAGTGCAAGTGGGAGACTATTGGAGATATACCCAAGAGGCAATAATAAAGTGGTTATTATCATATCTTCATACTTATGATAAATGTTTACATACCATGCTATAATTGTATTAACCGGAAACATTAATACTTGTGTGATTTGTAAACATAAAAGGGTCCCTAATAAAGCCTCTTGTTAAACTAGCTTGTTGGTTAATATATGATCATGGTTTCCTGATCATGAACATAGAGATGTTATTAACAACAGGGTCATATCATTAGGAGAATGATGTGATGGACATACTCCTATAGTTAAGCGTATCATACAGATCAAGTCATTTAATATAGTTCATTTGCTATAAGCTTACTGATACATAGTAACCTAATTCCTTCGACCATGAGATCATGTTAATCACCATCACCGGAAGGATGCTTTGATGACATCAAACACCACACCGTAACTGGGTGGCTATAAAGGTGGCATTGAGTGTTTGGAAAGTATGGGTTGAGGCACATGGATCAAGAGTGGGATTTGTCCATCCATATGACAGATAGATATACTCTGGGCCCTCTCGGTGGAATGTCATCCAATTAGCTTGCAAGCATGTGGTTCACAAGGGATCACATACCAGAGCGAGAAAATAGTACTTATCGATAACGAGGTTGAACTAGGTATGCAGAGATACAAGCGATCAAAACTTGGATAAGTAAACTATCGTGAGATAAAGGGAAATTGGTATCGTATGTAAGTGGTTCATTCGATCGCAAGTAATAAATGAGAAATATGTGGGAGCCATATGAATTTCCAGATTCCTCTATTGGTTATTGATCGGAGAAGTGTCTCGGTCATGTCCGCATAATTCACGAACCGTAGGGAGACACACTTAAGGATTCGATGTTATTGAGTAGTTATGGAATGATGAGAAAGAGACCGAATGTTGTTCGGAGTCTCGTATGGGATCCGGGATATCACGAGGAGATCCGGAATGGTCCGGAGAATAAGATTCATATAAGGAAAGTCCTGTTTCGGGGTTGGAGAATGGTTCCGGTGTTTTCATCAAGAATGTTCTAGAAGGTTCCAGAAGGTCCAGCACTCCGGAGGGGAAGGGTACATGATTGTGACATGACAATGTGGAATGGTTGCATCATGTACTAGGTCACTTGGCTGGACACTTGGAAGAGAGAAATCAAACTCTAGTTTGAAAGTAAAAGGCCAGTTTGAAAAAGTCAAACTGGGACAATAATTTCCAAGTGGGGAAGGAAACAGGAAGAGAAGGTTTCCTTCTCTCCTCAAACCGCCTTGACAAGGGAGTTGGGGGAGGACTCGGCTAGCCCTAGCCGCCCCTCCCACCTATAAATGAAAGGGAGGGGGCGCCCCCTCTCCCTACACCTTGTCCCTAAGCTGGCGCCCCTCTAAACCCTAGGCCAACCGCCGCCCCCCTTCTAGATGCAGCTGCCCTAGATCTCCTCTAAACCGTCGTCTAGCTAAACCCTAGCTGCTGGTTTCTCTAATCCCCTTGGTTCCCTTCTAAACCGTAGATCGCCAAGGCCTCTCTCATACTCCACCATACTCGCTCCGGCTTAAGGCGAAGCCCTGCGAGATCTTTCCTCTACTTCCGGTACCACGACGTCGTGCTGCCGGAATCACGAGGAGAGTGCTACATCCTCCGCTGTCTGCTGGAACAAGGGAGAGGAAGGTCTTCATCGAGTACGGAACGTGTGACCGATTGTGGGAGCGCTGCCGGAACGCAGCGCCGGAAGGATCGTCTACGCGATCTTGAGATCGGCAAGTGTACGACTACATCACCCACGAGAATCTGCTCTCGTTAACCGCTTTGGAATCTTCAAGGGTGAGTTCCTCTATCGACTCGTTGCTACAATCTAGTAGATAGATCTTGGCTTGTTTGTGTGCATGCGGTAGAAATTTTTTGTTTTCCATGCTACGAATCCCTACACGTCGTGCCCCAACCGTTACTCTCCTAGTCAGTATGGTCTTTCTGTTGCCTCCGAGCCGACTTCTTATCGGGATGCTGAGCATCATCCTGAAAGGCAGCTGGCCATGGCCGAGGAGATTGCTGCGCTTGAGCGCACTGGCACCTAGGATCTTGTTTCTCCCCCTCCTGGTGTTCGTCCTATTACGTGTAAGTGGGTCTATAAGATTAAGACTCGCTCTGATGGATCTCTTGAGCGCTATAAAGCACGTCTTGTGGCTCGTGGTTTTCAGCAGGAGCATGGTCGCGACTATGATGAGACCTTTGCTCCTATGGCTCATATGACCACTGTGCGTACTCTTCTTCTTTGTTGTACATTGCGTCTGTGCGTGTCCCAGCTTGATGTTCAGAACGCCTTTCTCAATGGTGAGTTGAGTGAGGAGGTTTATATGAAGCCTCCTCCTGGGTATTCTTTTCCTGAGGGGATGGTTTGTCGTCTTCGACGTTCTGTTTATGGCCTCAAACAGGCCCCTCGTGCCTGGTTTGAACGCTTTGCTTATGTAGTGATTGCTGCTGGTTTCTCTCCTAGTGCTCATGATCCAGCGTTGTTTGTTCACACTTCTCCTCGTGGACGCACTCTTCTTCTTCTCTATGTTGATGATATGATCATTACCGGTGATGATCCTGAGTATATCGCCTTTGTTAAGGCTCGTCTTCGTGATCGATTTCTTATGTGATCTTGGTCCTCTTCGATACTTTCTTGGGATTGAGGTTTCCTCCACTTGATGGCTTTTACATCTCTCGGAAAAGTATATTCAGGATCTTCTTGCTCGTCGCTCTTGGGGATGAGCGCCTTTGTTGAGACCCTATGGAGCTTAATGTTAAGCTTCAACTTCGATGGTGATCTTCTTTACGATCCGACACGTTATCGTCATCTTGTTGAGCCTTGTTTATCCCTGTCATCACGTCACGACATCTCTTATCCTGTTCATATTACGAGTCGGTTTATTTCGCTCCTACCATCGCTCACTATAGTCATCTTCTCCGTGTTCTTCGTTATCTTCATGGTACGATCACTGTCGCCTTTTCTTTCCTCGTTCCAGCTCCTCGGCTCGGTGCTATTCGGACGCTTCGTGGCGAGTGATCCTTCGGATCGCCGCTCACTTTCGCTTACTATGTGTTTCTTGGTGGTTCGCTCATTGCTTGGAAGACGAAGAAAGCAGCGGTTTCCGCTCGAGTGTTGAGGCTGAGTTGCGTGCTATGGCCTTGTTACGCTGAGGTGACCTGGTTACGGTGGTTACTATGGATTTTGGGGTCTCTATTACCACACCCATTTGGTTTTGTCGATAGTACAGGTGCTATTAGTGTTGCACGTGATCCGGTCAAGCATGAGCTTACCAAGCATATTGGTGTTGATGCTTTGTATACACGTTTTCGAAAAACTCGAGTTGTTGCGCTTCAGTATGTGCCTTCAGATTTACAGTTGGCGGATTTCTTCACGAAGGCACAGACCAGAGCGCAACATGACTTCTTACTCTCCAAACTCAGTATTGTGGATCCACCATGAGTTTGAGGGGGGGTGTTAGATGTATATATCTGTATATTGTATTTCTCCCATATGTTAGGGGCTTCCTGCATATTTGCCTTGTACCTGTATTATATATTATGGCCTTTGGCCCCCAGAGGAATATAACTTGTCTATTCCTAACAGGCACAAGGGATAAGAGCTTGGTCTCATGGCCTGCAATGGTGGCAGGGTGTGTGGACAATGGAAATGCCCTAGAAGGGTTGAATCTCTTTGCTAAGATGAGACATGAAAGCCTGCTTGTGATTGATTTTGTAACATTAGTCACATTATTGCTTGCCTTCTATGTGATTGCTAAGTTGGACCTCTCTGTTCAGCTTCATGGGTATAGCTACAAGTCAGGTTTGTATCTCACAAATCTGTAATACCCTTGTGGAAGTTTATGGGTGGAGATGTGACTCTATCCCAAACACTATTTGATGAGATGATTTGTCGAGACACCGTCTCGTGGAATACTATGATATTATCCTATGGTGTAAGCGTCCATGGAGAGTAAGAGCTAGCACTTTTTTAAGAGACGGAGAAATCTAGCGAGGCTCGAGATAGTGTAACATACTTGAACACATTGCTAGCATGCAACCATTCTGTACTTGTGGATGATGGGTTGACCATCTTTAGAAAAATGATTAACGAGAATGGCATAAATCCATGTCAGGAGCACATTGGATGCATCGTGAATATGTTGGCAAGAGCCCGCTGGGCGAAGCAACGAGGGTGGCTAGTTTGATCGACAAGAATTGGGACCAAATGCTTGAAGGCTTTGATGGGAGGCGTCATTTGCACACACACCACAGAAGCTTCGGTATGCCGAGGGCATATTGCCGCCGGCGAGCCAGAAAACCTCGGCGACGCTACGCCGACGGCTGCCCTCGGCGTATCCTCGGCGGACCTCCCTCGGCGAGCAGCGCGGCCGGCGTGGGACAAGACCGTCGGCGTGAACGCCGACGGCTCGACGGCGCCCGGCGATAGACCGTCGGCGAACGTCGACCGCGCCTGTCACACGGCCAGTTAACGGCTACGCCGACGGCCTCCCCTCGGCGTCACGCCATTGCGTGGAGGCGGCGGCTTCGGCGCAGATGCTACCGACGGCCTCCCTGCGACGCTGTCACGTGGAGGCAGCGCGCTCGGCGCAGATGTTACGCCGACGGCCTCCTCGGCGTCGCCGCCACGTGGAGGCAGCGTAGCGGCTTGGCGGAAGTCGCCCCACGCCGAGGGCCTTGCCGGCGTAGCCTTGACCATTTGGTCAAGCTTACCTCCCACGCCGAGGGCAAGGCCGTAGGGCGTATCAAATGCTGATTTTTTTTGGATTTTATTGCAGCAGCAGCACTCACAGCAGCCATACATCATCATCCATACATCCATACATCATCCATACATCATCCATACATCCATACATCATCCATGCATCCATGCAATATATATTCCACACCAATTGAAACAAGATCACATATGCCATACATGTATCAACATCAGTCATACAAGATCATCCATACATTATTCATACAAGATCATCGACATCATCACACATGCCTACAACTCTGGAGGAGAGGGGGTGTACCCGAGATCTCCCCTGGTGAAAAGTGGCGACCTCTGCCGAAGGTTGCGTCCAGTAGAAGCAGCGAAGAGCCACTGGCGAGGGAGTAGGAGAAGTGTGAAGCTCGGAGAACCACCTGCAATGGCCAGGAGATGGACCATCGTCATGAAGCGGTGTGATCGACGCCCATCCGCGAGGCGTGGCCAAAGTGCGGTTCCTAAGCTCCGTTCCTACATGTTGCCTACATGTTAGCAACTTGCGAGGCAAAGTAAGCGATAACCAGTGGGTTCGCAAAGAACTTACCGGTGTCGATCGTAGTAGGTCCTAGCGAAGCTTTCCTTCGATTGCCAAAATGGCATCGGACCTGGCATGGGAGGCACGGGCCCTAAATCTCTATTCCAGATTGAATATTCATCATCATGGCCTGCAAGATAGTTTAGAAGTCGCCGTAGTACAACAAACGGGGAAGTGGGACTTGTATCTTTGCAAAAATAAAGGTTGGACTTACATTTACGTATTGCATGTAGATCGCACGCCTCCGATGCCGAAAGGCCACCGATATTCCTCATAAGCGGCAGAGGTCGCCTAACTCGTGCTACAATTTCAAATACAAGGAATCTCGTCGTTAGCCATGCAGGAACAAAACTCATAAAGATGATGAAAACGAGAAAACTTACATCCTCATGGAGCGACGAGGCTGGCCACGAGGCGATAGGGGGCCGTCGGCGGGTAGGTAGCCTTGAGACGGTGAAGCTCGTGGCCGAGGGTAGGCTTGACCTTCTTATTCAGAATCTTGAGGCGCCCATGCTGCAATCCGTGCCCGACAGACCAACGACTCCTCGTCGATCTCCGCGTGAATGGGGTCATCCACATGAGGGTGACGAGCCTTCACCATCGTGATGTAGTTCCCCAAGTCGCTCGGCAAGCCGGCACACGGGCAACGAGGGTTGAGGCTCCGAGTAATGGGCTTCTTCACGCATCATCTCATAGACGGCGACGTCATGAATCACCTCCCGGGTTGTGCCACCAGTATCGCGAAAAGAAAATATTATGCATATGAAGTACAAACATAAGCGAAATGCACGCAGGTCGTTCCATGTATATCGCACCACCTTCCCTTGAAGCGGTCAAAGTTGCGGTTTCAGCAGCGCGTTCCACCATCGCCGGTTATCCGCTGTCCGCCTCGACAAGGCTGCAAACTCCTCGTCTTCTCCGAGCCACCTCGCCCTAACCAGCTCCTCCCATGCGAGTCGATGCGGCTCCCAATCGGGATAACCTGAAAATGCAATACTCAACTCCATAAAATGCAATGGCAACTTAGAAGCAATGTAGAATCTCATTGACATTTTACTCACCGACATGTACTCTTAAGGCCATCGAGTACTCAGGATTAGGGTTCCTACCGACAATGTCTTCCTTCCTGACCCTCACGCCCCTGTCAGCCTAGAAGTGGCTAGCGGCCGTGACCTTATGGTTGTACCACACCTAGGGGGGTCAACTTCACACAAGCCCCAAGCAAAGTCCTCTGCGCCTTCTCCGGTCCTCCTCGCCACACGGTAAAAGCACTTCAATCATGCATAAGAGTCATGAGTTAGCACGGGGTCATCAAGTATGAACATAACTCGAGAAATATGCCTTACCCAAAACTTGGTGATGACAGATCAAGAATGGTCGGAAAGCCCGGACACGGGTAGTCCGTAGTCCGCCCAAGTAGTAGCTAGCTTCTGTCACCCTCGGGGTAATGTGATAGCCAGAACTTCCTAATCGAGCTCCAACGAGGCTGTTAGGAAGGCGAGCCTTGGTCCCCGAGGAAATGTCCAATTGCTGCACAAAATAAACATTAGTACACAATAATTATTTATGACCAACATGAAATAAAATGTTTTAAATTGCCAAATTAGTAAACTTACTCAAGGCCATCCGAATAATAAGGGCTTTCGCCCGAGTCCTAGGCTCAAACTTCTCGTCGGGGACTCGATTCCCCACGATTTCGCAATTTCTTTGGCCCCACCAACTCGGCTAGTGTCCGCCTCCGTATCGGTCCCGCCTCCTCTCGGACTCGCCTCCTCTCGGACTCTGCCTCCTCTCGGCCACGAAGGCTGCCTGCGGGGAACAACTCAGGAGCCACGCCGTAGGCGAGGGTGGTGGGTCAAAGTCCACGCCTCCCGTGGCACCTCGTCCTCGTCCTCCTCGACCTCGGCCTCGACCCGTCCTCCGCCGCCAGGAGCAAGATCGGTAACGCGGATTGGGATTTGCTGTCTCCCACTCCGTGTAGCACTTTTCTTCTTGTGCTTGCATTAAGCAAGGATAACTGGTTGCCTTGCCGCTGCTCATATTGTTCAATCACCGCATTAAGTAAGAGAAAACAGTTAATAAAGACATAATAAAATGTATACACAAAGAATAAAGGCATAATGCAATTAAGAAAAGCTTAAGCACAAAGACAAAATAAAATGCATTAAAAATAAATACTCACTATCTTTTCATTCTCATTCTCATTCACATTCTCATTCTCATTCTCACTATCACTATCTTTTGAGTAGAAATCTGGATTCTCATCGAAGGGTGTAGGCTCATCATCGTTGTCATTCTCGGTATGGAGCTTCTCGAGCATACTTATGTCATGTAGATTCACCACTGACTCACCCCGAGTTTCTACATCATTCCCAAGATCCTCAAGATCAACCGGTTCTAAATCAAAGTGTCCGAAGTCCTCTTGCTCTTGATAGAAAATTCCCTCGTACGTTAAAGGGTTAATATTGTTGTAATCGTCCTCGGAGGGAATCGGTAGGTTACCATGTGGCGATACCTGGAACACGACTTCCCAGCTCGAGTTCCGCTCGCATGGGTAGGGCAAATAATAAACTTGGTTGGCTTGGTGAGCAACAACAAAGACGTCGGCTCCTATAGGTGGTTGAAGGCCTAACTTCAACTAACCCAATGGAAGGGTACTTCTCACCCACCCTTGGGTCAAACCAGTGGCACTTGAACACAACAAGATTGAGTTCGACATTAAACGATTGAAGGTCACTCGTATACATTCTCTAACCTTCCGTAGTAATCAAGGGAATCGGCTCCTTTGGTGAACACCCCAAGATTTACCGCTTTTGCATTGGTCGCCTTCTGGTGCGTCTCAGATGGAAGCGAAACCCATTCACATCATACTTCTCATACTTCATGACGACATCATACAACCTTGGGAAACACATTTCAGCTCATCCGACATCTCAACGTTGGGATCAGCTCCCTACGGTACAAGAGGAATTTGTTGCTCATGAGTTACGTGGAATAAGAGCGACAAGTCACATATTGCAAGGTAAGAGGGACAGGTTAGAAATTACTTTTCCATAAACCAGACACAAAGTTTTTTATTTCCGAGCACCCTCTTTCAAGAGAGTGTCCAACTCCATGGGAGAGGGATCGGTCCCGCCAACGCTCATCCGTGAAATCGCTAAGAAGGAGAAAATAAGCATTAGACGGAGACCGAGTTACTAGCTGCATAGAGAAATAGGGTGTTCACCATTTTACCTAATGAAATCGACCACTTCCTTCATGTTCATAAGCACATAGAGCATTATGCAATCCTTCTTCCTTGAAGAACCTATATTTTAGTCCTTTACGCCTTGCCATCGGGAAATTGGAATAGTTCGAGATTGGGGTCATTCTTGGGCAGGTCGACATTGTAACGAGAGACCGGGTTATGCATAGTGGGAACATCATCGGCCGATGGGTTGTCAAGGCGTCGCCATCTCCCGAAGGCATGTTGCTTCACTATGCATGCTTCAATCTTGGCTTTGTTTCCAGCTATCTTCAATATACTTAAACTCTCTCTCAATACAAAATTGCCAAATTGCACCCCCAATAGTGCCTCGTTCATGAGGTGCACAATGAGATGTGCCATCGAGTAAAGAAGCTGGCGAAAGATCATCTCCAAATTGCATAGCAACTCCGCACCTTGAACTTGCGACTTCTCAATCACCGGAGGACATATCGCTAGCAGAGGGTGCGGAAGAAATGGCTCAACTCCACAAGCACTCGCCATACTTTTTCAGGGAGATACCCTCGAACCATCACCGGCATCAGCCGCTCAATCCATATATGATAGTCGTGACTCTTGAGCCCGTTGACTTGTCCCGTCAAAAGATTAACTCCCTTACTTATATTCAAACAATAACCGTCAGGGAACATCACGACGTATTTGAGCCACCTAAATGACTCCTTCTTTTGGACATTATCAAGGCAGTAGTAGGCATGCGGCTTGAACCAATTCTTTCGACGGACAGTAGGAGGCTGCATGTGTAATCTCTTCCTATCACAAAGCTTCTCAACATCGACTCTAGCCTTGACATTATCCTTGACTTCCTGTGAATGTTCAGACTGTGTGAAAAAGGGACTCGACATTCTTTTCTGTGCATCACATCGATGTTATGGGAAGTTCGAGGTCCTTGTAATACACGAGATTCAAGGCTGCCACGTGAGTCCAATTATCGTTACACCATATCCCGCAAATTGATGGCCAGTTCGGCGCCCAAGGCACGAGAGCACGATCTCGCATCAACAATCGCACCTCGAACTTTGGTACCTCTTTTACTTCATGCACAACTTTGCCCTTCTTGAAGTTCTTTCTATCTTCTCGAACGAATGATTTCTTTTGAGGTACATCGATTCGTGTCAAACGCAACATATTTGCGACCCGACTTTAGCCAAAGGAACTCAAGTCGGTTCGCACACTGGGCATGGCCACTTACCACCGTACACCATCCGCACGTTAGGGCGCACTGCATGTCATGCATAGTATATTGTAACCAAACTTTCATCAAAAGTTTCTCTTTGATGCTCGGTCGTATGTCAACGTCCCTGTATCCAAGAGTGGTTCAAATCATCCACAATCGGCATGTGTAGACACTCAAGTTCTTCCCGGATACTGTGTCCTGAATTATCGACAACAAAACATGGTCTTCCGTTGCATTAATACTTCGGGAGGAGATTGAGCGAATAACATACACCGCCAGCAAATGACGAGGCCGTCGACATACCATATGGGTTGAAGCCATCCGTTGCTATCGCAATTCTAACATTACGAGCCTCTTCGCCCACCGGGGTATTTGTCATCGAAGTTCTTCCATGCCTTACCATCGATGGATGTCCCATCTTCTTCCGTCTGCGTCCCTCGTATCTTTTCCCTTCTTGTGCAACGTCATCCGCTTGGCGATCTCCTCGCTCAAGTAAAGCCATGGATTCTTTTTATGAATGGGAGATACCAAGTATCTTCTTAGCGACCTTCACCGCCTCACCGACCATCCTTCCCTTTGTCTCTTCATATCTAGAGGCCTTACAAATGGAGCAAGATTGTCACCCTCAAACTGTTTCCAAAACAAAAGGCGGCCTTTTGGACAACAATCTATCTTTTCATAATCCATGTTGATCTCCTTCATGAGTTTCTTTGTTTCGTGAAAGGTTTTGGCATAATGCCCTTCGGGCAACATGTTACCACATGTTCTGATTAGCTTCAAAGTGAGAACGGGTGGCGAATCGCACTTGTCGGCTAGACACCGAGAGATGGCATCGGTGAGAAATCTTTGCACCCTCGCAGAGGCCTCTTAGCCGCTGCCATCATATCAAGGAAGGCCTTCGGTTGGCTCCGGTTCCTCCGGTTCTAGCGGTTCCTCCTGTTCGTGATTCCTCCCGTGGAGGTGGCGAATCGGCTGGTCGGCATCGATAAGATCATCTAGCATGTTTCTAATCCCATCGTGCTCATTGCCATTGAGCCGACGCATCACCTCACCTCTATCACGCTCGTTAAATGCAAAGTCGACTTGCATGACATAGTTAGACATGTACCCATATTGCAGAAGGTGTTTGTACATGTCATCCTTTCCCTGACGATGACGCTTAGTGGAATGAGCGCAGGGACAAAGTGCCCGAACCATTGCCTTCGAACCACGCGCTAACTCATTCACTAACAAATGAGTGTTCCGTACCCAATCGTCTGTTTTATTAGTCGCACTAATACGACCATCCTCTTCTGCTTTGTTGGGAGACAAACAACAAATATAACATTTTATATCAAACAGGAGATTAAATGCTTCATATTTTTACGCATTCATCAACCTACATGTCCAATAGAAAAAGAGGGTCCTAACCAGCCGCCGGATCCGTAGATTTGGTAAGTTCTCCCTGGTTCTACTCGATCCAGCGAAGAAGATTCTCCTCGCCGCTTCTCCCGATACACGCCTCGACAAAAGCCAAGAGGATGTGCATCCGAGAACAACGAGGAGGCGCCACGAAACTGTCTCGAATCGAGGTAGAGCCAGGAGAACCAAACCCAACTACGAATCCGCCGACGCCGATAAAAGCCATAAGCGTTACGGTCCAAAATATGCGAGACCACTAATGCATATTAAGTCGCAGAACGCTTACGGTCGGATGACGCCTAGGTGACGCGTGACTTGGTGATCTAGACACGAAAATAAACCTAGGTACAAGAGGCGAGCAGATTCTCACCCTCGAAGCGTGATCAAATCAGAAGATGATCCGGACCGTCGTTTAAACACTCCCCACGCTCACCCTCCCAGAATCGCAAAAACATGAGAAGATGGTTAAATATGCAACATCTATTTAGCAATTTCTAATTCTAATTCTAATTCTATTTCTACTACTATTTCTAGCATTTCTAATTCTACTCCTATTTCTAGTAATTCTAGTTCCATTCCTGTTTCTACTCACATACTACAAACTACTTCTAGTTAGGGGTTTCATTATACTCCTACTTCTTAACCTACATACTAAAACTACTCCTACTCCTATTTATCATCACAAAAATATGCATACAAATTAAAAATAAAAAATACTAACCTAAATTAACTACATCTACCAATACTAACAATACACCTAACTAACTACACCTAAATTACCAATACTAACCTAATGGAGGGTGTGCTCGGTTGAGGTGGGAAGTGGGGGAGGAGGCAGTGGGAGGCGGCAGGCGGTGGGGAGGTGGGCAAAGGCAGAGGGATGGCGGGAGGGTGGAGAGGCCACAGTGGCTGTGAGGAGGTGTCATGGCTTGGGGTAGAAGGGGCAGGGGGAGGCAGGTGGGCGGGCTGGGAGGAGAAGCAGGTGTGAGGGAGGAAGGCGGAGGAGGCCGTGGGATTGTGAGGTGAGGCTTTGGCCGAGAAGGGCGAGGGACACGAGGCAGGACCCAAGGCTGGTGGGTCAGGCGTCTGGCAGGAGGTTGGGGATAGAATGGATTGGGAAGGAGTGGCCCGGGTGGGCCGGGGCCAGCCCTTAATGGATAGGGCCGACCGACTGGAATACGCCGAGGCAGCCGTCGGCGTAGCTAGGGCATTTTTTTTTATTAATAAAATTTTTTAGAAGAAACTTTATTTGATGTTTACTAATATAACAAATGAAAATATATTATTTGGAGTCTACTATTATTTGATGTTACAAGAAACTTTACAGGAAACTTTACTTGATGTTTATCGATCTCGTGTGCACACTCGGATCGCCTACCCCTAGACGCTCCTCCGACAGGGTAGCCCTGAGCTCTCTTGTTTTGTGTTTGTTTAGGTCATAGGGTGATGTCAAACCATGTTGGCTCACAAGTTGGGGCACTATCCTACCGTTTCACCTCGACGAGGAGATTCCACCCTCATACGGGTGTCCTAACCTTCATCTAGGTTAGGCGCATGCATGAGGGGACACATGCAAGCACCTATATACCAACCTCTAACCACACCCACACACACACATATGCTAGGGGCACATGCAAGTTTTCATCTCATTCCGATGTTCTCGTGGTCTTCCTTGGCTAAACCCCGATCTCTGGCACACTCGGATCGTCTACCCTAGACGCCTCCCAGGGGTAGCCCGTAGCTCTCTTGTTTTGTGTTTGTTTAGGTCATAGGGTGATGTCAAACCATGTTGGCTCACAAGTTGGGGCACTATCCTACAGGTTTCACCTCGACGGGAGATTCCACCTCATACGGGCCCTAACCTTCTCTAGGTTAGGCGCATGCATGAGGGGGACACATGCAAGCACCTATATATACCAACCTCTAACCACACCCACACACACATATGCTAGGGGCACATGCAAGTTTTCATCTCATTCCGATGTTCTCGTGGTCTTCCTCGAAACCGATCTCTGTGCACACTCGGATCGCTTACCCCTAGACGCCTCCGACAGGTAGTAGCCCGTAGCTCTCTCTGTTTTGTGTTTGTTTAGGTCATAGGGTGATGTCAAACCATGTTGGCTCACAAGTTGGGGCACTATCCTACCGGTTTCACCTCGACGGGAGATTCCACCTCATACGGTCCTAACCTTCGCCTCTAGGTTAGAGCGCATGCATGCGAGGGGACACATGCAAGCACCTATATATACCAACCTCTAACCACACCCACACGCACACATATGGTAGGGGCACTTGCAAGTTTTCATCTCATTCGATGTTCTGGTCTTCCTTCCGAAACCACGATCTCTGCACACTCGGATGCCTACTCCCTAGACGCTCCTCCGACAGGGTAGCCAGTAGCTCTCTCTTGTTTTGTGTTTGTTTAGGTCATAGGGTGATGTCAAACCATGTTGGCTCAAGTTGGGGCACTATCCTACCCGGTTTCACCTCGACGGGAGATTCCACCTCATACGGGCCCTAACCTTCGCTCTAGGTTAGAGCGCATGCATGCGAGGGGGGACACATGCAAGCACCTATATATACCAACCTCTAACCACACCCACACACACATATGCTAGGGGCACATGCAAGTTTTCATCTCATTCCGATGTTCTCGTGGTCTTCCTTCGGCGAAACCCTGATCTCTGTGCACACGGATCGCCTACCCCCTAGACGTTCCTCTGACAGGGGTAGCCCGGCGTAGCTCTCTCTTGTTTTGTGTTTGTTTAGGTCATAGGGTGATGTCAACCCATGTTGGTTCACAAGTTGGGGCACTATCCTACCCGGTTTCACCTCGACGGGAGATTCCACCTCACGGGTCCTAACCTTCGCCTCTAGGTTAGAGCATGCATGCATGAGGGGACACATGCAAGCACCTATATATACCAACCTCTAACCACACCCACACACACATATGCTAGGGGCACATGCAAGTTTTCATCTCATTCCGATGTTCTCGTGGTCTTCCTTGGTGAAACCACGATCTCTGTGCACTCGGATCGCCTACCCCCTAGACGTTCCTCGACAGGGTAGCCCCGTAGCTCTCTTGTTTTGTGTTTGTTTAGGTCATAGGGTGATGTCAAACCATGTTGGCTCACAAGTTGGGGCACTATCCTACCGGTTTCACCTCGACGGGAGATTCCACCTCATACGGCCCTAACCTTCGCCTCTAGGTTAGAGCGCATGCATTCGAGGGGACACATGCAAGCACCTATATACCAACCTCTAACCACACCCACACACACATATGCTAGGGCACATGCAAGTTGTCATCTCATTCCGATGTTCTCGTGGTCTTCCTCACGAAACCCTGTTCTCTGTGCACCCTCGGATCGTCTACCCCCCTAGACGTTCCTCCGGCGTAGCTCTCTCTTGTTTTGTGTTTGTTTAGGTCATAGGGTGATGTCAAACCATGTTGGCTCACAAGTTGGGGCACTATCCTACCCGGTTTCACCTCGACGGGGAGATTCCACCCTCATACGGGTCCGGAACCTTCGCCTTTAGGTTAGAGCGCATGCATGCGAGGGGGACACATGCAAGCACCTATATATACCAACCTCTAACCACACCCACACACACATATGCTAGGGGCACATGCAAGTTTTCATCTCATTCCGATGTTCTCGTGGTCTTCCTCGTGAAACCACGATCTTTGTGCACACTGGATCGTCACCCCTAGACGCTCCTCCGACAGGTAGCCAGCGTAGCTCTCTCTTGTTTTGTGTTTGTTTAGGTCATAGGGTGATGTCAAACCATGTTGGCTCACAAGTTGGGGCACTATCCTACCCGGTTTCACCTCGACGGGAGATTCCACCTCATACGGGCCCCGAACCTTCGCCTCTAGGTTAGGCATGCATGCGAGGGACACATGCAAGCACCTATATATACCAACCTCTAACCACACCCACACACACATATGCTAGGGGCACATGCAAGTTTTCATCTCATTCCGATGTTCTCGTGGTCTTCCTCATGAAACCACGATCTCTGCACACTCGGATCGCTACCCCCTAGACGTTCCTCCGACAGGTAGCCCGCGTAGCTCTCTTGTTTTGTGTTTGTTTAGGTCATAGGGTGATGTCAACCCATGTTGGCTCACAAGTTTGGGCACTATCCTACCCGGTTTCACCTCGACGGGAGATTCCACCTCATACGGGTCCGAACCTTCGCCTTAGGTTAGAGCGCATGCATGCGAGGGGGGACACATGAAAGCACCTATATATACCAACCTCTAACCACACCCACACACACACACATATGCTAGGGGCACATGCAAGTTTTAATCTCATTCAGATGTTCTCGTGGTCTTCCTCACGAAACTCGATCTCTGTGCACACTCGGATCGTCACCCCTAGACGCTCCTCCGACAGGTAGCCGGGCGTAGCTCTCTCTTGTTTTGTGTTTGTTTAGGTCATAGGGTGATGTCAAACCATGTTGGCTCACAAGTTGGGGCACTATCCTACCCGGTTTCACCTCGACGGGAGATTCCACCTCATACGGCCCTAACCTTCGCCTCTAGGTTAGGCGCATGCATGCGAGGGGACACATGCAAGCACCTATATATACCAACCTCTAACCACACCCACACACACATATGCTAGGGGCACATGCAAGTTTTCATCTCATTCCGATGTTCTCGTGGTCTTCCTTCTTGAAACCACGATCTCTCATGCACACTCGGATCGCCTACCCCCTAGACGCTCCTCCGACAGGTAGCCCCAGCTCTCTCTTGTTTTGTGTTTGTTTAGGTCATAGGGTGATGTCAAACCATGTTGGCTCACAAGTTGGGGCACTATCCTACGGTTTCACCTCGACGGGAGATTCCACCTCATACGTCCGGAACCTTCGCCTAGGTTAGAGCGCATGCATGCGGGGGACACATGCAAGCACCTATATATACCAACCTCTAACCACACCCACACACACACATATGCTAGGGGCACATGCAAGTTTTCATCTCATTCGATGTTCTCGTGGTCTTCCTTCGAAACCCCGATCTCTGGCACACTGATCGTCACCCCCTAGACGTTCCTCCGACAGGGTAGCCCGTAGCTCTCTTGTTTTGTGTTTGTTTAGGTCATAGGGTGATGTCAAACCATGTTGGCTCAAAAGTTGGGGCACTATCCCACCCGGTTTCACCTCGACGGGAGATTCCACCTCATACGGGTCCTAACCTTCATTTAGGTTAAAGCGCATGCATGCGAGGGGGACACATGCAAGCACCTATATATACCAACCTCTAACCACACCCACACACACATATGCTAGGGGCACATGCAAGTTTTCATCTCATTCTGATGTTCTCGTGGTCTTCCTTCTGAAACCCCGATCTCTGTGCACACTGGATTGTACCCCCTAGACGTTCCTCGACAGGGTAGCCCGCGTAGCTCTCTTGTTTTGTGTTTGTTTAGGTCATAGGGTGATGTCAAACCATGTTGTCTCACAAGTTGGGGCACTATCCTACCGGTTTCACCTCGACGGGGAGATTCCACCTCATACGGGCCGAACCTTCGCTTAGGTTAGAGCGCATGCATGCGAGGGGACACATGCAAGCACCTATATATACCAACCTCTAACCACACCCACACACACATATGCTAGGCACATGCAAGTTTTCATCTCATTCCGATGTTCTCGTGGTCTTCCTTGGTGAAACCACGATCTCTGCACACTGGACTGCTCACCCCTAGACGCTTCCTCCGACAGGGTAGCCCGCGTAGCTCTCTCTTGTTTTGTGTTTGTTTAGGTCATAGGGTGATGTCAAACCATGTTGGCTCACAAGTTGGGGCACTATCCTACCCGGTTTCACCTCGACGGGAGATTCCACCTCACGGTCCTAACCTTCGCCTCTAGGTTAGAGCGCATGCATGCGAGGGGGGACACATGCAAGCACCTATATATACCAACCTCTAACCACACCCACACGCACACATATGCTAGGGGCACATGCAAGTTTTCATCTCATTCCGATGTTCTCGTGGTCTTCCTTCGCGAAACTCGATCTCTCTGCACACTGGATCGCTCACCCCTAGACGCTCCTCCCGACAGGGGTAGCCCCGTAGCTCTCTCTTGTTTTGTGTTTGTTTAGGTCATAGGGTGATGTCAAACCATGTTGGCTCACAAGTTGGGGCACTATCCTACCGGTTTCACCTCGACGGGAGATTCCACCTCATACGGGCCGGAACCTTCGCCTCTAGGTTAGAGCATGCATGCATGAGGGGGACACATGCAAGCACCTATATATACCAACCTCTAACCACACCCACACACACATATGCTAGGGGCACATGCAAGTTTTCATCTCATTCCGATGTTCTCGTGGTCTTCCTTCAGAAACCCCGATCTCTGTGCACACGGATCGTCTACCCCCTAGACGCTCCTCCGACAGAGTAGCCACGTAGCTCTCTCTTGTTTTGTGTTTGTTTAGGTCATAGGGTGATGTCAAACCATGTTGGCTCACAAGTTGGGTCACTATCCTACCGGTTTCACCCCGACGGGGAGATTCCACCCTTATACGGGCCCGGAACCTTCGCCTCTAGGTTAGAGCGCATGCATGCGAGGGGGGATACATGCGAGCACCTATACCAACCTCTCACCACACTCACACACATATGTTTTGTGTTTGTTTAGGTCATAGGGTGATGTAAAACCATTGTAGCTTCAACGGGAGATTCCCTTATAACGGTCCGCAACCTACGCTTCCGCATGCATGCGAGGGGGGACAGGCACATGTGATTGAATCTTTGAACAACTTCACAAAAATTTGTGAAATATAAATTTCATGCACATGTGATAATAACACACAAACATGCAAATTTCTCAACTTGTGAGAAGATTCACATTTTATGTGGGCGTGAAGACTATTATTCGAGGCTAATCCATCCAATTGATAAAATAGAACCTAAATAATTAATACTAATAAATAAATACAAATAATTTGGTAAGAAAAAAAAGTTCATAGATGCCGAGGGTCACCGTCGGCGTGGGCAGACGTGACGCCGAGGGTGACCGTCGGCGTAGCCTATGCCGACAGACTCTCGGCGTAATGTCGACGCCGTTAGGCATGTCCCGCCTGGCACGACTAGTGCCACGCTGCCACCCCAGACGCCGAGGGCTAAGTTTACGCCGGTCACCCTCGGCGCGGCCGCTACGCCGACGGCTGCGGTACGCCGAGGGCTCGGAAGCTGGGCTGGCCTGGCCCGGTTCTACGCCGACGGCCCCGACCTTTGGCCGTCGGCGTAGCTCCCTGCCGTCGGCACACAACGCCATTCCTGTAGTGACAGTGACATGAAGTTCACTAAGGTTGCTGCCGAGAAGGTGCTTCCACTGGAATCATTTGATTATGGACATGTGGTGTTGCTTTCTAACACTTATGCCTCAATTGGAAAATATAGTGCTGCTGAATCTGTCAGATCTTGCTATACAAAACGGATTGCAAAGAAAACTTTGGGGGTCAGTTCTATTTAAGCCATGCCATATAGCGCAATATAGTTGAACTGTACTTTCCCAGGGAAGGGTAAGGATACATCAGAGACAGACCACCAAAGTCTCAAGGTATTGGAATCTATTTTCGGCATGAGCGATGGAATTTTACTATGCTAATTTGTTAAGACTATTGTGAATGAGATGAGCGTCTATATTATGTTTCAAAAGGATAAGGCGCAATATAGAATTGCCTCAGGCCCTCAGCCATAGGCCTTTTGTCTCGTGACTAATAATACAACTCTAGCAATCACTTAAGGAGCCTTTTGGCACGTGCGTGTGGAGTTTGGCAGACAGTAGACCTGTGCATTGTTTTCTTCTGTTTTTTCATATCTTCTTATATATTTGGCTTAGAATATTTCTGGTATGAATTTTTTGGCCCAACGGTACTAACCTCTGATTGGCCTGATCGGTAATGATATCAATCACTCTGGAGCTGGTCCTGAATATGCATGTGCTGAATTGCAGCAGCAGCGACATTGATAGTACTCCCTCCGATCCTAAATAAGTGTCATGGTTTTGAACTAACTCTAGTTCAAAATGACGACACTTATTTAGGATCAGAGGTAGTACTATATTTGTAGAAGAAGCTTCAAATACCAGCTGTGTGCACTGTACAATATCTAACTCTTGAGCATTATTTGTTTTTTAACTTATTGATAGTACTCTTGAGCATTACAGTTGGGTGCACTTCATCATTTAATTGGTGGATATATAATTAGCCCATAGACAATTAAAAAAATATATGAGTAGGATTCACTTGAAATAATTAAGGATTATATATTTCTTGTATATGCGTCGTCCATGGATCAGAAGTGGATTAAGTCCATAGCTGGATCCCATACAGGTGATGCTTGGATGGCCATTGAGGATAAGTTTTGCTCTTGGTAAAGTTCACGGTGGTCCAGTTATTGTTCCACGACTCCCCACGGTGTGTAGATTTAATGTTTAGCTTGTTCATGTTCTTGGCTACTCTAAACTCTAGCTGTACAGAAATATTGCTGGGATTTTATTACTGTAGATTCGTTTGAATGTGCAATTGTGAGTACTAATTGTCCAACATCCTATTCGAAGTTAAATATATCAACTCTAAGATCTACTAATTGTATAGTTTGGATTTCTTTTTCTGGAACCACTTGTTTGAAACAGTAAATTGAAGTATATGAAGGACCATCCAAAATTCACACTGTTTGAACTCGCCTGAAATTGTAATCTAAATAGTAGTATTTAGCTTGGCAGTTTACTTCTTCACATGCTAAACGCCCATGGGTCGCCTATTAGTAGAGGCATGGACCTGATTGGTTTGATCAAGGCATCAAGCTGACTAGCTGCAAGTACGGTCTGTGTGTACTTTCCGCAGATATACTAGAAACTTAATTAAGCTCCACAGAAGTATGGCTGGCTTCATTAAGTTCAACAAGCTCACACTTCATCAAATTCGAATACAATAGACCTTTTAGCTCTCTACTTATGCTCTTTGGAAAATATTTATCTGTCCTGGCTAAACTACGTTACACTTGTTCTTCATCATGATAATAAGAAAGTATGCCTGCCACGTCTGAAACCATTCAGACCTCTCGGAATTTGTCCAAAGTATATACCCTGCGCAGGACAAATTTCCCTTGCAATACTTACTTGTCATGTGCATCTTTATCGATGTTGATCTCTGCATCTGCCTCTACCTTGGTGGGTATTTTGATAGACTCTTCAGCATGGAGTGACATGGCTTTATATTGATAGTAGTGTGCACATATAAGGAAGTAGAAAAGGTTCAGTACTCCCATGATGGCAATGAGATAGAAGTAATAGTCAAGTTTGCTGAGATTAATATCCTCTGTCAACCAGCTTGTGTGGCCATCTCTGCTGGTCACCTGTTTTGTGATACTTGCTACGGCAGTACTCAAGTAGTTCGCTCCAGCTAAAGTAATGAAAAACAGGGATCCTGCTAGGGTTAGCATGTGCTCTGGGAACTGCTGATTATAGAATTCAATTTGTCCAACTGCATTGAAGGCCTCAGCAATACCCATTAAAACCAATTGGGGGGTAAGCCAAAAGACCGACATTTGTGACATTCCTCCATTAGACAAAGCTGAGTTCCTCCTTTTGCGTTCGACAAGTCCTGCTACCACCATTGAAATGGGAGAAATCGCCAATCCTACCCCCTGTCTCTGGAGAACAGTAATTCCACTTTCCACCCCTGTGAATCTTCTAGCCATTGGTACTAAAATTCGGTCATAAATGGGGATGAATAAAGCCAGGGCGACAAATGATATGGAGGTAACTGTGCCTGCTGGAATTTCAAAGTGTGGCCCAAGGTGACGGTCCATTGTTAATGTTTGCAAGATTATATAGGTGAATTGTTGAGCCAACGCAAGAAAGCATGTGATGCCAGAAATACAAATAGGCACAATCCTTATCAAACACTTAACCTCTTCTATCTGCTGGATACTGCAAAGCTCCCACAAGTTTCTTACAGAACCTTCATCATTTATATCACCATCCCTTACGATAGCACCTTTGTTCAGAAACCTGAGGAAGAATCACAATGAGAAGTGGATATACATTAGCAGCTGCATATAATTAAATGATTAGTATATTTGACATGATAGATGTTGTTTATGTTTCTATTTCACTTCATTGAGGCATGTAGGACATTCTTCTCACTTGCAGAAAAAGGGCTTGCGTTTACAACACCTGATTTTTTGGATGTTTCTAGCAAGTACATGGATATAGCTAGTTAGTTATATTAATAGCTATTTGCTGATGCTGTTAAGCCTATCTTGCAAGGTTGGATATATAGATGGTAATTATCTTAGCAGCTACTCCGTCTGTTCCTAAATATAAGATGTTTTGATAAGCCAAATTGACTTGCCAAAACATCTTATATTTAGGAATGGAGGGAGTATATTTACAAGTCCTCCAACTTGTTAATACTCCCTCTGACCCATATTAGTTGACTTAGATTCATCTAGATACGAATGTATCTAGTCAAGTTTTAGTGCTAGATACATCCGTATCTAGACAAATTTGAGTCAACTAATATGGGTTGGAGGGAGTACATAATTAAAAAAGTTGAACAACAAAACCTTATTTCTAGGAAATAGTTTTTTCTTGGAAAAAGCATGGTTCTTTTGGGAATGGGACAAAATCAAATGAAAATTTTGTGGATGTGTTGTGACAGATCCACCGTGGTTAGTTCTTTATTATACCTGAACTGGGAAGTAAGTGGCAGTTTGAAAATACGGTTTCCCTTCATTTCAGGGTTGTAGAGCAGCAACTCTTGTTGATTTATATCATGAGGATATGGAAGCTTGAGCCTTCTCTTCTTAAAGGATGCCACTAAAACTCGGAAAATTCCACTGAATATGCTTCCCTCTGGTGGCACATGGACATAGAGTCTTGCACCCATAAATAAGGCGATAATTGCCAAAAACATGAAGAATGTGGGTATGCCAAATCCTATTGGCCAGCTGATACTATTCTGTATGTAGACAAGAAAAGTCAAAGAGAACACCAGGGCAACAGTAGTTGTGCCATAGTACCAGTTATAATAGCTGTTTAGGCCCTTCCGGCTTTTTTCATCAGTCAGATCGAATTGGTCTACTCCAAAGGGCAGACTGCATGGCCGGATTGCTCCACCACCTATGGTTAGAAACCCAAGAGAAAGGTATAGCACACCCAGCTGGAGTGTTGATGGACTATTGCAGTGTTCACCTAATTGGGTTGTTTGATTGCAGCCCGGTGGTCTGAGAGCTGGAAGTGATGCAGATAAAGTCAATCCCAGCATCCCCTGTTTTACAGCAAATAATCACACAGATTAGACTCTGAGCACAGCAATGCAAAAAAAATAATTGAATGTATCAATGCAAAATTTAATACTCCTCCATTTGAAAAAGGATGTCGTGGATTTATCTGCATATGTATGTATCTATACACCAAAACATGCCTAGATACATGTGAATCTGGATAAATCCGCGACGTCCTTTTCTGGATGGAGGGAGTAATTGATAATTACTTGCGAACATCAAATAGGAATTTCGGTACTCCCTCTGTTTTTATTTATCTCGCGTTCTAGGTTTAGTCAAAGTCAAAGTTTGTAAAGTTTGACCAAATAGTTATGACTAAATATCAATATCTAAATATAAATCTAGTGTATTATAATTAGCATAATGTGGGGGAGAATTCTTCCAAGAGGGCCCTATTTAATTTTAATATGGAGGGGTCACCTTGACGAAGTCCTCTCGTGGGGAGAATTCTTCCAATAGGGCTCCATTTAATTTTACTACCATAATCCAACAAATCCACTGGTGAGAAAATCCCATCTTATGCATAACTTCCTCCAAGAACATCCAATCAACGCAATCATATGCCTTCGGCAAGTCCATCTTGTAAGCACAAAAATGATCTTGAGCACCCGACTCATGCTCCATATATTGTAAACACTCAAAAGGCCAGGAGAGCATTATCAGTAATAAGCCTCCCATGCACAAAGGTGCTCTGATTTTCAGACACCACATCTCCCAAAATTGGTCGCAACCTATTCACCAAACACTTCGAAATGATTTTATATAAGATGTTGCCCAAACTTATAGGTCAAAAGTCCTTTGACTCCAGGGGTGATCCACTTTTGAAATCAGGACAATAGATGTATCATTAATACTAGTCGGCATCTGTTTCAAGAAAAAATCAACACTCCTTGGATGATTCCCTCCTTCAAAACACTGCGATTACGCTGATAGAATCGGGCTGGGAACCCATCAGGCCTAGGGGGCTTGAGGGAACCGATTTGGAACAGGGCATCGGAGACCTCCTCCACAGAAAACGGCCGACATAGTGCCTCATTATTCTCTGTCGTAACAACCTCCCTAAACAACCCAACAATCGGTGTAGTCTGTATAGTTGGATCGCGGGTATAAACAGATTGGAAGTAGGCCGTGGCCATATGTTCCATCTCACTAGGTGTGTCCTGAACCACCCCATCCCGATCTCGTAGTCTAGCAATAAGGTTCTTCCTAGCATGACATATTGCCTTGCGATGAAAGAACTTCGTGATTCAATCCCCCTCCTTCAGCCACCCAATACATGAACGTTGCAGCCATAGCATATCCTCTCGATACAGCATCTCATTCATACCTCCTGCATGGGTGCATTCTTCTCATAGTGTTCTGTCAATTTTGATCTCAACCGAGCTAATGCACGCGTCATATTACCAAACTTGCAGCTACCCACGCATGCAGTACCTCCATGACTTTACATAGTGCCACAATTAACTTCACCAAGATCATTTTTTGCACCCTAGTCTAGCCACGAATTGGCCACCACTTCTGGCAAAGCATGCTCTCTCTCCCACATAATCTCATAACGCTTGCACCGATTGCATTGGCCTTGAATTTTCCCACACCAACTTCACAAGGATAGGACAGTGGTCCGAGCATGGTGATACGAGATGAACCACATCAGAAAAAATATCTCTCCATCTATCATCCGCCACCGCCCTATCCAGCCGAACCTTGACATATTCTCACCCACTACGCCTATTATCGTGTATGAACGGGACACCACAAAATCCCAAATCCTTGACTAAACCAAGAACTCGAGGTAAATAAAAATAGAGGGAGTGCGGTTGTGTTATTCGCGTCATCGACATTGAGCAAGTGCAGTCTTATTAGAATATGCATCTTGTATCTAAATTAAGTGCATTGTGTTTTTAGCGTGCTTCACATTTGTACCTGAGGCCTAATAGCATGCATCTAGTGGTATTTCCATTGATCTATGTCGAAATTCTCAAGCCTGGCTATCTGCATATTGTTTTTTTCATTTCCTATCCGCAGATAATAATTCCTTGGAATAGCTAAACCAGTGAATAAATACTATCATTTACCGAAGCATTTAAGTGTTGTTGTGGCAAATAAACAGAAAAAAATGTTAACCACTGACTAGGATTCATTGCACACGCGATTTCACATATTAATCATTATATTGCTGGTTATTCCATTCATTTGTTAGAATCTATCTGGACAAGCATGTCTGATCTTGAATTTCATTTTGCCAACGCAACAGCTGAAATGAGAGCGATGGGAGAGAGCTTGGGCCATGAGATGGACATACCAGGAGGCTAAAGAAGGATCCATAGGCCAGGGTTTTGAACCTTCCCAGGTAGGCGTCGGAGATGAAGGCCCCCAGCAAGGGCATAAAGTTGAGCGTGCCGTAGAAGATGTTGGTAATGTTTGCCGCCGTGAGCTGCCCCATGTTGAAGCGCTTCACAAGATAGACCGTCAGATTTGCTGCCACCCCAATTGACCCAGCCTTCTCGAACGTCTCGGCAGCTGCATACAAAAAAAAAACGATAGCCACTCATTTCTGTAGTGATGATTCCGTTATTTTTTATTTTTATTTGCGAGGATGATTCCTTTATTTAATGTTACGGGTGTGAAGGAAAATGACAGCAGGCCGTACAAAGTTACAAATAAAGATCGCTATTTTTCTATGCCTTTTATCCTGTCTCTGTTTTGGCAAGCAGATGTGCAGTGCACGGCCTTTATGGATGACCCGGGTTGGCCCCTACAAGTGACAACCATCGAGTGTACCAGAGACGCACTCGCCTGGTGGACTAGAACAGAGCACTTTGTGAGGCCAGATTTTTTTCGTATGAAGAAGGGACAGATATGACCCGGTAGTAAAATCAGTCAAAACCCGAGCCAAACCTGACTCTCCTTAATTTGATATTGCTTCTATTCAAATTAATGGTCGCAGATTTATCTAGATTTGATGTATCTGGTTTGATTTATCCGGATACATACGAATCTACATAAATCCAAGACCATTAATTTGTATAGGAGGTAGTAAATCTTTTCCCAATCATGTGTTCGTCAATTTGATAAATGTTCATAATCCGAGTCATAAATGTTGGTCAATTTGATAAATCTTTTCCTAATCATACTATGTAGTACCTCCGATCCATAATAAGTATCGGTGATTTATTACTGCTTTATTAGTATATAAAGATTGTACTAAATCTTCGCCACTTATTTTAGATGGAAGGTAGTAATTAAATTCCACACCCAAATTTTTTGAATCATGGAACTAACTGAGACACGTTTCTATACACAGTAGGAGAGACAAAAAAAAAATCTTGGATGTGACACTGTAGGTTGTAGGTTGGTCAGACGGGCAGGGCGATGTGTTTCTGCCGGAGCCCGGTGTGTTTCCGCCGGAGCCGGATTGCTTCCTATGGGCTAGGCTGGCATTAATATTGGGGGCGCCGGAAGAGATATGAGGTGGTTTTCAGTACTATGGGAGGACCGGCTGGCTGGGCACAATTTTTTTGTCCCCAGCGCATCCATACGGCGCTCTAATCAGGCGGCTGAACATGTCGAGACCACGGTCAAGTCTGGTGGAAGAAATTAAGCAGGCACACCCACGATCTTGCTGGCTGGCTAGCTAGCTCACTCGCTCGGCGGCATGGCCGGAACTCCTGCCGCGCTAGCTGTGGCCGTGCTCCTGTACGCCGGCGCCTAGAGGCAGCGGGCTAGCTGTGGCCAGGAGGAATGGCTCTCCCGTAGCTTTATCCGAACGATGGAATCTCACAAAGAAGAAGCAGGTCGGGAGATGGTCGGAGAGACGGGGAGCCGGACGTACCTATGATGAAGGGCATGGTCTTCCATCCCCGCTGCCTGCCCCTCCTCCTCGCCGCCACCTCCTGCAGACCTCCCACCTCCGCCTCCTCCACTGGCGCAGCGGCAACAGTAGTAGCAGCAGCAGGGGTGGCCATGTTCCCTCGGAGAAAAACAGGTCGGGGTTGGGAGTTCTCACTCGGGACTCGGGAGCAATCCCCAGGCTTAAATGCACCGACGCACCGCGCGTGACCGAAGACGTCGTCGTCGTCGTGTACGTAGCTACAGTACATACGAGAGGGAGCTAGCGAAATCTCGCGCTCCGGTCGACGCTACACGACGACGCCACGCGGCCAGCTGGGAAATATCGCCGCACATTCGGCTGGTTCCGTCACGCTGCCGATCGATGCACATGGTGTGTGACTGTGTGTGCACTGTGCAGACTGACGGACGCGGTTGGCCGGCACGTCGTCGACGACGATCGAGAGATACGGCGAACGGCGAGCGCGACGTGGCAGGTAGCGCGCGTTCCGACTTGTGTGTGATCGTAACGTATGTGCGCGTCGCGGGCTACACCTACAGCACTCAGCACTGGGTTTGGGACTGATTGGCAGGGGACCAGATAGAGGAGAGAGAAAACCAAGGGGTAGGTCGGCGGTGGTGAGGGGTTGATTGTGGTTTGGCCCATCCTGCATGGAGTTTGTTGCCGCCGTATATCCGGAAGGGAAAATGATAGCTAGCGTGCGCACGGTTGGGCCCTTGACCACAAATACACGCTTATTTGTTCTTATCCCTTCAACGGTTGGGCCGGGCGTCCATGCTGCTCCTCCTCCCTCCGTGTCGTGCTCCTCCTCCCTCTGTGTCACGCTGTCACGCTCCTCCTCCTCCCCGCGCGCCGCCGTGCTGGAGCGCTGCCGTGTTGGGCGCCAGCCTCTGCACAGCCTCTCTCTCCTCTACCTCTTTTAGTCTCACGGCCCTGCTACATACGATTTTTGGTGTTGCTATCTGCGACGAGTGGTGCTGCTACAATAGCATTTTTTTGCTGCAAGTTTTGCTCCGATGATATCTTCGGCAAAGTCGGATTTTGCTACATTAGCATAATTATTTTGCTATGTTTGTTTTCTTATTTTGCTAGCAAACTGCTTCCTACGAGGTCTCTAGCGAAGTCAGTTTTGCTACACTAGCACAAATATTATGCTACATAGTCTTCGGCGGAACTCCGGTGAGGTCTCCGACGAGATCTGTCTTTTTTATTTTGTATTATGGGCGAACCGATTTTTACTACATATAGCAAAAGGGCCATTATATAGCAAAACTAACTTAGTGTAGCAAAGCGGATTTTGATAGGACACGTGTCAATAGGAGGACCCGGGATCGGAAGTTTTGATCCCGAGGACGCGTAGCGCTCCATCTGAGAGCCCAGCTTGAAGGGAGTGGGTGCCGAAAATGAAGGGGACGCCGACCTGGATTTTGGTTGGGGACCGTCCATGTGAGAAGATCTTGTTAAAAACTGGCCGGACGGCCTTTAAGACTACCGGTGGAGATGCTCTTACTTCGCTGTCTAGGGGCGTAGAAGTAGTGTTGCACAAGTAGGTCCCGTTTTAACCCACAAAACACCACCACGGTATAAATTGTGCTATAGCTCTTCATCTTATCCTCCCTAGCTAAATCGCTAATCGGAATACAAATCCGCCTCGAAACTCCCGCCGTTTGCGACCCTACGTACAAGTTAGACAAGTAGGATTAATAATGAGTTCTCATTTTTCATATCTTTATACTTGTGAGTAGTTGAAAAGTAATAAGAGATACAAAGGAATAGAACAAATGATTTTTTGTCGCATTGCAATGTGGGAGACACGCTTATATACATGGTGAAGGGTACGTCAGAGAGAAATGTCCTCTCCAATAGACACACCTTTTAAGAGGCATCTCTCTCGTACAATTGATTTGCATGTCTTATTTCTCAACATTCCTACTTCATCAATTTGCCACATGTATATTACAAACTAAAAACTAACCCTATGGAAAAATTAAGGAGAAATATTACAACGATATGTCAGCAATGACTCCTTCTAGAAAAAAAACGAGGGAAAAATTAAGGAGAAACCACATAACATATGTCCACACTTGTATCTATATTCTCTCATTAAAAACTGGTATGAGAAACCTTAGGGAAAAATCATAAAAGAAAATTGAGTACAGTATGAAAGATCGGAGGATCATCAACGGGTCATGACTTAAGGTTTTCTCGTACCAATTCCGTGAACCAAATTATGGAAAATAAACATTGGTAAATATACTATGAATATGAAAATAGTTTGTTTGCAAATTACCCTCTTATATTTCTATAACTAATGAGGATAAATATTACCAAAACAATACAAGTGGCATTATCTTGGTAGATAATGATTATCTCCACACGATTTTACATGTAGCTAATAATTATTCTGTGAAGCCATGCATGTCTTTGTGATGCTTCAAATAAAACACTTATTGTAGAATGACCACTAGGACTCATTTTGAGTCTATTCTCGAGAGTTCAGTCAGAATACAGTTTCAAAAAATCCAGTATCAGTATATCATATCATGGTCCTGTCCTGATTTTCCCAATGAAATTGACCAAAACCTTTTGTGCTTCGGACATATCCGATGATATTCCTTACACAAACATTATACTTTTGGGGATTGCACTCTCCATAAATTGCCATAAAATAAAATATAATATCAGGCCTGACGTATTTTGCAAGATATATGAGTGCTCTAATGGTATCTAGATATGAACTTCATGTCCAACTATCACTTCATCATCTCCCTATGTCTCAAAGAATTTTATCCTCTATTAGATATAATATGGCCATAAATATATGTGTCTTTGATATGATATATCCATATTGAACTTCTCCAATAGTACTGGATATATGTACATTTCTTCTTGGGGCATATGCTCAAGTTATAACTTAAGAAAATTTGAGTTTGACCTAAATAGACATCTTAAAATGATTGTGTGTATCTATCTTGTATAGACATTGATGATAAGATCATTGATACCACCATAGTAGTGACGTAAAATCCAATCCATGATTTCTTCATGGATACACATCAACAATCATTACTATGAGAGTAACCCCTATCAATGAAGAATGAAGAACTCACTTATCGGTTGTACTAATTCACTGATTACTTCAAGTCACAAAATGACTTCAAAAGTTCCACACATATGTGTTGCGATTTACCCTTGGATTCAGAATATTTAAGTCTTTTAACGACTTCAATATATACATCCAAACTAGATGACCCATGTTAGTATGTAGCCACTACATACATCAACCGCATGGCTCTATACCGCCAATGCTATTTAGTATCAAAACATAATTGAAAATGACAGTACGCCGTACGAAGTTGCAAAATTGCAGTACGCCGTATGAAAATGGCAGCTGCATACCAAAAAACAAAATTGATAGCCACTCATTTCTGTAGTGATGATTCGGTGGTTATCTACTGTGAATGAAAATCACAGTACGACGTACGAAGTTGCAACTAAAGGTCAAGCTTCTTTTTTTCCCGAGTTTGTATCCTGTCTCTTTTTTGGCAAGCAGATGTGCAGTTCACGGCCTTCTATATGGATGTACTAGAAACGCACTCTCCTGGTGGACTAGAATAGAGCACTTGTGTGAGGCCAGATTTTTTCGTATGGAAAATGGTCAAATATGACCCTGTAGTAAAATCAGTGAAAACCTGAGTGAAACATGACTCTCCTTACGGTCATAAATGTTTGTCGATTTGATAGTGATTAATTTGGATAGGAGGGAGTAAATCTTTTCCTAATACGGAGTAGTGCTACCTCCAATTCATAATAACTGCTTTAGTAAAATCAGTCAAAATCCAAGCGAAACATGACCTTCCCTCCTTATGGTCATAAATGTTCGTCAATTTGATAAATCTTTTCCTAATCATACTACGTAGCACCTCCGATCCATAATAAGTATCGGTGATTTACTACTGCTTTATTAGTATATAAAGTTTGTACTAAATCTTCACCACTTATTTTTGATAGAAGGTAGTATTAAATTGCACACCCCAATTTTTTGAATCATGGAACTCGTATATGCTTCTCACTGAAACACGCTTCTACGGTTTTTACACAGTAGGAGAGACAAAAAAAAAATCTTGGATGTGACACTGTAGGTTATAGGTTGGTTGGTCAGACGGCCAGGGCGATGTGTTTCTGCTGGAGCCCGATCGATGTGTTCCCGCCGTAGCCCGGCCGGAGCCCGATTGCTTCCTATGGGCTAGGTTTACACCGGGGACGCCGGACGAGATATACGGTGGTTTTTAGTATGCCAGCGCCTCCATACGGCGCTCTAATCAGGCGGCTGAACATGTCGAGACCACGGTCAAGTCTGGTGGAAGAAATTAACCAGGCACACCCACGATCTTGCTGGCTGGCTAGCTAGCTCGCTCGCTCGGCGGCAGTGCCGAGTGCCACAATTGAGTTTTTGAGGCATTAAAAAAAGCGCCGGGAATGGTCATGTAGGTAAAAGTTTTTTGAGACTGTTTTAAAAAGTGCCTCTAAATCATAGTTAATTGAGGCACTATGTCTAATGCCTCTAAATCCTAGCCAATTGAGGCACTATAACTAGTGCCTCAAAAAACAACTTAAGGCACAAATTAGAGTGCCTCTAAATCCTAGCCATTTGAGGCACTATGACTAGTGCCTCAAAAACCAACTTAAGGCACAAATTAGAGTGCCTCTAAATCCTAGCCATTTGAGGCACTATGACTAGTGCCTCTAAAAACCAACTTTTTGAGGCACTATGACTAGTGCCTCTAAAACCCAATTTTTTTAGGCACTATCAATAGTGCCTCTAAAACCCAACTTTTTGAGGCACTAACAATAGTACCTCTAAAAACCAACTTTTTAAGGCACTATCAATAGTGCCTCTAAAACCCAACTTTTTGAGACACTATCAATAGTGCCTCTAAATCCTAGCGAAAAGCAAATGTGTACTACAGTGACATATATTACAAAATGGCTCACGTCAATTGAATTACATTAGGTAATGCACTAAAATCAAATCATAGCGACATATATTACAAACCACATTACAGTGAAATATTACCATAAAATATATTACAAACCACATTATAGTCATATCTTACAGTGACATATCTTACAGTCATATCTTATATTTGTTCACAGCCATATCTTACGGTCATATCCCACAACCATTCGTCCACAACCATTGTTCACAACCATATCTTACAGCTGAGACCATGCAATATCATCAGCTGCTTGGCAATCCCTTGTCTGAGCTGTCTGAGTTTGAGACCATGCAATATTATCAGTCTGTATTGTTAAGATTTATCACGAAGCAATGTAAACCTACTCAACAAGAAAGAACTAAATATACATATGAACGTGGCATGTAAGTGGCATAAACCTTGCCAATGGATCTGCTATGTGAGCAAGCTCACTCAGAACAGTCACATTTTATTTATGGAACTAATCTATGTGCAATGTTTTCATGAGAGCAGTCGGATTGCTGAATCGAGTGTAATAATAGCTGTTCGGAACTGCCTGCACGACTACAGATTAGGTGCTGCGCGGAAGAATATACGGAATAGATTATGCACTACATGATACCAACTCAGCTGGTTGGTGCTTGCTAATCCCAGACATGTTGAAGACAGCCTTGCTAATACCGCAAAAGACTTGCAAGTAAAACAAGATGTTAGGTAATGGCGTCCCAGTGCAGTGCCAGCCGTAGGACAATGACACCATGCAAGAAAGGCCATTTCAGTTTGCCCCCCACCCATGTGCATCATCGTCACTGTGTTAGTACTTAGCAGATCAATTGGAGTACAGGAAGCTAGATCCAAAGCAGCTTAGTGCAAGAAAAGCAGTAATCATCATATTAGAAGAAAACACTCCTTGCATATTGCATTGCTTTGGTTTTACGCAGCAGTAAGAAAAGGCAGCATTTTCTAACTAACAGCAATGGACGACTGTACTGATGATGTTGCCAAGGCGACATGGCATGTAGCTTCAGACTAACTGATTTTTTCTGAGCCACAAGAACAGATGGTTCAGAAAATGGTGAAAGAGGGACATCAGTACCTTTGAGCTTCTCGAAGACCCACTTTTCCTTCTCCTCCACGGTGCTCGAGATACGCTGCAGATTAGAACAGTTTGGTTCATGGTTGAGATTTGTGAATGCTAAACTGAACCGATTAGCACTGTAATGGAGCAATGATTAAATTTACAGTGCACTCAAATGTAGTGAGTAGGTACAAAGAATGTAGAGGTGTAATCGAATCAAATACTCCCTCCGTCCCAAAATAGATGTCGTAGGGTGGTTGTTTTTAGTGAAGGGTGGTTGTTTTCTTTTTGATATTTGAGAAAAGAAGCATCTCCAACTTCTTGCTGATATGGTTAAAACAATTCAAAGCTATTATAGATCAAATACTCTGAACATCACGGTGTTGTCATGTTCCTAAATGATGCCTACATTTTATTAAGTCCTATGCAGCAAGAGCCACACAAATACTTGTATTGCTAATTATTAGGTAAAAGCAACAGCCATGCAGCAACTGCCTAGGAAGGTCAATAATTGGCACACTAAAAAGCAATATGTGCAGAAGAAATAAAAACATAAAAATTACACACTATAATAGTGAGATAGACATGTGAGCATATAGCAAAAGAAAATGAATCTCATCTATGCAATGGTAATAAAATCTTGCCTACATTAGATATAGTAGATGAAATAAACAAAGCTAGAGCCGCTAGAAGACTGAACGTGGATCCCACCGACAGTTGACTTGCAGCCTTAGGTTAATGCAATGGGGGGACATACATCCATTCAACGGGTCTAAACCTAAGAACAAACATGTTGAACAGATGATAAGCAAGAATGAAGGATTGTACATGTCCAAGGGTAGACAGAGCAGCAACAGGGAAGCAGGGACATAACCAAGCTCAACCAACACTACAACATGAAGAAGCCATGTGTGAGGGTTGAAAGTGAGGGCCGTCACTCCCTGTCGTGTTGCTGGCACGATTTTCATGAGAGGAACAAAGTCACTCAGGCAAAGGATAAGAGGAAGCACTCGAATCCATACCTCAGCTGTGCAGACGGCGACAGAGGCAAGTAACCTTTCGTATAAAATGAACAGTCAAAAAAGAGGTTATGGTATAGGGAAACCAGCCAAAAAAAGGAGCAAAGAACATCATATAACCAGTTCCGCTTCAACAAAACTCCCTTCCCCGTAGTCAATCCATTGTGCTTAAACAAAACTCTCAATAACTATATAACCATGCGAAGTAAACTGAAATGCTCTACAAATTATGCAGACATGCCTTTAAGCATCTTTTTCATGAAAGAGCGGAAAATGTAGAATGAATAATGCATGTAAAAACTGAATCATCGGGCTATGAAATCAAGATTGAGGCATGAAATTCATTATAACAAGCTAAACTTGTTTACCAAAGATATGGTTCAATTTTAATTTCAGAAACATCAAGCAAGTACTTTGCCAAAATCATCACCTAAGCGGCAATAATCTCAGTATCTTCTTACTTTGATAATCAAAATAATAGTGACCATCACCATATATTAAAACAGTTCCCAGTGCGTAGAAAAAACCTTTAATGAGCGACCTTAAACTAACATGACGACATTGCTGCTAACGAAACTAAAACTAACAAAAGACTACGAAGCTGGACCCCAAAATAAACCGCAACCTACTAAAATACTAAAATCCACCGGTTGAATTCATATTTTGTCCACAGATGGAGAGGATATATAAAATCCCATGTGTTGGAGATATGCCCTAGAGGTAATAATAAATGTAGTTATTATTATATCTTTGTGTTTATGATAAATGTTTACATTCATGCTATAATAGTATTAACAAGGAAACATTAATACTTGTGTGATTTGTAAACTTAATTTGAAGTCCCTAGTATAGCCTCTATACTTCACTAGCTTGTTGGTTGATTAAATGATTGTGGTTTCCTTATCATGAACATTGAGATGTTATCAACAACAAGATCATATCGTTAGGAGAATGATATGGTGGACATACTCCTATAGATAAGCGTAGCATAAAGATCAAGTCATTTCAATAGTTCAATTGCTATATGCTTTCTGATACATAGTAACCTAATTCCTTTGACCATGAGATCATGCATATCACCTTTACCGGATGGATGCTTTGATGACATCAAACACCACACCGCAACTGGGTGGCTATAAAAGTGGCATTAAGTATTCGGAAAGTATTGGTTGAAACACATGGATCAAGAGTGGGATTTGTCCATCCTGATGACGGATAGATATACTCTGGGCCCTCTCGGTGGAATGTCATCCAATTAGCTTGCAAGCATGTGACTTGGTCACAAGGGATCACATATCACGGGAACGAGAAAAGAGTACTTATCGAACGGTTGAACTAGGTATGCGAGATACCGGCGATCATAACCTCGGATAAGTAAACTATCGTGAGACAAAAGGAAATTGGTATCGTATGTAAGTGGTTCATTCGATCGCAAAGTAATCGTAGAAATATGTGGAGCCATATGAATTTCAGATTCCTCTATTGGTTATTGTTAGAAGTGTCTCGATCATGTCCGCATAATTCACGAACCGTAGGGAGACACACTTAAGGATTCGACGTTGTTTTGAGTAGTTATGGTATTATGAGAAAGAGACCGAATGTTGTTCGGAGTCTCGGATGGGATCCGGGATATCACGAGGTGATCCGGAATGGTCCGGAGAATAAGATTCATATAAGGAAAGTCCCGTTTCGGAGTTCGGGAATAATTCCGGTGTTTTCATCGGGAATGTTCTAGAAGGTTCCGGATTGTCCGGCACTCCGGGGGGGAGGGTACATGAGTGTGTCATTGAATGATTGCATCATGTACTAAGTGTTCTTGCTGTTTCAAAAACATGAAAGTCAAATTGCTAGTTTGAAAGTCAAACGGCTAAAACAGGAAACTGTGGGAAACAAGCAAGAGGAGTTGGAACCAACTTGGAGGAGGAGTTGGACTCCTCCAGGCCGGCGCCCAGCCCAAGGCCGAGTTGGGGAGGGACTCCCTCCCTCCCCTGGCGCGCCAAGAACCCCCCTCCCATAAAAGGAGGGGCAGGGCTCCTCCTAGAGATACACAAGTTTCCACCTCTAATCCCAGGTTTAGAGCCGTTTGGTTTAGAGCTTCTAATTGCTTTGGCCAGCGGTTTAGAGCCTTCTAATTGGTGTGTCTAAATCTCTAGACCACTAATAGCCCTCTCTCATAATCCACCATACTCGCTCCGGCTTAAGGCGAAGCCCTGCGGGATCTCCCCTCTACTTCCGGTACCACATGGTTGTCTTTGCGAAATCGCGAGAGAGTGCTACAACCTCCATTTTCTGGAACAAGGAGAGGAAGGTCTTCGAGTACCGAACGATGTGACCGATCGGAAGCGCTGCGGAGCATGGCCGGAAGGATCGTCTACACGATCTTGAGATCGGAAAGAGTACGACTACATCACCCACGAGAATCCGCTCTCGTTAAACACTTTGGAATCTTTGAGGGTAAGTTATTCCATCGACTCGTTGCTACAATCTAGTAGATAGATCTTGGCTTGTTTGTTTGTATGCGATAGAAATTTTTTGTTTTCCATGCTACGAACCCCTACACCATGTTCATGTTTCCCCTCATGTTCAGTGTTGACAAGCCTACTTCCACACTTGGTCCTCGCTGATCGTGCTTTGTACTCACACGATGCAAAACTGACTGCAGAAAGGTAAACTTATTAATATATATCCGAGTAAATTTTCTTTTCAGGCAGACTACCTAAACACCAACATACTATAATTGATACCAAATGTAGACAATTCATATATGTCCAAACCCAAACTTTCTGTCCTGAAATCAGTGTTGAGGCATCCTAATGACCAATAGTGAGATGTGTACGTATCTGCGGCCTCTTTAATTCTAACTATAATTCATGTCCTAACAGCAAAATATACATGTCTACATTCAACTGAGATCACATCAAGGCTGCAATTCTGCTAAGAAATAAATGAACAAACACCTCTCGTGCAAGATCTGAACAGGGAATATGAGAAGAGAGAGGGGAAGAGAAGGGAAGATACGTACCTTCGATCTGGGCAAGGAGACGCGGAGGAGGGTGTTCAACAGTGGAGTACTTCATGGCGAGGTTCCGCGGCGAGGTGGAGGAGCTCATGGCGACAGAGGTGCGTTGTTGCATAGGGGAGGTCGCGGAGGCGAGTGTCGGGGGTCACGGTCGACCCGGGGCAGCAGCGCCATGAGCGAAGGATGGAGGGCGCCAAGCCTTGAGCGATCTCGGGGAGCACCCTGGCTGACGCGTCGGCGCGGAGACAGGGCCGAGCTCGGTCGTGAGGGCGAGCGACACCGGGAGCGAGCATGGGCCGACGAGCTTGCGAACACTGGGTCAACGGAGGAGGACGAGGTCGGGGCTCAAGGACACGCGTCGAGGAGGAAGGAGGTCTCCGCAGGAGCTTGAGGGCTGCGGAGCGCAGCGGCGAGGTCGTGGAGCAGGAGCTTCCGGTGGCGGGTTCTCGGCAGTGATGGAGAGAGGAGGAGAGTGGGCTCGGGAGGCGAGCAGGATGCAGTGGAGGGCTTGTGCGGCGAGGAGGCGGACGCGTGAGGCGGCGGCGATCGCGCTGGGATCGGCGGGCGAGGAGGTTCGTGGCGATGGGGTAGGTGGTGAACGGGCTTGGGGGATTTGGGTCGCGTGTGCGTGTATCCTGGTTCGGGTTGGGTCTGTGCGTGCGTTACAGGCAATCCCTATTCTCCGCCTAAAGTGGGAGCGATTCCGCTTCACGTACCTGTTTCGGCGAATTGGGCCGGCCCATTATGGGCTATTGGTAGTTTTCCATTTTCGGTTTATTTTTTCTATTCGTTTTTCGTTTTTCCACCTTTTCTGTTTCTATTTATTTTTTATTTTATTTTTTCGTCCATATATTTTAAAATAATATCATATAGACGCCCGGGCACTACACTTACACCAAGTCCGATATTTAGAGGCGCTCAAAATTGAATATTCAAATTAGTGCCATAAATATTTTTTTTAAACATTATAAAAAATACTCAGAAATCGTAAGTGTCTCCAAAAGGGTTTAGGCCCAGTTCTTTTGGGGCTTCTCCGAAGCCCTTCTCCCACTTCGTGGAGAAGCCGGTCTAAAAAAATTGCGAGACTTCCAAATTTAGATTTGATGATGCTCCTTGTCGGTTGGCTAATCTGGAAGCAGCGCAACGTCTGTGTCTTTGATGGTGATCGTTTGAATAGATTTTTAGATTTGATGATATTTTAGATTTTAAAAGTTTGAAATTTGAACAGATTTTAAATTTAAACAGATCTCAAATTAGAACAATTTTCAAAACAATTTGCTAGAGAAGAACATAAAAATTGAATGTGTTTTGCTAGAGAATATGCAGCAAAACAGCTAGCCAAAGGAAGCTGAGCGTGTCTAATGAAAGAAAAACAAGCGATCAAAAAAGCATTCTATCTAGGCCGGTCTCAAGAAGAAAGTGGTTAGGAGGTGTCAACTAAAACCCGCGCTTCTCCTCCTTCTCCTCCTCGTTCTCTTCGGTGAAGTTGAAGTTACCATCGGAGTCGAATAGTGGTGGGGGCTTTGGTGCACGACACGCTCCTCCACTTGATCTCCTCGCCATGTCTAATTTCTAATTGTGTCTAATTCAAAAAAAATCAAGTGTTTATAGAAATTTAAGAAAAATCCTAATTGAGCAGCATTAGGAGACAAAACAAATGGCATGCATAGTATACCATAGGACACGTGGTAGAGCCGGGTACTCCCTCCGTTTAGAAATATAAAATGTTTTAGGTTTGTGAAGGAGATGTATCTGGACATCTTTTAGTGTATAGGTTCAAATAAATCTACACACTAAAAAGTGTCTAGATACATCTCATTCACAAACTAAAACATCTTATATTTCTAAACGAAGGGAGTAGAAAGCAATGTCACGGGAAAATGTATTTGGCGGCTGCTGCCTAGCTTTGGCATGTTGCCGCTAGCTGCAGCATACAAGAACGATCAGAAAAATCAACAGAGCTGCAGCGTGGCCTAGCTAATCGGGGGCCCCAAATATCCGGAGGGCCTGTACTGGAGCACAGCTCGCACGCCCCTGTCGGCGGCGGTGGTAATCAAATCAGTTTCCGGTGATTAATTGGAGTACGTGGGAATTATTCCTTATTGGAGTAAGCACTACTACCTCGTGATTAAACAACGCGAGTGCTCCCATTTTTTATCTCGCGCACACGACGCGCTTCTAGAATACCTTGAAACACACTCAACATCAGAATCTAACATGTGAGACTAGGGGTGCTCTCCGCACCTGCCTTGCACCCACACTCCAGCAGCAGGCTTGATTCAGACGAGGGCCGGCGTCGGGTCGTCTCGACAAAGCAGGCGTTGTCGTCCCACATCATCTCGAGCCGGAGGATCCGGCATAGCGAGGTGACCGTGATGAGGAGGTTAGGGTGAAAGTGCGGAAACTGCCACACGATGTGGTAATCGTCGCCCGTCGCCCAGTCGAGCTGCTGGTCAGCCGCCTGCCCGACGATGCATCCAAACGGTGCGCTAGGCGGTTGCTATGGTGGCGCGGCGGGGGATTCGATAGACGGTGCGACGGAGATTAGGTAGATGGCACAGAGAGGAAGGTAGGGGTGGTTGGTTGATGAGAGAGGCGGAGCCGTGGGCGGCCTGCAGATGCGAGAAGGGCGACGGGGATCTATGTGGGTATGTGTGGGTTGACTTTGGAGACGTTTTCCGAGGATGCGTTTCTTCTCACGAAGCGTTGTTTGCGGGTCAGACAAAGGACGAAGGACGAAGCGGATATTTTTTTTTTTGATAGTAGAGATTGTAAAGATTTGGTTTGAAATATTAGAGGTAATATTAGATGTGCCTCAAAAACCTGTCCATTTGAGGCACAAATAAAAGTGCCATAATTGGGCTATCAGTAGAGGCATATTAGAGTGCCTCTAAAGGTATACTTTTTTAGGCAATTTTATCTATGTCTCAAATGCTATATTTTTTGTGGCATCTTGTCAATAATGACTCAAATGATCACCCGTTTAAGGTATTTAAGATGCTCCGAATGGGTAACTATTAGAGGCATTATCATATGTGACTCAAAAAATTGTCCATTGGAGGCACAACGAATAGTGTCACAATTGGTCACTCATTAGAGGCATAATTTAGTGCCTCTAAATGGTAACCAATTGTGGCACTACTAATGGTGCCTCAGTTGATATACTTTTAGTGGCATTACCATAGAAAATGCCTCTAAACGTTATGTTTTTTGAGGCACAGATCAAAGTGCCACCGATAGTTTAGCATGGAGGCACCGGAATGTGCCTCTATTTTTCAAAACATTAGAGGCATTATCAATAGTGCCTCAAAAGGATAAATTATTAGTGGCACTTTCAAAACTGCCACTAAAATCTCATATTTTGAGGCACTATTTTTCGAAGTGTCACAAATAGATATAATTAGAGGCAGTTTGAAAAAGTGCCTCTAAAAAAAGTGCCTCTGATTCCTGAACGTGCCATAGTGTGTACGCCGGCGCCTAGAGGCAGAGGCTAGCTGTGGCCAGGAATGGCTCTCCTGTAGCTTTATCCGAACGATGGCCAGGAGATGGTCGGAGAGACGGGAGCAAGAGTGAGATCTAAGCCACGGAGCCGCACGTACCTATGATGAAGGGCATGGTCTTCCATCCGCGCCGCTTGCCCCTCCTCCTCGCCGCCACCTCCACCTCCTCCACCGACGCAGCAACAGTAGTAGCAGCGGTGGCCATGTTCCTCGAGAAAAACAGGTCGGGAGCTCTCACTCCACTCGGGAGCAATCCCGAGCTTAAATGCACCGACGCAGCGTGACCGAAACGTCGTCGTCGTGTACATACATAGATGCAGTGAGTACATACGAGGAGCCACGAGGCCCGCGATCCGTCGGCCTTCTGAGGCCAGCGCTAGCCAGCTGCGAAATATGCTCGCCGATTCGGGGTGACTTCTTTTGGGCTTCTAGCCTGGCTTCTAGGCCCCTTATCGCATAAGCAGAAAAGAAGTGTCCAGATTCTCCCCACCAAAAAACTGTCCAGAAGCCTATTTACATGTATTGGGGAGAAACTGGTGGAGACCAGTTTCCCGAGCTTCTCCTCCAGCCCGCGAACCGTTCTTTAAAAATAGACATGTCCTTGTCAAAAATTACAGCTGAATGCCACCGCAAAGGATACATCAGGAAACGATCGATTAGCGAAAAAAAAAGGGGAACTATCGATCGGTTCCTGCCCGACCCGTTCTCCTTGCGCGTGAGCGCGACGCCGCTCTCCCAGCCCGCCGATGCTCCACCACCGCCGCCTTCCAACGCCTGCGCCGCCGCTCACGGACTGCCCCGCCCCTCCACTCCCGCCGGTCTCCGACCGTCGCCACCACCCGATCCCGACAGAGAGCGGCCGGATCTCACCCGCCCGCCCGATTTTGGGCCAGACCTGCTCCTCCCGCCACTCTCGGCCAAGATCGCCGCCAAAGACCAATTGCCCCACTCGCGGATTCGCGTCGGCCTCGCCCGGATGCTTTGCGCTGCCGTGGCGTTTGCATCACACCAATCGCCTCCAGCCGTTCTGGTGCCGCCACCGCTGGCGTTGGTTTCTGCCCCGCCACCATCCCTGGGAGCGCCCAGCCTGTCGGCGTATTGATGCATGCCGTCGGTTCTTGGCTATCTTGAGGACTCCCTCTCAGAGCAGATTCAGGTTGTGCTGTACTGATTCAGGTTCAAGAAATTGGAATTCAACTTTCCTAGCTGTACTAAATTCTTCATCATCCCCACCCCATCGGGTTTTCACTGGTTCAACTCAGCATCTTGCTGTGTGACGGTGCTATCAAAAAATGATGCAATGTCAAAACAGGGGTATAATAGACAACTCACAACTCATCACAGCAAATAAGGCAAAATAGCATAAGCCTAAAAGAAGTCTCCTAGTAGTTTCTGAAAGCTTTTGCCCACAGCAGTTTCTCTCCACTGGAATCTATAAGCAGGCTTATGCATAAGCATAAGCCCAAAAGAAGTCACCCTCGGCCGGTTCCGTCACGCTGCCCATCGATCGACGCGCATGATGTGGGCGTGCACTGCGCAGACAGACGGACGCATTGCACGTCGACGACGATCGGGATACGGCGTGCGAGCGAGTGGAGCACACCGCGCAGCACAAAGCCGCGCGCGTTCAGACTCGTGTGTGATCGCAACGTATGTGCGCGTCGCGGGTTACACCGAAAGTTTTTTTTTTAAAGATAATGGGGTCTATTCATTAATTCAGCGGTGGGTACAAATTTACACACAGACCCAAAAAAAATTCAAAGGGCTGTGTTTTTACAAAGAGAACCCTAGGAATAAAAATAGAAAAGCAATCAAATCCCTGTTCTCCTCCACCGACGGCGAGTCTCCAGCTCCGGCCACCCTTCCGCCACCGGGGACGAACCACTTGGCATCGAGAGGGCGCGAAACGCCGCTGTTGAGCTCGGGGAGCCTCCTTCCTGGAGGTTGAGAGGACGCATCTCTTGCATCCGAAAAGGCCATCAGAACGGCCGAAGATCGCGAGGGCGTTCTTGCCCGCCGCATGATGTGCTCAATATTGCTGCATGCTTGGTTCAACTGCACCCCGCCGCCAGTCGCCGCCGCAACTTCTCCCCTCGCCACCGAGGCCGGCCAGAGAAGCTCGATGAAGACCCGCAACAGGAATTAGCCAACCAGGCAAACTGACCTTATGACGGAAGCCACCGGAAATGAAGAGAAGCCGCGCACCCGTCTCCGTCCATCGGAGCAACCTAGCGTGGACCTTCATCTCTAGCCGAAGCGGGTTTGGGTCAGAACGAACCCACTTCAAGCTTCCAATCCGCCGCTGACACCCAACGACCCAAGCGCCATCCTCCTCCCACTCCTCGCCACCAAGGCCGGCGGAGGAGAAACACGCCACCAGATCGCGGATCTAGCTGCGCATGACACTTATTTGCGAGGCCTCCGCCCGCAGCCCAAACCAAAGCAAGCTCCCACCTCGGGAGCTGACCAGGCCTGAGCGAAGACGGCCACCCGTCGCCGTGCATGAACGCCGGGGGGGACAGGACTGACGGCATCTCGGCAAACACCACTTGGGTAAACACAAAAAAACCTAAACCTCATCCTACGACTCCTATGGCGAGAGCCCAGCAACCTAGACTACGTGTGCCGGAGCCCCTCCTCCGTCTCCCTCTACCGGCAACGCCGGCGAGTTCAGCTTTGGAGAGGCCCGGCGCCCTCGAGAAGGCTCAGGAGAACTGTAGCAGGGAGAGGGGAGAGGGGAAAAAGTCGTGCAGGGAATGTTATCGGCTCGGGTTACACCGAAAGTAGTAGTGGGTTTTGGGACTGATTGGAGAGAGAAAACGAGGGGTAGGTCCTGGGCCGGAGCTGATTGTGGGCCTGTTTGGCCTGACGCTACGTGGGAATTGTTGTCGTAGTTGCCGGCATACACGGAAGAGCAAGAAAAGACGAAGAGTACACAAATCAAAAGTGAAGACATAAACGAGGGTTCTTTACCCCACGTGCCCCTGCGAGGAGAAAAATACGATCTTGCTTTACGGCGCATCCTTCCGACGCCAGTCTTTGGTGGCTCCCCGCCGACGACCTAGGCTATAGGTGGCAAGGGGGTTGTCGGATCCACGCGTGTGGATAGTTTAGATTCGTTTTTAGGCTGTTCATCGTCTTGGTTTCGAGACGATGATGACGACGCTGGATAATTTTTCTTCATATCATTTTTCAATGAATTTGAAAACCGGTCTATTCAAGCAAGGATGGTGCGACGGTGGCGACATCCTTGTGGTGGATGTGTGTCCTCAGAATCCACCGCTGCGATGGCATTTGCTCCAGCGTCGACGTGGAACCTAGGAGGCAATCAACAAGAGGATGCAGATTGTGGTCTGCGTTGACGGCATCTAGAAGATGGTGGATCGCGTGTTGGGTCTGTTGTTCGTGGATGGCAGGTATGGTTTCCTCCTCTAGCGTCTTAGTCATGCGGGGGTGCTAGATCTGGAGTTTGATGGCGTGTCCGGGGTGCTGTCCCGATCTGATTCGTTCAACGACAATGATTTTACCTTGGGTGAGCCACCTTAGAGGTCCGCAAAGCTGCATATCAGCGATGGAGCCGCATCGAGCTAGGATGAGGAGGTGATCCGTCATTTTTTTTCTTTGGTGGTTGTTGTTGTGGTGCCAGAGACAGGTGACGGACGTTGGCGTCAAGCTCAGAGGATTCTTCGCTATGGATTGTAATTTTCTTTCTTGACTGGTAGTCTTTTGCGCAAATGCTTGCGTTCTGCTATTTTTCAGTTTTGTCGGGTGGTGTTTACGTGGCTTGTACTATGACTTTTATGATATATAAATGACACTACAAGAAATCTTCTCACTAGTGACCTTTTGCTATCAACCATGAGATATGTATTACCATGCAAAAAATACATGTATTTAAATGTCTTTTACTGCGTAGATTTAACCTACTCACTAAAAGGTGTAGATACATGTGTTTTAGAAAAATGTTAAAACATCTTATATTTTAAAATAGACGGAGCAGTATTTAAAATTTAACCTTTGTTTAGATTTAGATGTAGATTTAAAATAATCTATTTGAATTAGACCTCTTCTAAAAATTCTGCGATAATTTAGAACAAGTAAATATAAATTAAAAACAGGCAAACCATCTGATCTGTGGACTTGTCCAGTAAATCATGGTTTTAGGCTAATATCTCCATACGCCCAAAACGGCCCACGAAACCCACAGAGACAACTTTAAACAGGCCCATGACATAAATTACAATGAATGTAGTGCTAAAACAATTGTGAGCCTCGCGAACCGTTGGATGACGCCATGATCCATCAGGTTCGTTCGTTATCTGAACCGGTGTTTGGGCTATTGAAGACGTAGCCAGGGACTGACACCAGTTTACGAAATCCATAGCCGATAGAGCTGACCGTGAGAGCCAGCCTCTTTGGGTCCTCACAGTTTACTTCTTCCCCAATCGCCTCAGTTTTGTCTCGTTTCCTTGCGAGCATGGGAAGGGCTTTCGTGGTCTGACTGATGGACGCTTCTCCCACGTCCGGCACCGTCACCGCAGGTAAAATACCAACCCACAGACTACAGCCATTCGTCATCTAGTCGGTAGAAAGACTCTTGAGGCTTGAGCGACGGGTGGTAGGCGCACATCGGCACATGGTAGGTGTTCGACGAAACGGTTCCAAGGCCATGGACGTCTTGGTTCCGTCCAACCACGCGAACTGTTTGACAAAATGCCTGTTAGGGATCTTGTCGCCTGCTCCTCGGCGACCTACCAAAATGAGAAGAGCGGGTCGTTCGGCGAGGGAAGGAGTGTGCCCAAACTCGTTCACCTTGGTTGGTGCATCGCTTGCGACGGCTGGGCTGGGTGACACCATGCTCGCTGAGTGCCTCCATGGTTTGGGCTGTGAGGTGTCGGTTGGATTCCAATCCTTTCGTTCGAACCGCGCTGCTTGATTCATATGCCAAATGTGGCTGCCCCATTAAGGCGTGGACTTTGTTTAGTTAAATGAGGGATCCAGGTATAAATACCTAGAATGCAATGATCTCCGGGTTAGTACACAATGATTTGTTCGAGGAGGCACTATTGGTGATTAAAGGGTTGATTCGTTAGTTGGGGCCAATTCATAATGTTGTGACTATGATTAGCACCTGCTCTAGCTTGCGCTGGTTGTGGTGACGTTGGACTGGGTGGGACTGTACATGGTTACGCAGTCAAGATGGGGCGTGATTTCTACGCATCAGTGACAAACTCGATACTGGGTATGTACTTTAGTATTGCCGGTCTTGAGATTAGAAGAGAGATTTTAGTAAGATTCGTGCCAACAATGTTGTAAGTTGGACGATACAAGTCTAGCACAACTACTTCAGGAGCCTTTTCATGCATGAGTGTGGAGTTTGGCATAAGGTATTCTGAGTTTCTGACCCACTTGAAGACTTGTTAAGTGCACCTTCATTTTTCATTATTTTCGTCTGTTTTTACTTTTGCTTTAGAATATATCTGGTAGGAACTTGGAGGCCCAACGGTACTAACCTCTGATTGGCCTGACCAACGATATCAACCACTCTTGATCTGGTCCTGAATACACCGTATGCTGATTTGGGTACTCACCTCTGATTGGCCTGACCAACGATATCAACCACTCTTGATCTGGTCCTGAATACACATATGCTGATTTGGGTGTTTATTCACGAATATCAATCCCTATATATCAGTTGATATAAGGCTTTAGCTTTTTGATTGGGTGTTTATTCACGAATATCAATCCCTATATATCAGCTGATATAAGGCTTTAGCTTTTTGATTGGGTGTTTATTCACGAATCTAGTTGTGTGGTCACCTTTCTTCTTGAAAGATATATCATTCATGCATATTGTTCTTGCACTACCGACAGATCCTATATTTCTCGGATGTTGGCACTATGAGGAAGTCATTTACTTTATAACTTTTATGGGATAGATTGCTAGAGGCCCTCTCAAGTCTACATTACTCCCTGCCTGCATGCCTGGTTCGTGTGCACGGGTTTCTGTCAATGGCCATCATTTCTGTTTTACATCAGTTCAGATGTACTATGTGGTTATTGGTTCACCTAATACTGGTGCCGAGTTATAACAATGTTTGGACTTAATTAAGTGCCGAGTTATTAGTTCAGATGTACATGCTAATTGTTTTTACATCAGTAAGATTGTGTAGCCATATTGGACTTCAGTATTGTTTATTCTATTTGGCCCCAGATAATTAATGCTGATATGTTTTACATGTGTTAGACTTATCTTAATTTAGTGAAGTTATATGGATACTATTTGGTGTTGCAGTGAGAATAATGTATGACAAAAACTCTGGACGATGAAGAGGCTTCGGTTTTGTAGTTCTTAATTGATTATGAGGCTAAGTGCACCAAGGAAGCTATGGATGGAAGTGTTCTTTATGGCGAGCATTACCTTACAAAATTTTATTGTTAACTATCAGTTCATAAAATGATCAAACAAATGACCTCGAGTTGCTTTTTTAATTCTACAGGTAATGCTAGGAAGGCCATTGAGGCAAAGTTTGTGGTGGTCTAGTTATTTTTCCACGACTTCCCACAGTGTGTAAATTTAACAATTAGCATGTCCCTTCCCTAAAAAGATGTTTTTGGCTACTCTAAAATCTAACTATGAAGAAAACATTGCTACTATTTGATTTCTATAGGCTCATCTTATTAGAAGTTAAATATATCAACTCTAAAGTCTACAAATTATATGGTTTGATTTCTGGAAATACTTGTTTGAAACAGTTCATTGAAGACATGAAGGACTACCCGATAGCCATACTGTTGGAACTCACCTGAAATTGTAATCGAAATCTTATTTGACTTGTCAGTTTACTTCTTCACATGTGAAACACCCATTGGTCTCCTATCAATGGAGGCACGAACCTGATTGGTTTGATCTAACTGACTAGTTGCAAGTACAGCCTGTGTGTACTTGCAGATATACTACAAATATAATTAAGTACCACAGTAGTATCAATGGATTCACTAAGTTCCAGAAAGTTACATTTCATCAAATTCGAATAAAATAGACCTTTAGCTCTTTACTTATGCTCTTTAGATAATAGTCATCCTTCCTGGCTAAACTATGGTACACTTGTTTATTGTCCCATTCAAAAGATAATTGAAGAGTCTGTGCGCCATGCTGCAGAACATTATGTCCTCTTGGAATTTTCCCAAAGTATATATTCTGTTCTGGACAAAATTCCGTTGCAATACTTACTTGTTATGTGCATCTCTATCAATGTTGATCTCTGCATCTGCATCCGTCTCTTCAGCTTGGAGTGACATGGATTTATATTGATAGTAGTGTGAGCATATAAGGAAGTAGAAAACATTTAGTACTCCTAGGAGGGCAATGAGATAGAAGTAATAGTCAAGTTTGCTACGATTAATATCCTCTGTCAACCATGTTTTGTGGCCATCTCTGCTGGTTATCTCTTTTGTGATGTTTGCCAGAGCAGTAGTCAAGTAGCTTGCTACACCTAAAGTAACATAAAACAGGGATCCTGCTAGGCTTAGCATGTGCTCAGGGAACTGCTTGTTATAGAATTCAATTTGTCCAACTGCATTGAATGCCTCAGCAATACCCATTAAAACAAGTTGGGGGGCAAGCCAAAATACCGAAAGTGGTGATATTTCTCCATTAGACAAAGCTGAGTTCCTCCTTTTGTGTTCAACAAGTCCTGCTACCACCATTGAAATGGGAAAGAGCACCAGTCCTATACCCTGTCTTTGAAGGAGTGTAATTCCACTTTCCAACCCAGTGAATCTTCTAGCCATAGGCACTAGAAGTCGGTCATAGATGGGGATGAATACACTTAGGGCGATGAAGGATATGGATATAACAGAGGCTGCTGGAATTTCAAAGTGTGGCCCAAGGTGACAGTCCATTGTCAATGCTTGTAATATTATGTACGTGAACTGTTGAGTCAACACGACAAAGCACATGATGCCAGAAATACAAATAGGCACAATTCTTATCAAACATTTAAGCTCCTCTATCTGCTGAATACTGCAAAGCTCCCACAAGTTTCTTGCAGAACCGTCATCATTTATATCAACATCCCTTACAATTGCACCTTTGTTCAGAAAGCTGAGGATGAATCACAATGAAAATTAGGTATACATTAGCATGTCCATATTACTTTGAATGATTAGTATTTTTCTTGACATGATCGGCATGTTGTCTGTGTTTCTATTTCACTTTATTCATGCATTCAGGAGATTATACTCATTTTACTTGGAGAAAAAGAGCTTCAATTTACTAACACATGGATTTTTCTGCATGTTTCTAGCAGGTACTCCCTCCGTTTGGAAATATAAGATGTTTTAGGTTTGTGAAACAAATGTATCTAGACACCTTTTAGTGTGTAGGTACAAATGAATCTACACACTAAAAGATGTCTAGATACATTAACTTCACAAACCTAAAACATCTTATATTTTTAAACGGAGGGAGTATATGGGATGTAGATACTTGTTAAATAGATGTGTGCCGGTGTTCTTAACCCTGGTTTTCAAGGTTGGATATACATAGTATTACACCTATATGTACAAGTCCTCCAACTTATTAATACGTAATGAACAAAGTTACACAAAAAATCTTAATCTCCGCAAGAATAGTTTTTTCTTGGAAAAACATGATGCTTTTTGGAATGAGACGAGTGTCAGATTGTATTATTGAGGGTGTGTTGTGGCAGTTCCACATGGGCTATATCTTTAGTATACCTGAACTGGGAAGTAAGGGGCAGTTTGAAAATACGATTTCCCATCATGCGAGCATTGTAGAGCAGCAACTCTTGTTGATTTATATCGTGGCGATATGGAAGATTCAGTCTTCTCTTTTTAAACGATGCCACTAAAACTTGGGCAATTCCAGTGAAGATGCTTCCCTCAGGTGGTACATGGACATAGAGTCTTGTACCCATAAATAAGATGATAATTGCCATAAACATGAAGAATGTGGGTATGCCAAATCCTATTGGCCAGCTGATGTCATTCTGGATGTATACGACAATAGTCAAAGAGAACACCAGGGCAGCAGCAGTTGTGCCATAGTACCAGTTATAATAGCTGTATAGGCCCTTTCGACTTTTTTCGTCAGTCATATCAAATTGGTCTACTCCAAAGGGCAGACTACATGGTCTGATTGCTCCACCACCGATTGTTAGAAACCCAAGAGAAAGGTATAGCACACTCAGCTGAAGTGTTGATGGACTATTGCAGTGCTCACCAAATTGGGTTGTTTGATTGCAGCCTGGTGGTTTGAGAGCTGGAAGTGATGCAGATAAAGTCAATCCCAGCATCCCCTGTTTTTACACCAAATAAATACACCGATTAGATGCAAATTTTAATAGTGGTTGATAATATTTGCCAGCATCTTGTAGAAATTTTAGTGCAGTTGTGTTATTCATGTTTTTGTAGTTCATGCAAGGTTGTGGCCATAGAGCAAGTGCAGTCTTACTAGAATATGCATGTTTTATCTAAATAAAGTCCATTCTGTCTTCCCAGTGCCTTTTGCATTTGTACTTGAAGCAGCATGAAGTAATAGTGTGTACGTAGGCAGCCTGATTGTATGTATGTAAATATGTTATGGTATCATCATTGATCTTAGTGGGAAATCTCAAATCTGTCTGTCTGAAGATAGTGATTCCTTAGAACAGCTAAACCGTAAATAAATGCACATTTGCTAAGATGTCAAGTTTTGTTGCAGCAAATCAACAGTTGATCATTGGCTAGGGTTCATTGCACATTCCATTTCACATGTTAATCAATATTGTTGGCTATTCTATTCATTTGCTAGACTTATTTTTTTCGAAATGGATTTGCTAGACTTATTTCGACGTGAACTGATCTTGAATTTCCTATTTTCAACACATGAGGTGAAATGAGACGGATAAAAGAGCCGCAGCCGTGGCATGGACATACCAGGAAGCTAAAGAAGGATCCGTAGGCTAGGGTCCTGAACCTTCCCAAGTAGGTGTCGGAGATGAAGGCGCCTAGCAACGGCGCAAAGTTGAGCGTGCCGAAGAAGGTAGTGGTAATGTTTGCTGCCGTGAGCTGTCCCATGTTGAAGCGCTTCACAAGATAGACCGTCAGACTTGCTGTCACCCCAAAAGACCCAACATTCTCAAATGTCACGATTGCTGCATACAGAGAAAATGACAGACACTTAGTACTGTAAAAGACTGATGGGATTTTGAGTTTATTGGTGTGTAGAATATGCTAGCGTGTCGTACAATGTTGCAACTATTGTGGAGCTTTTCTTTTCATATATATTCATCCTGGCTCTGATTTGCTCACGCGTGCAGGATGCGTGATAAAAATGGAGTGGAGGGTTTTGGACTTTCTCGGGGGGACGGACGATGACGGGAGAGACACGGAAACAAAAACAGGATTTTGTAGAAAAAATAAGGTGAAAAGAAAATGGAAATGAAACAAGGCTCCGGTGATGGAGGGATGATGACGACGTCACGCGTTCGGCTTGTGCTACTGTATGTATTCATTGTTAGGGGGGACGAAGACGGGAGAGACACGGAAGCAAAAACAGGATTTTCTAGAAAAAAACAAGGTGAAAAAGAAAATGGAAGTGAAACAAGGCTCCGGTGATATAGGGGCGATGACAAAACAAGGTGAAAAAGAAAATGGAAGTGAAAAACAAGGCTCCGGCGATGGAGGGGCGATGACGGCGTCACACGTTCGGCTTGTGCTACTGTATGTATTCATCGTTAGGTGGTTCAATGACCTATTTTTAATTTTTATTACTTTTAGAATTCTTCGTACCGTTGTTAATGATTATTAATATATCAGTAGAATTTCGTAAAAAAAAAACATAGTGGAGGGTTTCTGACTTTTCACCAAAAAAAACAAAGACAAAGAGATAACACATAATTGAAAACAAGATTTTGCAGAGCGAGAACAGAAATTTCTAGGGGAAACAAAAGTGGAAATGAACTGTCTCTTCCGGTGGAACAACCACGGAAACAGAATTTCCATTTATGGAAAATACTGATTTTTTTTGTTTTAGCGTGGTTGTGTTTGCCCTTATTATATTTTTATAAAGTTTGTCAAAACTTTAAAAGGTTTGACTTAGAAAAGTTGTTGCACCATCGGTCATGCTCACAGGCTGTTCTCGTCCCCTCCCCACCACTCTCCTCTTTGTCCATACTTAGGTCATGTTTTCCCCTCGCATCCCTTATTCAGCGGCGGCCGATAACGAGATGGGTGAGGGACCCCTCCCTATACAATAGTACTAGTAGTTTAGGGGTAGTTTGTTCTACTAGGATTGTGGTTGGCGTTATTCCGACTGTATGGGGGTGCTTCGTGAGGGCTCATAGGCCGAGTTCGGCAACGTTTGGTGGTGTTCCTCTTTCTCGTGGTGCTCCTACTTCTATGGATGGGGGCATATGCGGAGAAGGGTTGCACTACCGGCATCTCCCTCAACAATAATGCGCATGTTTGTGGCGACAGCCTGGGTTGGAGCAGCGACGATGGGTGCCTTCCTCTTCTTCGTCCATGGGGTGCAAACAAGAAAGAAGTGCATGTTGATGCTATTGTTCACGGTTTCAGGTGGTCGTGGGGAAGATCGATGATGCAAGTTGGAGATCTCCACACAGTGGCATTGTCTATCCATTGTGACATTCAGAAGAAGAGCCGGCCTCTCCGGATGCCATGTATGACATTCGTTCAACCTCTAATTTGGAGGTTGTTCGTGCTTGCTGCTCCAAGTGGTCTCGTCCCTGGTGGAAGTGGGGAGAGGGTGGCCAAGCGATGGAATCATGATCCTGGTGGTGGAGGGGAAGGCCTCGATTGTGTTTCCTGTCGGCTATTTGGGGTCCTTTTTTGTAAATTTGAGGGTTCCTTTGTATTTTTTTCTTTGATAGTGCCCTTTGTATATTGTACCACATCGACGCTAATATGATGTAGCTAGGCCTTTTGGGGCCATACCGTTGTTCCAAAAGGAAAACTTAGAGAAAAACTAAAAGCACGCTTATTTCTGAAGTGTCGTGATATGGTGCATATGAAGATCCAGTTGAGGGGCTGAAGTGTTGAATACGTCGAGAAGACAGTCAATTTTCGATTCTTCGATCCATATTACTTATCTCGAGAAATAGATGTTTGCAGATGTGTTAGAGTATCGACTGTCGCTCGCCTTTTCCCCTGTTGTGCAATGCAACAACTTATGTCTAAGGATGATCTCGGGAATAAAAACTTGCATATTGTTTCAAGGGAAATTGAATGCATGATTTATTTTTTGTATATCAAGCAACCATCATCTTAAGAACATATATAATCAGGCACGATTCTACATAAATAAATAAAATACCATCAACAGGCACCTACGACAAGAAAGTCGGAAGATGCTATGCTAGAGGGCTAAGTGGAAGAAATTAACCAACAAGCACGCATAAATCTGCCCCGTAATAAGCTTGTTGCTTGCAGTTTGGTTGCGCTAGTAGCTAGCTCCTGTAGTACGGTACTAATTCGACGAACGATTAAAACACGTTGGGAGAATTTCCAACAACAAAAAAAAAGCCAGATGCTGGACGGAGAGACGGGAGGGAAATCTAGAACGAGCCGGAGTTTCTCTTGTGAAGCGTACCTATGATGAAGGGCATGCACTTCCACCCCTGCGGCTTCCTCCTGCCGCCGCCGCCGTCCCTCGCCGGCACCTGACCTCCGGGCACCACGACCTCTGCAGCATCACCATCAGCCATGTCTCTGGAAAAGAGAAAAGGAACGGTCGGGAGCAACCTCCAAACGCGCCGTGTCACAGACCCAAGTGGTCATCTGCTTGCAGCGTACATATACATACCGGCCGGGGGGGAGGGAGCTAGCTGGCTGGGCTGGCGTAGTCTCGCAAGAAGGCCCGCGCTAAGCGACGCGGCCGAGAAGTGATTTTCGCCGTCGCGGTTCGGTCACGGATGCCGTCACGCGGGAGCTGCCCGCCGGCCACGCGCTCCGTTGCGCGCATCCTCGTATCGTACCGTGTCGCCGGACGGCCGGTTTTATTTGGCTACATGTATATGGTCTCTCCGGACTCCGGACTCCTTTCTTTGGTGGCATTTGTGAGCCGGAATGACGTCAGGTCATGCCTGGTCTTTGGGAGTCCATCTCATGGTTTCGGATTCTCTTGGTCCTTTTTATTTTGTGATGATGATGATGAGGTAGGGTTTTAATTCCCAGTAGTTCATGTGGATTGTGCCGTCTACTCAATCAGATATTTCGTGACAGGACTCCATGCGAAAGAGTGATATTTCTAAACTGATTTTCATATTCTTTCAAAAAAATCAAAACATAGTGCAAATTGGTGGCATGCCATTCCATACAAAGGTCTTGAATTATTCAGCATGGACTAGGCACATTGCCAGAACAGTACTAGGGTACATGATTTTATTTTTATTTTGAGTTATCTATCACATGCTAGTAGTTCAATTTTGAATTGATATCGGTAAATGTATAGAGATTCATTTAATCAATGGAATAATACAACAAAACTCAAAATATTTTGATACTAGGCCTCCAATATGATCTATTTTGTGTGAAAAAAAAACCCAAAACTCTGTCCAAGCAAGGCTAATCCTAACACAACATTTCAAGTCCACCTTAGTAAAAGGCAGGAATTACGCGTGCAAGCAATTGCATTTTCTCGCGCTAGTCAGACAACAATGCTCACTAATTTGACAAGACATCACATAACTTGCGATGTTCAAATTGAAACTCCATGGCATGGTATGATAGCTATACAACTATAATTTGCTCGGGTCACAACCTTCTTGATAGGCGCATGAAATACAACAAAGAGAGAGAAAGGAGAGCATACTCGTTTTGATTTTAATCCATATATTTTCCCTTGCCTATTCATCCTCTTCACCTCCATCGTCTCATTGATCTACTCCATCACCTTGCAACATGCGCTAATGTTGCTGTGCCGCTATGGGATCATCTAAAGTGCACCGCTTTTGGATCCTCCCAAGCAAACCGGGGTCACCTTATCCAGCAAAAGAAATTACCAATGCACGGAAGGATCACAGTCCATCCTCCCTTAGACATGAACATCGCCAATCAATCCCCATGAAAAAAATAGAAAATAAGCAAGCTCCACGTACGTACCTGAAACGCAGAATTCAGTACATATAAGTGAGCAGTTGGACAGATAAATCTAGTCTAACAAAAGAATAGCTGCATTGGTCGGGATAAAAAAACAGCTGTTATCGTTTAGCGAACTCCTTGAGGCCCAGGTCCAGACGCCCAACGTTCAAAGACCCAGCTACGAGGCTCGTACGTCAAACAGATCAGTACCAGGCCTTGGCCCATTGTCCGAAACATTGCTTCAGTTTGCAGCGGAAGCTCCATTTCTTTTTAGAATTTATAGGAAATGTTCGCTCCCTGTCCAGTCAGAGCGAACACAAACTTAAGTTAGCAGGAAAAAATCCTTTTCTTTCCTGTCAAGTTTTTTTTGTGTGTTTTGGATTTCTTGCGCACCGTGGGATGGGAGTCATGGGGCAGGGGGCGTTCGCTGCGGAGCGAAAATCCGCACGTTCACGCACTAGTGGAGTCCTTTTTTCGATAATAAAAGTTATCCACAATCTCTGATAATGACAAGAACAAGTCTAGACACTAGGTATACACACGTCTGACAACAAAAGAAGAAGACAAAAGACCCCGCCGAAACAATTAGAGACTTGCAGCAGGAATGCGTCTAGCGGTGGTGAGGATATCTCGACTCGAAAAACTTCTTTAAAACGACGCCTCTTTGGAAGATAACGGTACGTACACCGTGTCATATGGCCCAACAAGAATCGCCAGATCCTGGGTTTTCACCCTAGAGAAGGTCGCATTACCAGATGTCTTCAACAAGGAGATGACCATAGAACCACCGTTGCCAGATATAACCACTTAATATCAGATATAGGGATTTCACCCCGAAGTGGATCGGAGCTAAAGTCACCGTCCCCGCTTGTCAAGAACACTATTGCAAAACGGCAATCGTCTGACACACATACTTTCGATCTAGTGCGAGTACTCCTTGGAATCTTCTCTCGACTCGACACGGGCATGCGAGATGGAACTCCAACCTCCATAGCCTAACCAGTCTTCTTCATGACCGCCATGTTTCCCCATCAACACCTTGAAAATCGTGGCAATAGAGATGCCAAGTTGGATCCACGGTGGACGGAAATTGCCAAGACGTCAGGCCACACTTCCGTGCCAGAGGCCTAGCGGGCGAATGTCCCATTGGACACCGTGTCGACCACGAGCTACAACCACACTCGTCACCTTCAAGCCACTAGCCGACCGTATTGCGTTAGTGGCAGCGTACGGCTGACATAGCCGCTCCTGCCTCATGCCTAGCAACACTCCACACATTAGGGCTGCCCAACTAGATTATCGTTGCCACCACATGGCTTCCCCGGGCGAGCAGTAGAGGCCACGACACACCAAAAACATGCTTGAAGGTCCACGAACCACCAGAGAGATCCTTGATCCTAGCAGATCTCCTCCCTCTAAATCAAGAGGAAGAAAGCTAGGGCGCCCAAAGAACAAAGAAATATAGGTTACTCCGTCATTGTCGTCCGCTGACGGGCGGCCTCCTCCGACGGCTGGAGGGAGGTCTTCTAGGCGGCGGTACGGGGGGCCTCCCGAGTCGCCAGACCTAGGCGACCCGGGAGTCGGGTCTTTAGTGGTATCTTAAAATTGGGATATGCGAAGCAAACCATGCTTACTCTGGCATATTCATCAATTCAAAAGGTTGTATATGCAACCTAGAATTCTCCCTAAAAGGATAAGTGCCTAGGACGACAAGGAGGTCGATCATTCTCCACCGGACGCCGGTAGGTGCAAGGATAGATCGACAACAATCCATCACACTTAGGAATGCGAAGTAGGATCCCGCTAAAGTCACACTTCTAGTTCCTTTGACAAATTTTAGTTTAAAATTTAATTTAAGCAAAAATATTGAAGTGAAATTTGGCAAATAAACTACTAGAACCCACTTGACGACACCTTAATCAAACCGCGTCCCATGCATCCAAGACACACGGCCGGCGCAAAAGCACGTCGACCGACTCATCACCCCACCACACGTTAATGAACAGTGAAACCCCCCGAAAAAGTAGCAGCAACAATCAATCCTCTGTTTAAGTCTGTTGCGCCTATCATGAACGCGTACTACCGTCCGGCCCCATCCGATCAGCCCCCCAAAGATTAACTAAGACGCCGCCGCGCCATTGATCGACCACACCACAACCAAACTAAAACAAAACGTATCGGTTGGTGAGACGTGACCGACTCCGGGCCCGGCCGCCCTCTTCCTAGTTCCAAGTCCCAAGCTATACTAGTGGCCGTGATAATTGAACCAGGAGCTAGCTAGCCGAGGGGGAAAGCGAGGTACACTAGCTCGACTCGAGGAGATGCATGGCATGGGCCGCGCCGGGCCGGACGTTAGCTCGAGGCGGAGCGCGCGACCCATGCATGCAGAAAGCGTCTGCCCACACCTCCTGGGCGATCATTCATTCCCGCGCTGCCATGCCATGCCCGTACCATACGCATACGCCATCCTCCCCTCCGTGCTGCTGCTCGATCTACTAGCTAGCTAGCTGCGCGTGGAACTCGACACGATCATTTGTCGCCGGGACACTAGGGCGTACGTCCCGTCCTTGGCGTCACGGTTTGGTGCCTCGCTTTACCAACCAGGCCGTACGTACCGCGGTGCCCACTCCGATCCACTAGTCGCTTCGCTCCATCGATCGTCGCTGCCAATTAAGCCGCAAAGCTGCCTGTGTTTGGTGCCAAACGGAGTCGGAACATTTCAATTCCGTTTTCTAGATCTGGTTAATTAGCCCCCCAAATGAGTCCGTTTTCTAGATCTGGTTGGAGTATTTAGATTCGTCCTGCTGCTTGGTTAGACGAACTGGTTAGACCGAACGACGACGACGACGACGACTATGTGTTTGTCAACTATTATCTTCATGGATAGGTAGCTTTAGAGGAGATTTTTTACACTAGATTTGGCGTCAACGTAGGTTGTCTTTCTTTTCCTCTCCTCCCACCCTTAGTCGGAGTGTTGACCAAAGTGAGGCCGGGCCGAACCAAACCTTGGCCTCCTCTGGTGGCCGTGCCTGTCGGAGATGGAGAATAGGAGGTACCAGAGTAGATGGTAGGAGTAGTAGTAGGTTTTACGGCCGTGCGCCGATAGTTTTAGAGTAGGACGTTGATCTTTTTGGCCAGATCTAGCGTAGCTTGAGGTGGTATGTGCTCGTGGTCAAGCTCCGGTGGATGGGGCTGACGGAGAGCATCTTCGCGGCAGGGATCTTTGTGAATAAGGTCTTCGTCCACCACTCTTTGATCTGGCACGTCTTTATGCTTCATCTTCTCTCGTCGGCCAGCCATGGCGGCGAGGGGTGGAAAGTTGCAGAAGCTGCGGTGCCGGTTTTGCTGAGTGGTGGGAGTTCTTCGTTCTAGCATGTCGACGCGACGCCAGACGATCACCACCGGTACTCGTCGCTGAGCTTCTAAGGAGGAAGATGACGGATTTGGTATCGAAAGTGAGCCCCCTTCCAAATAAGCGTTGCCATCTTTGTCGTCTCGCGCATGGTGGCCTCACTCCTCTGCTTCTCCTCTTGGCCGGTTTTGGCGATGAGGGAGATGGTAGGATGGGTGTGATTGTTATTCAGTAGAGTCGGGCACTGGAGGTCTTCGGAGTCTGTGGCCTATACACTATTACCCAATCAGAGGCGCGCCTTGACCACCTCTATCCTTCGTCACAAGAGTGGTCATGTTGTGCCTGAGCTTGGGGTGCTCAGGTGTGACATCCCCAGGATCAGGGCTAGACAAATCACATACCTCTGTATGATATAAGCCTATCATAGATCTTGAGGATATCCAGTGAAAGAATCGGTAACACAACAGTGACCCTACGATACAAAAATTATTACAGTAAGCTCTTAACTGAGCGAAGAACCAGAATATTACAAGCAGAGGTCACTGACCACAAACATGAAAGAAAAATTACGTTATTAAGTATAGCAAACTTAACAAATCACCTAAGAGGCCTAAAGCATAACGATGACGTCTCATTCGATAGATCCCAAACTGTCGACTAGGAACCCCAAGCTACTTGTTGATGTCGATGTCGTAAAGAACTCTTATTCTATGGTAACACTTACTCTACAACAAAAATATCAACAAAGCAAGGTTGAGTACATGGTGTACTCCACAAGACTTATGGTTGGTAGAGTTACTTTGCATAAAGCCAACTTCCTTTATAAAAGAGGATAAGTAGAATCTCGACTAAATAGAACCTTTCAAAAGGGGATAAGAAAACAATATCTCTAGCTTTGATCATCTTTTATATCCATCAAATCTTTATCAGCTAAACCTACCAACTAGGATCACCCACTCGATTCCTAAGGAAGCATCCTTAAGCACACTTTATTTACCAAGTTTTACGATTAGGTTCAAGTTCTCTATCATATTAGAATCCATTCCCAAGTCGTCCATAACCATGGACACGACTTTTAAAAAATATTAGTACTCTGCAGGGGTGTACAACTTTACCCACACGTACCAACCGATTCTTAGTGCCAAGATATAAGCCCTCTTCCTTGGAAGGCCGGTAGAGAGTGGTTGACCACAACTTTTACATTGATTTTGTCGAGACCATGAGTCACGCACTAAGGAGATGCCGCCGTAACGGGTTGAGTCTCGAAGCCGATCCCTAGAGATTGTGCGGGGACCAAGATTACGGAGGTCGTGCCTCTCTTGTTCCGGGCCATGCTTACCTACCTGTTATGAATGCACCTCTTTTACCGCCTTCGAGAAAAAACAAGATGCATATGTCAAATGGAATGCCTGAACTATATGACTGTGGCATCCCGCAAAAACCACTACTAGAAAATCGCGTTGTTTTGTGCATTGCATCATCATGACCTCAGCATGCATCTGTTTGCCTAAAAGAATTTGCTAAAAGCCTAGTTTTGCTTTGTACAAATACCCCTCTTTATTTCAAATGCAAAGCCCCGATCGTATCGGATATTTTATTTACCTATAAACTAATTGCAAAGTAGCCTTGTTTTAAGATAAACAAAACAAAACAAACAAATATTTACAAAACTAATAAAACCTAAACTCTAAATCCTATTCCTACCTAGACCTAATCTATCCACCAATCACAGCTCGCCACCTCACCCCTGGACCCAATCCCTACCCACCTTGCCACCTCACCAATCCTCTTCCTTTTTCCTCCACTCACCCACAGCCTACCTCTCTTACACCCCACCCCGCCCCACACACACACACTCAAGACACCACACAACACCACATGCCCAACCCCCCCACTCATGGGTCCCACCGCCCGGCCCCACACCTCTCCCCGCCACGCACGCAAGCCACACACGCATACCCACCTGCTTGGCCTTACCTGGACCCGACCCACCTCCTTCCTCTCACCCTTGGCCCACCGCCCACTCCGCCTGGCCTCCCTTCTCCCTCCCTCGCCCCGTCCCTCGAGCTCCTCCACTCGCTTCCTCTCTCCTCTCCCGAGCTCCACCCCAGCTCCTCCTCGTCCTCCTCAACCGCCATCGGCCTCTCTCGTCGTCAACCTCAGGCCTCTCGCCCTCCCTGCCTGCGTCAGCCTCCCTCGGCCGGTGTGCCCTTGAAGCAACCACCGCCCCCTCGATGTCGGCCCCGTCCGGTGCCAGCAGTCTCCTCAAGCAACCGCTGTGGTCCCACGCCACCACCTCCGCCTCTGCCGCCTCCTCAATTCCGTCACAGGCCTGCCGCGGCCGCCTCCGCCGCGGTCGCCCTCCTTCCCGCCTCGGCGCGTCCTCCCCGTCGCCGGCCTTGGTGCCTCCACTTCTTGCCAAGCCCTCCTCTCCTCCGGCTCTCGCCGCCTGTCAGGTCGCTGGCCAGCCGTCTTCCTCATCCGCCATCGTCATCCCGGGGCTCCTTCTGCATTGCTTTCCCTCTGCTTTGCCGGCGCAAGCGTCTGCTTGGTTTCCTCTCGCGGTGGTCATCGGAAGGTTTCCCCGTTGGAACCTTGTGTTGCGTGGATGTCTTTTGGTAGTGAGGTGCTCTGCAGCGTGTTCAACACAAGTTTTGCCGCCAAGATCTTCCGTAGATGCAAGTACCACCAAGATGCTCGTGAACGCTTGGGACTACCTCGGCAAGATCTTCGACATGCGTCGCCATACTCGAAGCCCACAGCGGACCCAACCACATGCGACAAGACTGCGTCTCGGATGAAGTCAAGAACAAGCCCCAAGATCGCCTCCCGATTAGAAGACCGTTCCGCTGCGCCAAGTTCTCCTTCCAGGAGTCTGAAGATCGTGAACCTTGTCGAGACCCCGATGCTTTCGACACGGAGCACCGAGGATGCCTTCATGGGACGCCAAGACACCCGTCGAATCCCGAAGCCCGACCCCGTGGACCGACATGATCCCCTTCTCGGATACGACAAGTGCTCCCTCGAGGACGCCGAGTACTTCACCCCGGACACCGAGACCCTGGACGACAAGTTCTCCTTCCCGAACGCCGAGTTCGCCGAGAACCGCTTCCGGACCCGATGACCGCCAAGATCGCCACCTGTGCGACAAGCACTTCGCCCCGGAACGCCAAGCTCTTCATCTTGTATCCGCCCTTCGAACCGATCCCGTCGAACCCTGGACCCTGAGACCGACCCCGAACCCCGGACCAAGATCGTCGAACCCTAACGTGTGACCCCTTTTCCGAGCCCCTATTTTATAAATGCTATATATCAAACTTGTTGCATATTAAATTGTCATGCTCGCATCATATCATGTGGTTTGGGGGCCTTATGCCGATTCACCTCATAATTAAATATGGGGCCCATATGCGGGCAAATCTAGTCTTATATTGGCCTCATTTAAATTTGTGTAGCGAACCGGTGCTATCTTTTGCCATGTTAAGACAACATTTAAAATGCTGGGTGCCTAAACAACTTAAACCGCTTAAATATTTGTCGGGACCCCGGTTCCGCTTAATATTGCCTAGTTGCATCATATCTTTGCCATGTCATGCATCCTACATGCATCATGCCCGATCTTCTGCCGTAGTAGTAAATATTGCATCCGGTGTTTATTCTAGTGTTTTGCTTCTTCGCGGATAAGGCCGTTGAGTTGATGCGAGTGTCGACCCGATCTTCGGTTGAGCCTTCGGCAATGTTTTCAGGCGAGCATCTCCCCCTTTCTACCTATCTTACTTTTATAGTATTTATTCCCTCCTGTTGATCTATTGCTATCTGTGTGGCGTTGCTCTAGTTTTCGTACCCGGGAAATCCCTTGCAGCCTTATATTGCCTTGGACATCCTATTACCTGTTGATTGGTAGATAGTTGGACCTGCGCGTCGTAGTCACTTGCTCAAGTCTTTGTTGCGTGTAAATCGATTACCACGCTTGTTGGAGTATTGCCGCTGTTTGATGTTGGAGATGATCATGGCTTTATTTACCGTTCACTTTATTCTTGTTTAACAACTAAAATTGAAGTAAGTAGCGAGGCAATTGGGCAATAGATGTTATTTGGTTGTTAAGTCCACTTGTGTCGTAGGACCCGAGTACTTGATACTGTTCCTTGAATATTCGCTATCCACATCCGGAGGATTATGGGACCCCGAGCCGAGCTTGATTCATTCTTATTTCTTGGGGCCACAAACTAGTTTGAGGTTTTATTTACTATCTGTACCTATGCCATGCTTTCTTTGCTTTATTTACGATTGCGAGGAGCACACTATCTTGTTTAGGTAGCGAGTGTTTTCGCGATGTCGACAAGCCCAGTTTGGGTTCCCAGTCGTTCTGACCATTGACGCAAACCTTGAGTCCGTCTCGGTCGCCTAACCGTTCGGTGTACTCAATGGGGTGGCCCCGAAATATTTGAATCTGTGATTGCTTTGTCGTGAAGGCCTCGTTGGGTTTTGATTTGGTTTTTCCGAGGTTGATCGAGTGTGTGTTGCTATTTGTGCACCCCTGCAGGGTAAAACTTTCTGAAAGCCGTGTCCGCGGTTATGGACGACTTGGAGCACAGTATCTCGATCATAGACAACTATAACTAAAGTAGTGCTATAAATTTGACTTTATAATGACTAGTAATCAGCTTCACTATAATGGAAGGGCTAAATCAAATTGCCAACAATTGCTTGATTGGGTTGTCGCTTGCGACCATTGTATCGGACTAGTAAGTATTGCAACTACAACGGAATGGCTAAATAAAAGTACCAACAACTGCTGGGTTTTTGGGTTATCTCATGCTAATTGTATCTGACTAGTAAGTATTGCAACTACAACGGAATGGCTAAATAAAAGTACCAACAACTGCTGGGTTTTTGGGTTATCTCATGCTAACTGTATCTGACTAGTAAGTTTTGCAACTACAACGGGATGGTTAACTAAAAGTGCCCATTGCTTATTTTATCAGGATGACTATCTATACCTGACTAGTAATTGTTGCAACGATAACAGAATAAATAAAACTGCCAACTGTGTGAGTTCCTCGGTTGATTTCCTCGTTTGGTCTCGAGGGGGAAATGCCAGGATGGGTATGTTTGGTGGTAGTATCAGGTTGGTTCCGAATAGGTCTTTCTTACCCCTCTCTGATAGCCGACAGTTGCATCGAGTCTCTATAGGTTGTTTAGTGCATGTTGTCGCTGCCAGATCCACCATACCTATGTGGCGAGGACCGCGAATTCTAGCCTCGTGTACTAGCCTCAGATTGACCGCCTCTCTTTTCCTTTGCCCTTTGTCGGCACCTTTTGTTTAAGGTGTTTTGAGATCGGCGTCGTTAGCGGGTTACCCTTCCCGGCCCAGGCAGGGTTATGGACGCCATTGGTTATTCTTCAGGGCTCTTAGCCCCATTTGCATCTTGCCCGTAGTCGGACGCTCTATCGTTTCAAGGTGATTTGGATCTTTGTATTGTATATCTGTATTCTTGACTCTTGGAGTCATGTTGTATATATATATATATATATCTGTTCTGTGGGTCCCATCGAGGACTGTTGTGTAATGTTATTACCTCGTTTTCCACCCGCACGAAAGTGCCTGGTGGGCACCTTTGAATCGTTTCTATGCGGGTTTGGCGGGTTTCGCTCAAACTTGCATAGGGTCGATTCTGAGGGTGTTACAATGACTCATGGAATCTACTAGGCAAGTTAGTTGGCCGAGGGGGTTTCCAGGGCCCGTGTGGTTGTACGCTCATCTTGGTTCAAGAGACAAAAACTTAGGTCCTAGTAGTGGCAAGTATGAGACTGGAAAAATCACAACCTAATGTGGCCTCTCATACAAGCATTAGCATGTTAAACTTATATATTTGATCATACCACATTATTATGTCAAACTAGGTTCATTTGTACCTCTGATTCACCAACCGAATGGACCAGCAGTAACAACTAAGCATGGCCAAGCACAACAGATAATAGCTCTCGTGACGTTTCACAAGCCAAACTGAAATGGATCGTATGGGCACCTAGAGGGGGGGTGAATAGGTGCTAACCAATTTTTAATACTTTTTCAATTTTAGGCTTGACACAAAGTAAATTCTCTAGATATGCAACTACGATAATTTCCCTATACGTAACCCTAACTACTAAGCACGTAAAATAGGAGCGAGGAAACCGTAGTGGAGCACGCGGAGACACAGGGATTTGTTTTACCGTAGTTCCTTCCTTGTTAAGGGAAGTACATCTGCGTTGGAGGGGTGGGCGGTTCTAAGACCACCACGCCACAATAGGCCTCACCCTATTCTCCGATGGATCTCGCCACGAGAGGCCTGATCCACCTTCTTCACTATTTGATCCCTTCGAGGCGGGAACCGGTGCCTTTTACAACACTATCGGGGCACACACCCACAACCGAATTGGGGGCTCCCGAGATGACAACAAGCTGCCACAAGAACAAGGTTTATCAATATAAACAAAAACGAGGATCTAGATATTTGCAATAAATACTAGATCGGAGGTTCTCCAAATGAATGGAGAGGAGATGAAGCGCTTGATTGCTGATGATGAAGATCGAGTTCTCCTCTTTCGATTCCCCAAGGGATGGGGCCTTTGGGTGGATCTAGGTGGAACACTCTTGGATGAAGCTTTTAGATCAGATCTGTTCTTTTTCGAGACGAATCAAGAGTTCTGGCAGGAGGGGGATGGCTGGATTAAATACCCCCTCCCCAGATCTGGCCGGGGGGGCGGATTATTCGCCCCCTGGGAAAACTCCGCCCCAAGGCGGATTCTCCAGGGGAAACTCCGCCCCCTCTCTAGGGCTTGCGCCTTGGCGATGAGCAGGAGGGGCGGATTATCCGGCCCCCCTGAGGGGCGGATTATCCGCCCCCTGGGAAAACTCCGCCCCAACGGCGGATTCTCCGGGGGAAACTCCGCCCCCTCTCTGGGGCTTGCGCCTGCTTGGGCAGAGGGAGGGGCGGATTATCCGCCCCTGGTGGGGCCGGATTATCCGCCCCCAAAGGCAGAGTTCTGAGCTGCAACACTTCAACACACATTAAATGATCCTTGGTATTGTTATCTAACACACAAAACACTAGGGATTAAGAAATGTTCTTTCAGTCTCCCCCTTTTTGGTGTTAGATGACAATACTAGGATTTGCAATAGAACCGGCAAATGCCACCTTAAATAATGAAAGACGCTCCCCCTAGATGTGTGCATATTTAAGATTTGCATTTGAATACAAATACACACACTAGGTAGAACACTACTTTAAGGTTTGGGAAAAAATGTCATACCACCGGAATATATAGCCAAGTCATACATAGATAATCCCATTAATCCATATGCAATCAAATATGCTCCATAATTCCAGAATTCCATGGGGTCCATGATAGATAAATCCAGAAATCCATGAATACCAAACATAGTACCAAACTGTGGAGTACAACATAGTCTTACACAAACAACCACAAATAGCAAACAAGTTCACGCTAGAAAAGGCACAAGCAAGCAAATAAAAACGACTAAAATCGAAGAGCTTGTGCCCGACCCCTGCAAATCCACGAGACCTAATAGAACTACTTCTCCCCCTTTGGCATCGAAACACCAAAAAGGAAGAAGAGCGATGCTAACTAAGATGGTACTACACACCCAAATTTGCAAAAATCAAATCAAACAAAAGCCAAATTTGAGTGTGTTTTCCATAGGAACAAGAGGTAAGCAAGAAAATCCAAACGAAACCCATGTAAAACCAACTCTTCTCAAGGAAGAGGGAGGTGGCCGAAGCCACCATGTTAGAGCGCATGGCATGACACCGCGAAGATGTATCTTGAGTTCAAAACCAATGCTCATCGATGACCCACATATCACAAAATGATATTAAGGGAAATGATTTGACTTGCTTTCGGCATAATGGGGGGACGGTTGGCCCAATCAATTAGGACCACACTCCCCCTATGTCTATGCCCGCATCTAAACCAAATACATGAATAAGCGCAAGTGAGTGTGCAAGGGTAGTCAAGCCAAGCTCCTTGAATCTATGATATTTAGCTCATTCCTCAAAAAACAAAATCTTGCTTCGTCTAGGGGCTTCGTGAAAATATCAGCCAGTTGGTTCTTCGTGCTCACAAAAGATAGAGCAATATCTCCACGAGCAACATGATCCCGAATAAAGTGGTTGCGAATCTCTATATGTTTTGTTCTTGTATCTTTGCCAGGATTGTAAGCAATTTGATAACACTTTCATTGTCGCATAAAAGAGGCACTTTGTCACAATTGACACCATATTCCTTTAAAGTTTGCCTCATCCATAACAATTGAGTACAAGCACTTGCGGCAACAACATATTCAACCGGCGGTTGAGAGTGAAATACAATTCTGTTTCTTTGATGACCAACATACTAGAGACCTGCCAAGAATTGGCATGCACCAAAGGTTGATTTCCTATCATCTTTGTCACCATCTAATCTGAATCAGTGTAACCACATAGAGAGAAACTTGAACCCTTGGGATACCATAACCCAAAATTTGGGGAATGAACCAAATATCGGAAGATTCGCAGCGCCACTAAGTGGATTTCTTTAGGAGCGGCTTGGTACCTTGCACACACTCCTACACTTAACACGATATCGGGCCTAGATGCGCAAAGGTAAAGTAGAGAGCCGATCATGGATCGGTATATACCTTTGATCCACGTCTTTACCCTTGGGATTGAGCTCAAGATGACACTTTGTTTGCATAGGGGTAGCGCCATTGAGATCCGTCATCTTGAACCTTTTGAGCATGTCTTGGATGTACTTCGCTTGATTAATAAAGGTTCCCTCTCTAAGTTGTTTGATCCCAAATCCAAGAAAGAACCTGAGCTCACCCATCATGGACATCTCAAACCTGTCAGTCATAAGCTTCGAAAATTCATCGTTAAACGCTTGGTTAGTAGAGCCAAAAATAATGTCATCTACATAAAGTTGGCATACAAAAAGCTCCCCATTAACCTTCTTAGTAAAAAGAGTGGGATCAATTTTCCCAACTTCGAATCCACGGTCTAGCAAAAGCTCTTTAAGGTGCTCATACCACGCACGTGGGGCTTGTTTAAGGCCATAGAGCGCCTTATCGAGTTTGTAGACATGGTTCGGAAATTTGGGGTCCTCAAACCCCGGGGGATGCTTGACGTATACTAACTCATGTAGAGGACCATTAAGGAAAGCGCTCTTAACATCCATTTGTTGTAATTTAAAATTGTGATGGGCTGCATATGCAAGAAGGATACGGATGGACTCAAGGCGAGCCACAGGAGCGTAGGTCTCGCCAAAATCAATTCCTTCTACTTGAGAGAACCCTTGAGCCACTAGTCGTGCTTTATTCCTCACAACAATGCCATTTTCATCATGTTTGTTCTTGAAGATCCACTTGGTGCCGATAACATTGCGGCAATCCTTTGGCTTTTCTACGAGCTTCCAAACTTTGTTGCGTTCGAAGTTGTTTAATTCTTCATGCATTGCAACAACCCAATCGGGGTCTTCAAGAGCATCAAAAACCTTCTTTGGTTCAACCATGGAAATGTGAGCTTGATGATCACAGAAGCTAGCAAGCTCTCTTCGAGTGGATACCCTTCGTCGTAGATCACCAACAACCTTGTCAAGAGTGTGACCTCTTAGTTCAAGGTTGCGATCAGCACGAGCCTCAATGTCCTTATTGTTTCTAGGAGGAGTGGATTCAATTGTAGTATCCTTGTCTTGATTATTGCCTTGCCCTTGATCTTGGTCACCGTTCGCTGTAAGATTGTTCTTTGAACATTTTCTTGAGGCCGGATAATCCGCCCCTTGGAGGGCGGACTATCCGACTCGGGAGGTAATGCCGAACCATCTTCTGGAAAACGGAGTTGGAGACCCGGGCGGATACTCCGCTCGGGCCGGAGAATCCGTCTGGAGCATCGAGATGTTGATTTCTCCTTGGATCCCTGGAACAAGTTGGAGTGCTGCGGATTATCCACCCTTGGAGGCGGATAGTCCACAGGACTACCGGCTTGTCCAAGGATGAATGGTCTTCAGAGATTGTGGTGTTGGTGCAGGATTGTCTCCAACGGAGGGAGCTTGTTGATCTTGTGTAGATGAGGGCTCCACATGTGGAGCATTGTCCTTCCCGATCCGCCACAAGGGTTCCTCAATGGGCGGAAAAATCCCACGCCCATTCTTCTTATGGCATCTTGGGGTATTTCAACATCTCGCATCACAAACATCAACTTGCCCTACAAGAGCCGTTATTTCATCGAACTCCACACTACAAGATTCTACAACAATCCCGGTGAGCTTGTTGTAGACTCTATAAGTGTGGGATTCGCAATCAACCAACAAAAATACCTTCTAAAGCCTTGGATTCAAATTTTGACAAACGGACACCTTTAATAAGAAAGAAACACTTACACGAATACCTGAAGTATGAGATGTTGGGTTTGTTGCGTAAGTATTTCATATGGGGTCTTGTCCAAGATCTTAGAAGGTAGAGCCGGTTTGATGAGTGACAAGCGGTGGATATGGCTTCAGCCAAAATTATAAGGAGACTTGAATTCAGCTAGCATAGATCTTGCCATATCCATCAAAGTCCGGTTTTCCTCCTGCTACACCATTTTGTTGAGGGGTACGATGGAATAGTGGTGTCTAATCCCCTCTTCGCTAAGAAACTCGTTTAAAGTGTAGTTCTTGAATTATGTGCCGTTGTCACTTCTAATTGCCAAGATGGGAACATTGTGTTGACGTTGAACTTCATTGGAAAAGTCAATGACAGTTTGTTGAGTCTCACTTTTCAGCTTGAAGAAATATACCCATGTATATCTTGAGTAATCATCGACGATGACCAAGCAATATTTCTTCCCACCAAGACTTGCATGAGAAGGAGGACCAAATAAATTCACATGGAGTAATTCCAAGATCCTCTTTGATGACACAATAGTCTTCCTCTTGTGGGGAGAATCATGCATTTTTCCTTCAACACAAGCCCTGCAAACACGATCTTTGGCAAAAGAGACATTGTCTTTTAGTCCAAGTATGTGGCCACCCTTTTGGAGACTTTGCAAAGTTCTCATGTTGACATGGGCTAAACGGCGATGCCATAGCCAGCCCACGTCGGCCTTTCCAAATAGACACATAGGACCCGAAGTGGTTTTCCCCGAGAAGTCCACCACATACAAGTCATTTTCGACGTATCCAACGAAAGCGACCTTTAGAGACTTGCTCCATAAGAGTACCACCAAATCATCATCAATAAAAACAGCAAAACCCATCTTGCCAAGGGCACGAATAGAAAGAAGATTGTAGCCAAGGGTCTCAACAAGCATGACGTCCACGAGAGAGATATCGTGGGCAACCACAACCTTGCCAAGACCCAATACCTAAGATTTAGACTTATCACCATAGGAGACTGTGATATTATCAAGATTTGGACGCATCTCCGTGATGATCTCCTTGCTTCCGGTCATATGACTAGTGCAGCCACTATCCAAAGACACCCATTTCACCCACCTAAGCATAGCCCTGCAAGAAAATTACTTCTTGGTTTTAGGTACCCATTTTTCAATGGGTCCTTTCATGTTAGTAACAAGGGTCTTTGGGACCCAAATAGACCAAGCAATATATTCATCAAAAGGACCAATATAATAAGCATAAACATTGCCATAGTCATCACAAAAGAGTTCATAATTCGGATTGTGAGACCCTGCAAAACCAACATTATTAGTCTTGTCTTTTGTGATAACCTTCTCAGCAGTGCTTGTCTTTAATTGCACATTCTTGGTCTTGTTCTTCTTGGTTTTCTTATTCCTGGACTTGGTGACATACCCAAGTCCCTCTTTACCATGATTTGACCTTTGCTTGCCAAGGACTTCATCAAGCACACCTTTGTCCTTTGTGGTGATGTCCTTGATCACTTCTTTTTCCACACTAGCATTTTTCTTGTTACTATATGTGGAGTTAGACGAGCTAGGAGTATCATATTCGGCCAATCGACTTTGAAGCTGATCATGTGACTCATTGAGAATAGAGAACTCGTTTTTCAACGCCTTGTGAGCATTGTCAAGTTTCTCCAATTCCTCGAAGAGTCTATCATGAGCAGCCCCAAAGTCAATCCTTTCCTTCTTTAACTTCTTTGCCTTGGTGACAACATTGTCACGTTCCTTAACGAGTTTAGTCACAATTTCTTCATGTGACTCTTCCATAGACTCAAGCCTCTCTTCAAGAGAGACCCGAGCTTCTTCTTCTTCTTCAAGAGCATTTTTTAGGGATGCAATTTCCATTGCATCCTCCCTTTCAATTCTGCCCTTTTCTTCGAGGAGTGCTTCGTTTTGGGCCACCGATCCATAAGAGCCTCAAAACGAACTTTGTGCTCACCTTGCAAGTTAGTATAGAAATAATCCAAAGCAATAATCTCTTCTTTAACCTTAAGACTAGCGAATCATCCATGTCTATCATAGCCTTGGGAAAAGAAGAGTTAGAAGAAGTTACCTCGAGCTTCTTGCCATGAGGCAAGTAGCATTCTTGTTGATGATGTTTTCGTCGAGAGTCAAGAGAGATGTTGATGTAGATGTGGTGGCTATAGCAGCCACCTATTGAGAGCTATCGTCCTCGTCCTCATCTTCACTCCCGATGAATATTCTTCTTGAGCCACTAGAACAATCTTTGGTTGCTTCTTGAAAGGAGCATTCTTCTTTACAAACTGCTTTCTTACGTGGAGCTTTTGATTTGTCCTTGAAAATGAGTCTTCCTCCATTATCCTCTACTTGGATATGGACACTCGACCTAAGTGCCGGTCACCACAATTAAAGCATGTTCTCACTTGGGACCATTTTCTTTTCTTCCATAGGCTCCACTCTTGCGATCTAGTTCAGCTTTTGCCTTGGTGGATCTTTCCAAAAGTTTCTTGCATAAAGAGCCAAGTATTGTCCGTGGATCCTTTTTATATCTTCGGACAGTCCGGACCTTCTACCGCATATTCATCATGATCAATCACACTAGTCTTCAAAGCCATGTTGACCCCTTTGCATCCCCATAGCTCGAGCACGAGCATCTTGAAGATTCTTGGCGACCACTTTGAAGGCCATTTCTTGCATTACCTCATTGGATGACATGAGGTGATAATTATGCCTACCTTGGAGACTTTTCAAATCAGGGCTCAAATGGCATAAGAGCACGACATACTTGCGCTTGATCCAAGCATCATCAACATGAGCCGCACCATGGTTTCGAAGGTTGTAGCTATTGCCTTGAGCCTCCTATACATGTCCTCGTGGTCTTCTCCATCCGAAGATATAAAATCCTTGACTTCATTGCTCAAGGCATCATATCTATTCCTTCTCATACTTTCATTTCCGATGAAGAGCTCGGTGAGCATCCCAAGCTTCTTTAGCTGTGCTAAGATGCTGAAAGTGTGGCATGTCTTTGTCACCCACACCAAGATGTATCATGTGTAGAGTTATAGCATTGAGTTGGCTATCGACCACTTCTCTCCTTGTGAGATTGTTAGGATTTCCAACTTGAAGACCATTTTGATGACCTTCCACAACTCTATGGAGGAACCGCACATGAGATTTCATCAAAATTGCCATTGAGAGAAAGTAGATCTTTGAAAGTTTGGGTGGATCACCCCTATTATGTATATGTGGGTGAGGAATAGGCGGATCGGGAATACACATGAGAAACCTAATTGTATCCATCCTTACCGCTATCCTTTTCGAGGAGGAGCTCTTACTAGTATCATCACCTACCACTTCGTTATCTTTGGAAAGCTTTACTCGTTTCCTTGGATTATGAGTGGTATCCTCGAGTTAGATGGAGGTGATGTTTGCGGATGTGGAGAGACGCATTATCAATTGACGCATCTCTTCCATCTTAGCCTCCATTGAACTCACCAAGGTTGTTTCCAACGTCTTGAGATCGTTCATGGTGACTACCTCCGGAGCATCACTCCCATCTCCCTTGGAACCCATACTTCTCTTAGGCGGTTAAGCCCGAAATAAGAGCCGAGGCTCTGATACCAATTGAAATGGATCGTATGGGCACCTAGAGGGGGGTGAATAGGTGCTAACCATTTTTTAATACTTTTTCAATTTTAGGCTTGACACAAAGTAAATTCTCTAGATATGCAACTACGAGAATTTCCCTATATGTAACCCTAACTACTAAGCACGTAAAAGAGGAGCGAGGAAACCGTAGTGGAGCACCGTAGACACAGGGATTTGTTTTACCGCAGTTTCTTCCTTGTTAAGGGAAGTACATCTGCGTTGGAGGGGTGGGCGGTTCTAAGACCACCACGCCACAATAGGCCTCACCCTATTCTCCGATGGATCTCGCCACGAGAGGCCTGATCCACCTTCTCCACTATTGGATCCCTTGAGGCGGGAACCGTTTTTACAACACTATCGGGCACACACCCACAACCGAATTGGGGCTCGAGATGAGAACAAGCTGCCACAAGAACAAGGTTCAACAATATAAACAAAACGCGAGGATCTAGATATTTGCAAGAAATACTAGGTGGAGGTTCTCCAAATGAATGGAGAGGAGATGAAGCGCTTGATTGCCGATGATGAAGATCGAGTTCTCCTCCTTCGATTCCCAAGGGATGGGGCCTTTGGGTGGATCTAGGTGGAGCACTCTTGGATGAAGCTTTCAGATCCGATGTGTTCTTTTCGAGATGAATCAAGAGTTCGCGGGAGGGATGGTGGATTAAATACCCTCCCAGATCGTCACAGACAACTTTGGGGGCGGATTATCCGCCCCCCACTTGGGGCGGATTATCCGCCCCCTGGGAAAACTCCGCCCCAAGGGCGGATTCTCCGGGGGAAACTCCGCCCCCTCTCTGGGGCTTGCGCCTTGGCGATGAGCAGGAGGGGCGGATTATCCGCCCCCTGGGAAAACTCCGCCTAACGGATTCTCCAGAAACTCGCCTCCTCCGGGCTTACGCTGGCAGAGGGAGGGGCAGATTATCCGCCCCTGGTGGGGTCGGATTATCCGCCCCAAAGGCAGAGTTCTGAGATGCAACACTTCAACACACATTAAATGATCCTTGGTATTGTTATCTAACACACAAAACACTAGGGATTAAGAAATGTTCTTTCACAAACTCTAGTTGTGTTAGGAGCAGTGGATAAGGTAATATAGGCTATAAATTTAACATGCATCATATAGAATTACTTTATCTATCGTTGATAAAAGACTTTGGAATCATATGCACATGGCAAGAATTGAAATGCTTGAAAACATAGGATTATATCATGGTGTGGCGATGCTTGCCCTATTTGTTGATATCGGTAAACAGATCTTTGTAAGCCTTGTACTTGACTTAATTACAGTTGGTCAAGTATTGATCTTTGATCTTTGATGGTGTTGATCTCAACCTTCGATGGTGTTAATCTCGATCTTCGATATCGAACACGTTCTCGAATTCGACCGGGAAGAAGCAAAAACACCGGAAAGAAAGGGGAACAATCAACACATGGCATCGATGCAATGCTCAATCAAGGATGATGATATGCCAAGTTAAATAGTGTTGGAATTGAACCCTAGTACATGCTTGATCATTTTAAACAGGGTCTGAGGGGTGCAAACCCTAATTCAGGGGACCCTCGGAGTCACCTACGGGGTTCATTTTGTTCTTATAATTAAAAATTTAATATAAGTTGCTTAACGGTGCATGTTTTGGTGCTAAGAGATATATCTCATTTTTCGGAACATTTTGATATATTATTTGTATTTTTCTGATTTAAAATGAATTAGTTATGAATTTATCCATTTTTAGTTCAATTTAAATCATTTTTAAACAATTTAAAACATTTTTGAAATATCTTGAAATATTGAACCACTTGGCCCCACATGTCATATGTTTATTAATTTCAGAAAATAATTTCCAAAAAGAATAAAAATCTCATAGACTAAGCCCACAAGGTGTTTATTATTTCCAGAATTTTTTTACAAAACCTTTAATGAAACAAAAGGGGATTATGACCCCATGCTAACGTCATGCTGACTTCAGCAATGGAGGCCTCCTCATATCGTCGATCGATCCGTCGATCGGGAGAGCGCGAGGCTGCGGGAGCGAGGGCGTTGGAGAGAGGGCGTCAAGGGGAAACGAACGGTGGTGGCGCCGCCTCGGAAAGGTCGCCGGAACAGTGGCGACGGACGTGACAGCTGGCCAGTGCGACGCCATGTGAACCGTAGGGCAAGGGAGAAAGGGTGCACGAGCACCGCCACCATGATGTCGATGGAGGGCCCGGCGAGGCCGAACGAGGTCGGGAGTGACGACACGGTTGTCGGAATGCCGCGGCAGAGGCCGAGAAGAGGTTGATGGCGACGTCGATTCTGGGCGAGGCGCGTCGATTCCTTCGGCAGGGAGAAAGAGTAGGCTGAGGCGAGTCCAACGGCAACAACGGTTTGAGGGTTTTGTTTCTTTCTTGTTTGCAAATTTTATATTAGCAAAAGTATGATGCTCATGAATGCACAAACAACCCTATTTACTATTAATAGAAAACTAGGGGTGTTACATCAGGCTTCTTCTTCCTCCTTCGATGGAGGATCTACATCGACCTCGACGCATCGGTGCATGCCAATGTTTCCCCAAGTGGTGTCGTCCCTGGCGGAAGCATGGGCACATGCGTCTGGAGGTCTCCTCTCGTCGGCAGCGATCTAGGGCTTGATCGCGTTTTCGCGGATCTTTGTGGGGTGCTTGATGTAAAAAGGAAGGGCTCAATTGTAATTTCTTTTTTATGAGGTCCTTATTGTAAACATACCTCCACCGTAATGCAGCTCCCATGTCCATCGGGACCTTTTCCTGTTAAAAGAAAAAAAAAACTTGCTCTAGTCATTGTGTGGTTGCAGAGGTTGCGTGATGTTATTTTCTTGATACTCATACGTTCTCTTTATTGGAAAACCGAACAATACGCCCATCCATGTCCTCCAAAATCACCCTTGCAAAACTAAAACAGGACCGGCTTTGTCAGCACGAGCCATCCAGGTACATCCAGGTTGTGGGTGAATGATGGGCTGGGCGAGGGCCATACGTAGGCGCCGCTAGCTCTCCGCATTGGACGCACAATCATTCCACCTTTCTCTGTCCCAAATCATCCATGAAACAAATTCATTTATTTATTAATTTATTGTCCAGGTTTCAGGCTTCGCCTGCCGAGGAAAAAGTGTAGCAGCAGCAGAGCGCAGCAAACCTGCCTAGAAAGAGAGGTACTATGATACCACTACTACACTATCCACTCTGTCCTCCATGCCATCGTCGTCCTTTCTACTTCGAAGCGTATGCGACCTACACATATTTAGCCAGCCCCTGCGCTGTACGTACGGCCATCATGGCCGGCAGGGAAAGAGGAAAGGGGGTAGACGGACAGAGAGACGCAGCCGCGGATAGCTAGCTAGACGCGGTGCAGATCGGGATGATTCAGGATGGATCCCGGACGCTTTTGCCGGTCGAGGAGCGAGGAGGATCCACCCTGGTGGCGTGTGAATCCCGTATGCTCGCTACGACGTGTGAGTGTTTGTGTGTCCGGATCCCGGCTGATATTATGGTGCTCCCTGCCCGACCCCGACAGCGTGTGGTCTCGTCTCGTCAGGGACACAGCCCAAACGATACTTCCAAAGCCAGCTCGAGCCATGTCAGCGTCGATCGACCACTCACCACTGCCACGTCGACTCCGCTCGTATGGCCTCTGTCACGTTACGCATCGCCAGATTTGATTTCTCTCGGGGGAGAAAAAATCAGTTCACATTTTCTGGGGTTTTACCGTTGTTGGCTTGGACGAGGAGAGGCGCGATGATATATACTCTGCGGTTTCTTTCAAGCATCCCATATGCGTGCTGGACCCCGCGGGGCCGTGGCTCGATCGAGTCCCAGTTGGACGACAATCCATCGTTGCTCGGGTACGTACGCATCAGATGTCAGGAGCGGGTATGAGGGGGCACATGCCTTGTTGTAGGAGTAGGACGATGGAGCTGCCTTCCCGCGGAAATCCAGATGCGCAGAAATTGCGTTCACTGTCTAACAGGACCATAAAATTAATGCATTCAATGGTTCGTGGTGTGGGTTGCAAGGGCCTACCACATCGTCCAGCTACCCCAAACGGGATCGAAGCAGGAATGCTGTACGATTCCACCAACACAATGGTTTCTCACTGAATCATCCGTCTCCTTGGCGTTCCTTTTTCTCTGAGGGATGGTGTTCTTTTTAAATAGGAGTAGGACAAAGATGCATAATTTGACGTGTGTTCAACAATAAATATTTTCACCGAGTCCTTTTTTCGAACTCCATTTCTGGAGGACGTCGATAATCAGGTGCAATGCTTTCCTTATATTCACGTTAAAAACAGCTCCAAGAAATGCTCTTATATCTCCACATGGACGTTATATTACGCAAATTTCCGTGATTGTGGACGCAATTATCGCAAAGAAATGGTCTCACCATGAACAAATTATGAAAATAATAAAAAGGAAACGTGTAACACTATGTCTCTCGGCAGGATGGCCTGATTAACCGAGATGATGATGACGTGAGAGAACAATAATAAGTGGACAAGGCCGGGCAAAAGAGGAGCATGCGACATACGGTGCCAACGTATATTGTGAGGAGGAGCGGGAAGACCTAGATGAGCATGCGGATTCCGGAGGAAACCGAGCGGGATGACGAAGAACTTCAAGAGACGAAGAAAAGACTTTGAGATGAGGCAAGCGAAACCATTATAAGCGAGGGCCAAGTTTAGTGACATAGTAGATCATAAGAGGAGTGAAAGCTTCCATGACCCTCACCCACAGTGACGACCTTGACCTAGCCTTCTCGGGCTCTTCCCTCCTCACAACGCATCCGCTAGTGAAGGCCACAAGGCAAAGTTCGAGTGGTGCGGTGGCGGAACTTCTAGGCCACGATATCTGGATTGAGCGCTCGAGATGGCGGTGAGACTTGGCGGTTGGGTTTCATGCATGGGCTTCACCAGGCTTGCGATGGGGATTGTGTGTGGTTGTGGTAGTGCTATGTAGGCCGCCGACAGAGGCCATGGGGAGGGGCGACGAATATGGGTTGATTGGCTTAAGTCTGCACCTTGGCGGGTTCGGGGGCATCCCAGGTTTTGCAAGATGGTATGTGTTTGGCACGGAGGTTGCTACACTGTCGTGCTTGTCGCCCCCACTGGCATGCCCACGTCTCTGTTGTTCGCGTTTGTTTGAGCTAGGTTTTCGCTAGACGAGCTTTTCATTCCATGCAGTGTGGTCGTTGTCCCGACGGTTAGAGACAATGGGCGCTGGGGAGGCATCCCTTGGGAGGTGGATTGTGCGTTCGGATCTCCGTAAGTGTTAATGGTGAAATGGTTCTAGATGGCTAAGGTGGGCAGAGAATCCGCAGATCGTGTTGTTGGAGAATCCTTGCTAGAGCTTCATGGTCGTGTTCTTGAGGCTTCATGGAAGTGTGAGGTTATTTTTGGGAGAAAGCCCATCGTCATAAGCCAATGAGGGGATCGATCGTAACACTGGGGGCGCGTTTGTGTACCTACCTCGCGTCATAACTCATGGTGAAAACACTAGAACGTTTTACCACGGCATAACACAAGGGTGTGAGTAGTCACCCTCTTGGGCGTTCTGCGTGGCTCTAGTACCTCTTAGACTTGGTTCATTGTCATTGTTGGGCAAGTTCAGATCCTATCTCGATGCACTTCCGACGCTGGCGTGTGGTGTTATCAGTGCCCTCCTATCTTATACACGTGACTTTGTCTCCACCACTCTCGGTCCTTGTTGTCCACTGGTAGGAGCGGCGCTCCATGGCATGAAGCAAGAGGGCGGTGGCCCTCTCCAGCGACAACATGGTGGGTTTTTGTTGGAATTATGCCCTAGAGGCAATAATAAAGATGTTATTATTATAATTCTTGTTCATGATAAAGTTTATATTCCATGCTAGAATTGTATTAAGCGGAAACTTTGATACTTGTGTGGTTTATGAACAACACCGTGTCCCTAGTATGCCTCTATGGACTAGCTCATTGATTAATGATGCTTAAGGTTTCCTAACCATATACATGAGTTGTCAATTAATAATGAGATCATGTCATTGGGAGAATGATATGATGGACAGACCCAAATCAAGAAGACAATTAGATCGTGCCATCGTGTTCATATTTGCGAAGCTTTTTCTTATGTCAAATATTGTATTCCTTAGACCATGAGATAATGCAACTCCCTTGTATCGGAAGAAAGATTTGAGGTCATCAAACGTCATCCTATGGGAGGGTGATCATAAAGGTGTCTCTCAGGTGATCAGAAAGTATCTGTTGGGTTGTATGTATCGAGATGGGATTTGTCCCTCCCAAGTCGGAGAGATATACTTCGGGCCCACTCGGTAATCGATATCAACACCGCTTGCAAGCACGTGGTTAAAGAGTTAAAATGCTGTGGACTTCAGCACTAACTAAAGAACTACCACTCCCTCCATTAACGAAAGCAAATATCAAATATTCCCACCAAGTAGATGGAATTTGATGATCCTAATCTATATTCCTTCCTCCTTGGCGTCAGATAACATCACAAAGTGATATTGGATTACGGAACGAGTAAAGTACTTGCTGTGAACGAGATTGAACTAGGTATGCCGATACCGACGATCGAATCTCGGGCAAGTAAAATATCGTGTGACGAAGGGAATATATACATGGGATTAATTGAATCCTGGCATCATGGTTCATCCGATATGATCATCGATGAATGTGTGGGAGTCAATATGGGTTTCCTGACCCCGCTATTGATTATTGATAGAAGATCATGTCTGCATATTCTCGAACCCGTAGGGTCACACACTTAACGTGTCTCGACGCTGGGATAGAATGGATAATTGGTTTATGAGTTTTTGTTCGGAATCTCGAATGAGATCCAGGACGTCACGAGAGGTTCCGTAATGGTCCAGATAATAAGATTCATATAAGGGAAAGCAGTTTTTGGATTTCGGAATTGTTTCGGAATGTTCGGTATTGTACCGGAAGCTTCTAGAACCTTCCGGAGTGGGACCAACGTGGCCCCACTTATCGGGAGGGGACGTGGTGTTGGAGATATGCCCTAGAGGCAATAATAAATGTAGTTATTATTATATCTTTGTGTTTATGATAAATGTTTACATTCATGCTATAATAGTATTAACAAGGAAACATTGATACTTGTGTGATTTGTAAACTTAATTTGAAGTCCCTAGTATAGCCTCTATACATCACTAGCTTGTTGGTTGATAAATGATTGTGGTTTCCCTATCATGAACATTGAGATGTTATCAACAACAAGATCATATCATTAGGAGAATGATATGGTGGACATACTCCTATAGATAAGCGTAGCATAAAGATCAAGTCATTTTAATAGTTCAATTGCTATATGCTTCGATACATAGTAACCTAATTCCTTCGACCATGAGATCATGCATATCACCTTTACCGATGGATGCTTTGATGACATCAAACACCACACCGTGAATCGGGTGGCTATAAAGGTGGCATTGAGTGTTGGAAAGTATTGGTTGAGACACATGGATCAAGAGTGGATTTGTCCATCCATATGACGATAGATATACTGGGCCCTCTCGGTGGAATGTCATCCAATTAGCTTGCAAGCATGTGACTGGCTCACAAGGGATCACATATCACGGGAACGAGAAAAGAGTACTTATCGGTAACGAGGTTGAACTAGGTATGCAGAGATACCGACGATCTTTACCTCGGATAAGTAAACTATCGTGAGACAAAGGGAAATTGGTATCGTATGTAAGTGGTTCATTCGATCACATAGTAATCGTAGAAATATGTGGGAGCCATATGAATTTCCAGATTCCTCTATTGGTTATTGTTCGGACAAGTGTCTCGATCATGTCCGCATAATTCACGAACCGTAGGGAGACACACTTAAGGATTCGACGTTGTTTGAGTAGTTATGGTATGATGAGAAAGAGACCGAATGTTGTTCGGAGTCTCGGATGGGATCTGGGATATCACGAGGAGATCCGGAATGGTCCGGAGAATAAGATTCATATAAGGAAAGTTCCGTTTCGGAGTTTGGGAATGATTCCGGTGTTTTCATCGGGAATGTTCTAGAAGGTTCCGGAATGTCCGGCACTCCGGAGGGGAAGGGGTACATGAATATGTCATTGCAATTTGGAATGATTGCATCATGTACTAAGTGTCATCATTGTTCCAAATAAAGGATTAATTCAAATCCTAGTTTGAAAAGTCAAACGGCTAAGATTGGAAAGAGGAAAAGAGGAGGAAGTGGGAAACCGAGTTGGGGAGGGAATCCCTCCTCCAACCGGCGGCGCCCCCTCCAAGCCGAGTTGGGGAGGACTCCTCCTCCCCTTGGCCGCCCTCCACCTATATAAGGAGGGGGGCTCCTCCTAGCACACAACAAGTCCTCACCTCAAACCCTAGAAGTTGCACCACCATAGCCGCCGCCACCCCTAGGGTTTTTGCCTCAGCCACGACTTGGGGTCCCGAACCCCAGTCGGCTCTAGCATCCCTCCTTGGTGTGTCTAAACCCTAGAACACCGAGGAGCTCTCATACTCCACCATACTCACTCCGGCTTAAGGCGAAGCTGCGAGATCTCCCTCTACTTCCTGACCACGCCGTTGTCGGAATCGCGAGGAGAGTGCTACAACCTCCACGCCTGCTGGAACAAGGAGATGAAGGTCTTCGCCGAAAACCGAACGCAGGACCGATCAAGGAGCGCCGATTTTAACGCAGGCCACTGGAAGGATCGCCTACGCGATCTTGAGATCGGGAAGAGTACGACTACATCACCCACGAGAATCCGCTCTTGTTAAACACTTTGTAATCTTGAGGGTAAGTTATTCCATCGACTCGCTACAATCTAGTCGATAGATCTTGGCTTGTTTGTTTGTATGCGATAGAAATTTTTGTTTTCCATGCTACGAATCCCTACAAAGGGTATCGAGCCGTGTCTATATGTAGATCTGACGAGTAGAACACAATGGTCATCAGGGCGTTGATGCTTTATTGTCGATTGCTTCTTGTGTACTTTGCATCTTGCGGTATGTTGGGATGAAGCGGCCGCTAACCTTACATGACATCGTTCATGAGACTTGCTCCACGCTTGACATGCAACTTGTATTGCATAAGTGGCTTTGCGGGTGCATGTTTCTCCTAGCATAGTTAAGATCCAATTTACAACGGGTGATTAACAATACTAGTATCAATGTTGTGGTTCATGGTCGTAAGTTAGAACGACACTTATTGAAAGCCCCAAACCACGTAAAACATGCAAAGAAAGTAGAGGCGTCTAACTTTGTTTTGCAGGGGTGTGCAGTGATGTGATATGGCCATGATTGTGATTATATTTGATGTATGCAATGTTCCTTATTGTAAGTTGGCAACCGGCAGGAGCCATATGGTTGTCTTTAATTTATGTTAAGACCCGTGTGTCTATTCAAAGTAGTTGTAATAGTTGAAGCCGGTGGACGACAACCATGGAGAAGCGTCATTGACCTTGATGCAATGCCGGTGATGATGGATATCATGTTCGTGCTAGAAGATGGGGATCGGAAGCACAAAGAAGAAAGGCCATATCATATCACATATTATGAATTGCATGTGATGTTAATCCTTTATGCATCTTGTATTTCTTAGTAGACGACGGTAGCATTATAAGATGATCCCTCATGCACATGAATTTCAAGTCATAAAGTGTTCACCCTTAGTTAGCACCGTTGCTAAAGCTTGTTGTTTCGAAGCACCACGTGATGATCGGGTGTGTTAGATTCCGCAAGTGTATACAATGTGAGCAAGCCAGATTTGCTCATGCGGAAACTAAGGTTTGATCTTGACGAGCCTAGCATGTACAAACATGGTCTCGGAACACGGATCACCGAAAGGTAAAACATGAATCATATAGTAGATATGATGAACATGACGATTGTTCGCCATTGAAACTATATCAACTCTCGTGATGATCGGTGTTGATATAGTGGATTTGGTTCGTGTGATCACTAAAACAATGTGAGCGATGTTGTTTTGAGTGGGAGTTCACCTAGATTAACTTTATTATTAATTTGAACTCAATTTGTCATAAACTTAGTCTAAACTATTGCAAATATGTTGTAGATGTTGGAGATATGCCCTAGAGGCAATAATAAATGTAGTTATTATTATATCTTTGTGTTTATGATAAATGTTTGCATTCATGTTATAATAGTATTAACAAGGAAACATTAATACTTGTGTGATTTGTAAACCTAATTTGAAGTCCCTAGTAAAGCCTCTATATAATACTAGCTTGTTGGTCAATAGATGATTGTGGTTTCCCTATCATGAACATTGAGATGTTATTAACAACAAGATCATATCGTTAGGAGAATGATATGATGGACATACTCCTATAGATAAGCGTAGCATAAATATCAAGTCATTTCAATAGTTCAATTGCTATATGCTTTTTGATACATAGTAACCTAATTCCTTCGACCATGAGATCATGCATATCACCTTTGCCGGATGGATGCTTTGATGACATAAAACACCACACCGTAACTGGGTGGCTATAAAGGTGGCATTGAGTGTTCGGAAAGTATTGGTTGAGACACATGGATCAAGAGTGGGATTTGTCCATCCATATGACGGATAGATATAGTCTGGCCCTCGGTGAAATGTCATCCAATTAGCTTGCAAGCATGTGACTTGCTCACAAGGGATCACATATCACGGAAACAAGAAAAGAGTACTTATCAGTAGCGAGGTTGAACTAGGTATGCAGAGATACCGACGATCATAACCTCGGATAAGTAAACTATCGTGAGAAAAAGGGAAATTGATATCGTATGTAAGTGGTTCATTCGATCGCAAAGTAATCGTAGAAATATGTGGGAGCCATATGAATTTCCAGATTCCTCTATTGGTTATTGTTCGGAGAAGTGTCTCGATCATGTCCGCATAATTCACGAACCGTAGGGAGACACACTTAAGGATTCGACGTTGTTTGAGTAGTTATGGTATGATGAGAAAGAGACCGAATGTTGTTAGGACTCGGATGGAATCCGGGATATCACGAGGAGATCCGGAATGGTCCGAGAATAAGATTCATATAAGGAAAGTCCCGTTTGAGTTGGGGAATGATTAGGTGTTTTCATCGGGAATGTTCTAGAAGGTTCAGAATGTCCGGCACGGAGGAAGGTACATGAATGTGTCATTGTAAGTTGGAATGATTGCATCATGTACTAAGTCTCTTCGCTGTCCAAAATAAAGGGTTTATTCAAATCCTAAATTGAAAAGTCAAACGGCTAGTTTGAAAGTCAAACGGCAAGTTTTGGAAAGAGGAAAAGAGGAGGAAGGTGAACAGAGTTGGGAGGAGTCCTCCTCCCCAAGCCCTTTCTTGAGTTGCTGGGAGGGACTCCTCCTCCTCGGCCCGGCCGGCCCTCCACCTATATAAGGAGGCGGGGCTCCCTCCTAGAAGACACAAGTACCTCTCCTCCAAACCCTAGCTTGGCGCCTACCACCATAGCCGCCCCTAGGGTTTTGCCTCAGCCCGACTGGGTGTCCCAAACCCCAGCCACGGCTCTAGCACCCCTCCTGGTGTGTCTAAAACCTAGATCGCCGAGGAGCTCTCTCACTCCACCATACTGGCCCGGCTTGAGGCGAAGCCTCGAGATCTCCCTCTTCCCAGGTACCACTGCCAGGAATCACGAGGAGAGTGCTACAACCTCTGTCACTTTGGAACAAGGAGAGGAAGGTCTTCGTCGAGCACCGAACGCAGGACCGATCATGGAGCGCTTTAACGTTGGGAAGGATCGCTTCACGCGATCTTGAGATCGGGAAGAGTATTTACATCACCCCACGATTCATCACCCGCGAATCCGCTCTCGTTAGACACTTTGGGATCTTCGAGGGTAAGTTATTCCATCGACTCGTTGCTACATTCTAGTAGATAGATCTTGGCTTGTTTGTTTGTATGCGATAGAAATTTTTGTTTTCCATGCTACGAAACCCTACAGTAGATCAATGGCAGCCCCTGCCATCAATTTTAATGCGTTCCTAGAGAAAGAAAAGTTGAAAAACAATGGAAGCAACTTCGCGGATTGGTTCCGCAATTTGAGGATTGTCCTCACAGCTGGTAATTTGACCTATGTGCTGGATGCACCGCTGGGTGACCCAATGCGGTGATGCTTCCGATGAAGTAAAGAATGTTTACCTCGCTCGAAAGAATCGGTACTCCATAGTTCAAAGGTGCTATCTTGTATGGTTTGGAATCGAGCTTGTAAAAGGTTTGAGAATTCATACCCATATGATATTGTCGAGGATCTCAAATTGATCTTTGAGACTCATGCGGCAATTGAAAGTTATGAGGCTTCAAAAGTTCTTTAAGCGCAAGATGGAAGAGGGCGTCCCAAGTGAGCATGTGCTTAAGATGTCCGGGCACGCAAACAAACTTCAAAGCTTGGGTATAGTGATTCCTAATGCTTTGGGGATTTGCCGTGTCCTCCAATCACTACCACCAAGTTACAAGAACTTTGTGATGAACTACAACATGCGAGAACATGAACAAGCGATTGCCGTAACTGCTATGTTAAAGTCTGCGAAGCGGAGATCAAGAAAGATCACCAAGTGTTGTTGGTCAATAAGACCACCAAATTCAAGAAAGGCAAGTCTAAGGGAAGGGACACTTCAAGAAGGGTGGTAAGAAAGTTACCACGCCGCGAAGAAGACCAAGGCTGGACCTAAGCCCGATCTTGAGTGCTTTACCGCAAGGGAGAAGGTCACCGAAGCGGAATTGCCCAAAGTACTTGGCGGATTTGAAGAACGACAACATCAAGAAGAAAGGTATATCGATATACATGTTATTGATGTGTATCTCACTAGTACTGTAGTAGTGCTCGGGTATTTGATAATCGGGTTCGGTTGCTCATATTTGTAACTCAAACAGTGCCGAATAAACGGAAGCTAGCGAAGAACGAGGTGACGATGCGCGTGGGAATCGGATCAAAGGTTGATGTGATCGCGGTCGGCACGCTACCCCTTCATCTACCATCGGGATTAGTTTTATACTTAAATAATTGTTATTTGGTGCCTGCGTTGAGCATGAACATTATATCGGGATCTTGTTTATTGCGAGACGGTTACTTGTTTAAGTCCGAGAATAATGGTTGTTCGATTTATATGAGTAATATGTTTTATGCACTTGCACCTTTGATAGATGGTCTATTCTTATTGAATCTCGATAGTGGAAATACACATATCAACAACATTGAGGCTAAACGTTTGAAATCATGCGATAATTCGACCTATATGTGGCACTGTCATCTTGGTCACATTGGAGTGTAACGTATGAAGAAACTCCATTCCGATGGACTTCTTGAATCACTTGATTTTGAATCACTTGAAAGATGCGAAGCATGTCTTATGGGTAAAATGACTAAGACTCCATTTTCTGGTATGATGGAGCGAGCTACGGACTTATTGGAAATCATACATACCGATGTGTGTGGTCTAATGAGTGTAGCATCGCGTGGTGGTTATCGTTATGTTCTTACCTTCACGGATGACTTGAGTAGATATGGGTATATCTATTTCATGAAACATAAGTCCAAAACTTTCGAGAAGTTTAAGGAGTTTCAAAGTGAGGTAGAGAATCAACGTAACAAGAAGATTAAATTTCTACGTTCTGATCGTGGAGGTGAATATCTAAGTTACGAGTTTGGCGAGCATTTAAAGAAATGTGGAATACATTCATGATTGACACCGGAACACCACAGCGTAATGGTGTGTCCGAACGTCGTAATCGAACTCTCTTAGATATGGTTCGTTCTATGATGTCACTTACAGATTTACCGCTATCATTTTGGGGTTATGCATTACAAACAACCACATTCACTTTAAATAGGGCACCGTCTAAATCTGTTGAAACGACATCGTATGAATTATGGTTTGGGAGGAAACCTAGATTGTCGTTTCTTAAAGTTTGGGGATGCGAAGCCTATGTAAAGAAGTTACAGTCGGACAAGTTAGAACCCAAAGCGGAAAAATGCGTCTTCATAGGATACCCAAAGGAAACTATTGGGTATACCTTCTATCATAAATCCGAAGGAAAAATCTTCGTTGCCAAGAATGGATCCTTTCTAGAGAAGGAATTTCTCTCGAAAGAAGTGACTGGAAGGAAAGTAGAACTCGACGAGGTTGTCGAACCTTCTCTCGAATTAAGTAGCGCAAGACCGAAGAAGTTCTGTGGTGCCTCGCACCAATTAGAGAGGAAGCTAATGATGGTGATCATGAAACTTCTTGAAGTTGCTACAGAGCCCTGAGGTCAACGAGAACTCGTACCACTCCATTGGTATGAACCCGTTATGAGTGTCATGTTGGTGGACAACACCGATGACCCCGAGACATATGAGGAAGCAATGATGAGCCCAGATTCCAATAAATGGCAAGAAGCCATGAACCGAGATTGGATCCATGTACGAAAACCAAGTATGGACTTTGGTGGACTTACCGGATGGTAAGGTGTCGAGAACAAATGGATCTTCAAGAAGAAAAAGATCTTGATGGTAATGTTATCGTTTAAAGCTCGACTTGTCGCAAAAGGGTTTCGACAAATTCAAGGAGTTGACTACAATGAGACTTTCTCACGAGCGAAGCTAAAGTCCGGAGGATTATGTTAGCAATCGCTGCATATTACGATTATGAGATATGGCGATGGATGTCAAAACGGCATTCCTCAATGGAGACATTGATGAAGAGTTGTATATGATGCAACCCAAAGGTTTTGTCGATCCTAAAGATGCTAACAAGGTATGCAAACTTCAACGGTCCATCTATGGATTGAAGCAAGCATCCCGGTTGGAATCAACGCTTTGATAAGGTGATCAAAAGTTTTGGTTTTATACAAACTTATGGAGAAGCTTGTATTTACAAGAAAGTGAGTGGGAGCTCAGAGCATTCTTAATACTATATGTGGATGACATATTGTTGATTGGGAATGATGTAGACCTTCTTAATAGTGTCAAGGAATATTTAAATAATAGTTTTTCAATGAAGGATCTTGCGAAGCTTACATATTAGGCATAAAGAATTACGGAGATAGATCAAACGCCAAATATCATTGTCACAGAGTACATATTTGGACAAAGTTCTAAAGAGGTTTGAATGGAAGAAAGCAAGAAAGGGTTCTTGCACATGTTGCTCAATACGACCTTGAGTAAAACTCAAAGTCCGACATCGCAGAAGATAGAGAAAGGATGAGTAAGACTCTATGCCTCAGCCATAGGATCTCTAATGTATGCCATGCTATGTACTAGACCCGACATTGCATATGATGTTAGTTTAACTAGCAGATATCAAAGTGATCCAGAGTGGATCATTGACAGCGGTCAAAACATCCTTAAGTACTTGAGAAGAACTAAGGATATGGTTCTTTCTTGTGGAGGTGATGAACAACTCGTTGTTAATGGTTACACCGATGCTAGTTGGAACACCGTTCGGATGATTCTAAATCACAACTGGATAATGATTTATTTTGAATGGTGCAAAGCTAGCTGGAGGAGTGCAAAGCAAAGCGTTGTGGCGAGATCTTCAACTGAATCGGAATACATGGTCGCTTGTAGGCTTCACAAGAAGCGATATGGATGAAAGAGTTCATTACAGCTAGGTGTGGTTCCTAGTGGCCTGGACCCAATGTCTATCTCTTGTGATAACATGGGCGCCATAGCCAATGCGCAAGAACCAAGGTCACACAAGAAGTCAAGCACATCAAGCTGCCACGCTTATTCGAGAACATATCCAAGATGGGGATATAAAGATTTGCAAAGTACACACAGATCTGAATGTGGCGATCCGTTGACTAAACCTCTCCCGAGGGCAAACATGACCAGCACCAAACCGCCATGGGTGTTTGGTATATTACCATGTAATCTAGATTAGATGACTCTAGTGCAAGTGGGAGACTGTTGGAGATATGCCCTAGAGGCAATAATAAATGTAGTTATTATTATATCTTTGTGTTTATGATAAATGTTTACATTCATGCTATAATAGTATTAACAAGGAAACATTGATACTTGTGTGATTTGTAAACTTAATTTGAAGTCCCTAGTATAGCCTCTATACATCACTAGCTTGTTGGTTGATAAATGATTGTGGTTTCCCTATCATGAACATAGAGATGTTATCAACAACAAGATCATATCATTAGGAGAATGATATGGTGGACATACTCTTATAGATAAGCGTAGCATAAAGATCAAGTCATTTTAATAGTTCAATTGCTATATGCTTTCTGATACATAGTAACCTAATTCCTTCGACCATGAGATCATGCATATCACCTTTACCGGATGGATGCTTTGATGACATCAAACACCACACCGTGAATCGGGTGGCTATAAAGGTGGCATTGAGTGTTCGGAAAGTATTGGTTGAGACACATGGATCAAGAGTGGATTTGTCCATCCATATGACGGATAGATATACTGGCCCTCTCGGTGGAATGTCATCCAATTAGCTTGCAAGCATGTGACCGCTCACAAGGGATCACATATCACGAACGAAAAGAGTACTTATCGAACGAGGTTGAACTAGGTATGCAGAGATACCGACGATCATAACCTCGGATAAGTAAACTATCGTGAGACAAAGGGAAATTGGTATCGTATGTAAGTGGTTCATTCGATCGCAAAGTAATCGAGAAATATGTGGATCCATATGAATTTCCATATTCCTCTATTGGTTATTGTTAGGAGAAGTGTCTCGATCATGTCCGCATAATTCACGAACCGTAGGGAGACACACTTAAGGATTCGACGTTGTTTGAGTAGTTATGGTATGATGAGAAAGAGACCAATGTTGTTCGAGTCTCGGATGGGATCCGGATATCACGAGGAGATCCTAATGGTCCGAGAATAAGATTCATATAAGGTAAGTTCCGCTTTGAGTTCGGGAATGATTCGGTGTTTTCATCGGAATGTTCTAGAAGGTTCGGAATGTCCCAAGACCGAGGGAAGGGTACATGAATGTGTCATTGCAAGTTGGAATGATTGCATCATGTACTAAGTGTCATCGCTTGTTCCAAATAAAGGATTAATTCAAATCCTAGTTTGAAAAGTCAAATAGCTAGTTTGAAAAGTCAAACGGCTAAAATTGGAAAGAGGAAAAGAGGAGGAAGGAAACCGAGTTGAGGGAATCCTCCTCCAACCGCGCCTCTCAAGCCGAGTTGGGAGGGACTCCTCCTCTCCCCTTGGCCGCCTCCACCTATATAAGGAGGCAGGGCTCTCCTAGCACACAACAAGTCTCACCTCAAACCCTAGAAGTCAGCCTCACCATAGCCGCCACCCCCTAGGGTTTGCCCTAGCCGACTTTGGGGTCCCGAACCCCAGCCGGCTCTAGCATCCCTCCTTGGTGTGTCTAAACCCTAGAACACCGAGGATCTCTCTCATACTCCACCATACTGCCTCGGTTAAGGCGAAGCCTGAGATCTCCCCTCTACTTCCTGCACACGCCAGGCTTTCTAATCGCGAGGAGATTGCTACAACCTCCGCGTCTTGGAACAAGGGAGAGGAAGGTCTTCGAAATTTAACGTGTGACCGATCATGAGCGCTTAACGCAACGGAAGGATCGCTCACGCGATCTTGAGATCGGGAAGAGTACGACTACATCACCCACGAGAATCCGCTCTCGTTAAACACTTTGGAATCTTCGAGGGTAAGTTATTCCATCGACTCGTTGCTACAATCTAGTAGATAGATCTTGGCTTGTTTGTTTGTATGCGATAGAAAATTTTTGTTTTTCATGCTACGAATCCCTACACGTGGGCCTACGAGGGAGTGTCCTGGCCGCATTGGGCCAGGGGCACAAGGCCCCATAGGCCCAGCCGGCCAAGACCTAGGGGAAACCCTAGGGAGAGCTTCTAGAAGGGGGGGAACTTGCCCCCACTCTTTCCCATGTGGCCGCCGGCCCTAGGGTTTGGAGGAGGGGCAAGGGCAGCCATCCAGCCTTCTATATAAATAGGGCAGGGGCGCACCCTCCCCCCACACCTCCTAAAACCCTAGCCGCCTACTGCCGCCTCCTCTCTCCCGATCACAGAGGGAAAGCGTCGCAGAAACTATCCACCTTTGCACCACGCCGTCGTATTGTAGATCCAATCTATCTCTCCACCCCACTTGCTGGATCTATGAAGGAGAAGTCGAGGTGCCGTACGTGTGCATCTCTCGGAAGCATCGCCACTTGCGATGTTGGATCGAATCGGATCTCGAGGAGGAGAAGCTAGTACGACTACATCAATCACGTTCCGTTGAACGTTCCGTTGTGCGAATCTTCAAGGGTATGAAGATCTCATCTACCCCCCCTCGTTGTTAGATTAGATCTTGGCTTTCCCGTTCGCATCCGTATAATTTTTTTGATTTACTATGCTACGAAACCCTTCAGTAGTATCAGAGCTAGATCTATGCGTAGATGTGTTTCACGAGTAGAACGCAACATGCTTGTTGCGGGCGTTTATGTTTTCTGTTGAAAGCCTCTTTTTGTGTACTTCTTATGACGCGGTATAGTGAGATCAAAGCGGTCGTGCCAACTTCTTACGCGACTGCCTCATTCGAGACAGATCCGCACTGACGCGGTGGCTTGTTCCACACATGCTACCGGTGGATGCCGCTCTCACTATAGTTGTCATGGGTTTTACATCGGATGTTGGCAACCATAATATCACCGCTAGGCTTTCCGTAGGTAAGAATCGTTCTTAGCTTGTTACTCCCATAAGCCACGTAAAACATGCAACAACAAAGTAGAGGCGTCTAACTTGTTTTTGCAGGGAGTGTTTCTGTGATATGGTATGGCCCAAGATGTGATGTGTATGTTGTATGCAATGATCATGTTTTGTAATATTTCACGACTTGCATGTCGATGCGTACACAACCGGCAGGAGCCATATGGATGTCTTTGAAGGGTTTCGCGACATAGTAAATCAAAATTTTTCTACGGATGCGAACAGAGGGAAAGCCAAGATCTAATCTAGGAGATGTAATCAACGAGAGAGATTGGATTAGATCTTCATACCCTTGAAGATTCGCACATCGGAACATTCGTCGGAACGTGGGTGATGTAGTCGTACTCGCTTCTCCTCCTCGCGATCCGATCCGATCTAGCACCACAAGTGGCGGTGCCTCCGTGAGATGCACACGTGCAGCACCTCGACGTCTCCTCCTTCCTCGGACCAGCAAGTATGGTGGAGAGATAGATTGGATCTACAACACGACGTGGTGTATATGGTGGAGAATTTCGCAGCAGGCTTCGCCACAAACTGGGAGGGAGAGGAAAGCTAGCAAGGCGGCTAGGGTTTGGAGGAGAGGTGGGGTTGCGCCCCACCCCTCTTTATATAGAGGGGGCGCAGCCTAGCCCTCCCCCAAACCCAAAGGATAAGGAGGGGGCATGGACTCTCCCTCTTCTAGAAACCCTATCTCTAGTTTAAACGATTTAAACTCTAGGATCGGGCCCTATGGGGCCTTGTGCCTCGGCCCAATGCGCCCAGGACACTCCCTCATAGGCCCATGCCCTCCCCGGAAGGTGGGGCCACGTTGGTCCCTTCCGGAAGGTTCTAGAAGCTTCCTGGATAATACCGATTAACCCGAACAATTCGAACTCCAAAAACTGACGCCTTATATGAATCTTATTCTCAGGACCATTCGGAACCTCTCGTGGATGTCCCGGATCCCATACGAGACTCGAACAAAAATTCATAAACCAATTATCCAATCTATCCTAGCGTCGAGATACGTTAGTGTGACCTGCTGTTCGAGAATATGGAGACATGATCTTCTATCAATAATCAATAGCGGGTCCGGGCACCCATATTGACTCACACATTCATAGATGATCATATCGGATGAACCACGATGCCAGATTCAATCAATCCCATATATATATTCCCTTCGTCTCGCGATATTTTACTTGTTCGAGATTCGATCGTTTGCATCATACCTAGTTCAATCTCGCTCACGAGTACTTTACTCGTCGTAATCCGATATCACTTTGTGATTAACTCCTTAACCACATGCTTGCAAGCGGTGTTGATATCGACCGAGTGGGCCCGAAGTATATCTCTCCGACTTGGGAGGGACAAATTCCATCTCGATACATACAACCCAACAGATACTTTCCGATCACCTGAGAGACATCTTTATGATCACCCTCTCATAGGATGACGTTTGATGACCTCAAAGCTTTCTTCCGATACCAGGGAGTTGTATTATATCATGGTCTAAGGAATACAATATTTGACATAGAAAAAGCTTCGCAAAGATGAACACGATGATACGATCTAATTGCTTCGCTTTAGTTTGGGTATGTCCATCATATCATTCTCCAATGATATGATCTCATTACCAATTGACAAACATGTCTATGGTTAGGAAACCTTAACCATCATTGATCAATGAGCTAGTCCATAGAGGCGTACTAGGGACACGGTGTTGTTCACAAACCACACAAGTATTAAAGTTTCCGCTTAATACATTTCTAGCATGGAATATAAACTTTATCATGAACAAGAATTATAATAATAACATCTTTATTATTGCCTCTAGGGCATAATTCCAACAGTCTTTATAACTGTATATGACATGTGTGTCAACTTTTTATATGCCATGTAATAGCTTTACTTTATCGCTAAGTAGTTAGCAATAGTTGTAGTTGCTATTCATGGTGGAGGAAATCATGGTGGAGTGATGGAGATCATGCTGGCACGCACAAGATGGAGATCATTGCGCGGAGATTGGCTATACCATGTCACATAAAATTATATGCATGTGATGTTTGTCCTTTTATGTATCTTATTATGCTTAGATCGCAACGGTAGCATTATAAGATGATTCCTCACTTAAAGATCAAGATAAAATTATGTTCTCCCCATGTATGCACCATTGCGAAAGTTCGTCGTGTTCAAGCACCACGTCATGATCGGGTGCTATAAACTCTACGTTCACATACAACGGGTGCAAGCCAGTTTTGCACATGCGGAAATACTTGGGTTTGACTTGACGAGCCTAGCATGTACAAACATGGCCTCGGAATACACGAACCGAAAGGTTAAGCATGAGTCATATGAATAATATGATCGACACTTTGTTGTCCACCATTGAAACCACATCTCTTCTCGTGAAGATCGGATTAGGTGTGGTGAATTTGGATCATGTTCACTAAACAACTTGAGGGATGTTGAATTTATTGGGAGTTCATCTAGTAATTTGATTAAGTTGAACTTGTTATCATGAACATAGTCTAAATTGTACTTGCAAATTTTGTAGATCAAATGGCTAAGTCCAACTTCAACTTCAACGTTTTTGCTGAGAAAGAAAAGCTTAAGAATAATGGGTCTAACTTCACCAACTGGTTCGTAACTGAGAATCATTCTCTCAAGGACAAAAGGACTATGTCCTTGAGAAAGCGCTAGGCGACGCCATTGTAGATGCGTAGATCGTGAGAAATCCGCTTATCGATCGGCGCAAGGATGATTATGGTGTGATTAAGAGCACCATGTTGTTTGCTATGGAATCGGACCTTCAAAATCGTTTTGAGGAGTTCCCGACCTTTGAGATTCTTGAGGAACTAAAACTATGTTTCGACTTCTGCTCGAGAGATATGAGATCTCTGAGAAATTCTTTAACTGCAAGATGGAGGAAGGGAGTTCCGTTAGTGAGCACGCCATTAAGATGTCGGGCTACACTAAACGCCTTGAGCAACTGGATTGCAAGATTCAGAGGAGCTCAAGATTGACAGAGTTCTGTAATCACTCCCTCCTAGCTACAAAGGTTTTGTAGTTACTCATAATCAGATTGGTTCCACTGATACAATCAGTGAGCTCTTCGCTAAGCTGAAAGTTGTGGAGGTGGACATCAAGAAATATAATCATGTGTTGATGGTCAACAAGCCCCCCAGCTTTAAGAAAGGTAAGGGTGTAAAGAAGCCCTTCAAGAAGGGAAGCGTCAAGCGCATTGCCCCTGCAGAGAAGAAGCTCTAGTGTGGACCTAAGCCGGACACTGAGTGCTTCTATTGCAAGGACAAGGGTCACTAGAAGCGCAACTGTCCGAAGTACTTAGCGGACAAGAAGGCTGGCACCATCAAAGGTATATTTGATATACATGTTATTGATGATTACCTTACTAGCGCTCGTTGTAGTCGGGTATTTGACATCGGTTCGCCATAATATTTGTAACTCAAACAGAGCTACGGAATAGCGGCGGCTAGCAAGGGATGAGGTGACGATCGTTGGCAACGGATCAAGAGTTGATGTGATGGCGACACGCTCTCCTTAGTTTTACCTTCAGGATTAGTTTTAAACCTTAATAAATGTTATTATGTGCCTGCGTTGAGCATGAACATCATATCTGGATCGTGTTTATTGCAAGACGGTTATTCATTTAAATCGGAGAATAATGGTTGTTCTATTTATATGAGTAACATCTTTTATGGTCATGCACCTGCTATGAATGGTTTATTTCTTCTGAATCTCGAAAGAAATGAAACACACATCCATAACATTGAGGCTAAGAGATGCAAAGTATATAGTGATAATACGACTTATTTGTGTACTTGCCCAGGTCATATTGGTGTAAAACGCATGAAGAAACTCCATTCTGATGGACTTTTGGAGTCTCTTGATTTTGAATCATTTGACACTTGCAAGCCATGCCTCATGGGCAAGATGATCAAAACCCCGTTCTCCGGAATAATGGAGCGAGCAACGGACTTGTTGGAAATCATACATACCGATGTATGCGGACCAATGAGTGTTTCGACGCGTGGTGGTTGTCGCTATTTTCTTACTTTTACTGATGACTTAAGTAGGTATGGGCATATCTATTTAATGAAACATAAATCTAAAACATTTGAAAAGTTCAAGGAATTTCAGAATAAAGTGGAAAACCATCGTAACAGGAAAATTAAATTTCTACGATCGGATCGTGGAGGTGAATATTTGAGTTATGATTTTCTCACGCATCTTAAAGCAAGCGGAATAGTTTCGAAACTCACGCCACCCGGAACACCACAACGCAATGGTGTGTCTGAACGCCGGAATCGAACTCTATTAGATATGGTGCGATCAAGGATGTCTCTTACAGATTTGTCGTTATCATTTTGGGGTTATGCATTAGAAACCGCTGCATTCACTTTAAATAGGGCACCATCTAAATCCGTTGAGACGATAGTGTATGAACTGTGGTTTGGTGCTAAACCTAAGTTGTCGTTTCTTAAAGTTTGGGGATGCGAAGCTTACGTCAAGAAGTTGATGCCGGACAAGCTCGAACCCAAAGCGGAGAAATGCGTATTCATAGGATACCCTAAGGAAACGACTGGGTATACCTTCTATCACAGATCCAAAGGCAAAGTGATTGTCGCAAAGAACGGATTCTTTCTTGAGAAGGAGTTTCTCTCGAAAGAAGTGAGTGGGAGGATAGTATAGCTAGACGAGGTTATTGAACCTTCTCTTGAGTTGGAGAGTAGCGCATCACCTGAAATTGTTCCAGTGCGGTCTGCACCAACAATAGAGGAAGCTAATGACAAGGATCATGAAGCTTCAGACGATGCTACTACTGAACGTCGCAGGTCGACAAGGTCACGTGCCTCCCGAGTGGTACGAACCTGCCTCAACTGTCTTGTTAGTAGACAACGGTGAACCCGAACTATGAGGAAGCAATGATGAGCCCGGACTCGAGAAATGGCTAGAGGCCTTGAAATACAATTAGGATCCATGAGCGAAAACCAAGCACGGACTTTGGTGGACCCTCCTAGCGAGAAAGGTTGTTGAGTGCAAATGGATTTTCAAGAAGAAAAGCGGACGCAGATGGTAATGTTCTTGTCTATAAAGCACGAATTGTCGAAAGGTTTTCGACAAGTTCAAGGTGTTATCTCGATGAGACTTTCTCTCCGTAGCGATGTTTAAGTCCATTCGGATTTTATTAGCAATTGCGTTTCATGATTATGAAATATGGCGATGGATGTTAAGACACGCTCCTCAATGGCAACATTGATGAAGAGTTGTATATGATGCAACGAAGGTTTTGTCGATCCTAAGGATGCTGATAAGGTGTGCAAACTTCAGCGTTCCATTTATGGACTGAAGCAAGCATCTCGGAGTTGGAACCTTCGTTTTGATCAAGTGATCAAGAGCTTTGGATTTGTTCCAAATTACTACGAAGCTTGTATCTACAAGAAAGTGAGTGGGAGCTCAGTGACATTTTTGGTACTATATGTGGATGACATATTGATTATCGGAAATGACATTGACATGCTTAACGATGTGAAGAGTTATTTGAACAAATATTTTTCAATGAAAGACCTGGGGGAAGCTGCTTATATATTGGGCATCAAAATCTATAGAGATAGACAAAGACGCCTAATAGCTTTAAGCCAAAGTACATACCTAGAAAAAGTTCTGAAAAGGTTCAGAATGGATAAGGTAAAGATAGATTCAGTGCCTATGTTGTCAGGTAAGATATTGAGCAGGGCTCAGTGTCCAACTACGTGTTATCGCCATATTTTGGCCAAAGGAGGAGATGGGCCGTAATCAAGATGGGCTTGGAAGATACGTATATGCGACGTGTTGTTGAATCGGCCTTGTACGTGGATTGGGGCTAAATTGCCCGTGTATCTGTACATTGTAGTAGGTTACGTTTCGGTTTAGGTAAAAGATAGAGTTGTAGAGTTATTCCAAAGATAGAAAGTCTCCGGACTATAAATATGTACCTAAGGTTATCGAAAAAAGGAGGACAATCACGTTCACAACAAACACAATCTCGGCGCATCGCCACCCCTTGTTTCTAGGGTTTCTTTCGGGTAAGTGTCATGCTGCCTAGATCGCATCTTGCGATCTAGGCAGTATTTGCTTATACGTTATCTGGTGTTACTCGTACTGAAGCCTTGTTGATGGCGAGTAATACTATTATCATAGATTTGTTGAGGCTAGCATCGGTACTTTTCGCTATGATTGTTTAAGTTATGCTACCTCTAGTTACCTCGCTACCTTTGCACCTTTTCCCGGGTGCAAGGGTAGCATCTTGCTTGATCTTTATTTAGTTGATTCGATCTGTTATGGTTGTGCCTTGTTTTCCAAGGTTTAGTTTGATATTCACGTAGTCAGGCCTTGCAAACGGGTTGAACGATCCAGTAGTACGTAAGGATATGGTTGACTAGTTCGAGAGAAGTTGTTCCGGTAATTGACTTTACGTCGGTTGTTAGGCCTCCTCTAGGGTTAGTTTTCTATCATCTTTTGTATCTACCAGGCTCAATTACGTGTAGGACGTTCCAATTACGTGGTGAAAACGTTAAACTGTCGTAGATCGATTTAACTCGTAATGATGAAGCAAAACCCCATGTTATCGTAGATCTAATGCAGAACCATGGGATAATCGGCTCTAGGAGCCGATTCACTGTGGAAACTCGGAGCCGTCACGGCTCGAATTTTACGATACTTGTTTACCATGCGAAACTGATCGAAGCAATCCATCACCTTCCCGACGGTATAGGTCGTGCTTGCACGCTCGAACCAAGCCAGGACGTGTCTTAGGAGTTTTGCGGGCCGTTGCCCGAGGGACCAGGCCCACCAGTTAGCCTGGAGCCTCCGGCTCTTCGTGTTGCTCGTCGCTGCTCGCCGGTGGGTTTTGACAGGCAACACATTCGCACGCCCGTGGGACATTCAACAAAGATGCATCAACATCCGAAGCCGAGATGGGGATGCAGACCACGCGTCTAGCTGCTGAAGAGCACAAGGCTAAGTATGATGACATCAAAGTTCTCTTGAAGCCGATCTCATCGCTCTTTTGAGAGGACTCGTAAGCATGGCATCGTGGAAAGGTTTCTCACGAAGGTGCTCTTGATGAGGTGGATCCGTTCCTTGCAGGAGCGCACTGAGCTCTGCGACAGAAGTCAACTACATGGTGGCTCATTCTCTTCACCGCCATTACGAGAGCCTGGTGAACGCTGAGCGGATCGCAGTTCGGCGTGGTTCAGAGATCATGAAACATCGATTCCGGCCGGGCCTACTCGGGACTCACCAAGGAGAAAGACCGCCTCGAGACCAGGCCACTGCGCCATTCACACTTGCAGCCCGAGCCGCCAGGCAGCGTCGCCGTCTACAAGGTCGAGGCGACCCAAGCGATTGCCGGTTCTGTTTGAGCCACCTAAAGAAATCCCACATGGATATGTGTGCACCTACGTGCGGACCGCAATAACGACACGCACCAACAGATTGCAACCGCAGGGATTTCTGCGGCGGGAGTTCTGGGCAGGGCTTGAGGAGCGCCTCGAGCAAATGATGTACAGGCGCCGACAAACAGCGTGGCTAGCCAAGTATGCCATCGAACAAGTCATGAGAATCTAGCCTCGCAGCTCAAACGATTGGAGCAAATCCGTACCATCTTGAGAGACGGTTCGGGCTGCGTCAAGAGGAGGACGATCGGCTATTCAAGCCGTACTTAACGAAGTTTGATCTAATTCCGCCGCCACCCAAGTATCGGCTCCTCGAGTTCTCAAGGTTTAGCGGTTCGGAAGGGTCGAGCTCGATCGAGCACGTGAGCCGATACAGCGACTAGGCATGATTTCAGCATCGGATCGATTCGCGTAAGGTTCTTCGCGCAATCTCGTGAGACCAGCTTTTGGGTGGTACACCTCGCCACCGATTCGATTCGGACACGGAAGCAACCGGAAGAAGCGGTTCCACATCGGGTATCATTCGAGGCTACCGAGGCTGGCATTGCGGAGACTGCACAGTGGCAAAAGCGGAGAAATCAGAGGTACATCCAGCTTCAGATCAAGAACCGATGTTACTCACTTCTTAAGCGAAAAAGAAGCAATGAGCTGGCGGTGTTCTCTCTCGGCACCCATCAAGGATATGGCTTTCAAGTAGAGTACAACTCATTGGCGCACATGGCGAAATTGGCGATGTAGCAGCGCCACCGAGTTGTACCAAGACAAGTTCAAACGTCCGATAAGCCCGGTCGTCTGAAGAAGATGATCCTACACAAGACCAGGAGGTGGCCGTGGCTGAATGGGCTCGGGGCGATCTCGTATCATGCAAATGGGTGAAGCGACAAGGGCTGCAAAAGGGTTCGACCGATGTGAGCAAAGCCGAGCGGATATTTGATTTATCTTTGAAGAAAAATAGCTGAAGTTACCGAAGGCCACAAAATCCCTCTCGGGAGATGAGCGGAGACCATCTTTAAGTGGCATCACTCGTTCACCCACACCACCAATGATTGCAAAGAGCTACGCCAGATCCAGATACAGAGCAAGGCCGCTCGATCACAGGGGCGATTCGCCATGAAAGTAGACACAAACCCATTTCCCGGCGGGAACATGGTAGAACACGGTCACTCCACGAGGCGTCAGCTGGATTTCTCGTTCGATGTTAATATGGCAGGATCTGGGTACCACCATGGCACATACAAGGAGGAAGGCAGTCGCTCTCGGGGCAAAGAAAGAGAGGCGGTCCGCGATGGCCCAGCCACCGATGACAATGACGATACTTAATCGAGCAACAGGTCGAGCGTGCGATATCGGTTACCACCTCCACGCACCTCCTTAATAAGTATGGGCGTCAGTATGATCGACGTCGCCGGCGCGATAGAGACGATGAAGGATATGAGCACCTCTCTAGGGGAACGTCAAAAGAAAAGGAAGGCACCGAAAAGCATTGGATTGTCCGTTCTTCAAGTATTGCTGGATACGGAATGAGCCGATTGCCTACAATCGATAACGCCTGAGAATGTGGACAGCGAGAAGGAGGACAGGCGATTTAGGTGTTCAAGCGTCTAGGGCCTCTCCACCTCGTGAGCCGTCTGAAGTCCGCTCGAGCAAAAGGTTTCGAGAGCCAAGGGATGACAAAGAAGAAGACATATATCACCGTCCAAGGTGGTGTCCGACGGACTCGGACACACCCAAAAGCGTAGAGTGCGTCACAGCGTAACGGAGGAAGCGAAGCACATGATTCCACGCTTTAAAGAAAGCACGTCCGATCTTGCCGTTAAAATTGGCGAGACCTTGGAAGCGGAAGACCGCCCGAAAAGGAAAGAGTGGCACTTAAACAGAAAAGCCGATGCAAAGACATCGGTGGCACAACATGGTGTTCATACTTCCGCCGTAGTTCTGCGCCCAAGAACCAACGAGCTACCGGTGCGGTTTGATGTGGCCCACGGCCGATTATCTTTGAGAAGCCACGTGAGAAGGGCTACAAACATCCGAAAGCCACCTACGAGGTTACATCAATGAGCGACTGTCGCAAGATGTTGGTGGACCTTTGAGCGGCATCAATATAATGCCATACTCCATGCTACGGCGTTTGGGGCGCTCCACCGCAGATCTGATCAAAACTAACGTCACGTTAAGCGACTTCAACGGCCAAACTTCAAAGCATAAAGCGTCTTGAGCGTGGATCGGCCGTAGGCGTAAAACCATCCCTACGTCATTCTTCATCGTGGGCGGCAAAAGCACCTACTGTCTTGCTAGGGAGAGATTGGATTCATGCTAGCTGCGCATTCCATCCACGATGCAGTGCCTATCTGAGTGGGATGGAGATGAGGTGGAGGTCATTCATGCGAGATGATTCGATCGAGATCTCCATAGTGGCATGAACATCTGGGAAGCGAAGACCAAGAGCCGATCTGCGAATCGGTCTAGGCGGTATGGCGCGTGAAGCTACAAAAAGCGGGTGAGGCTGGTCTTATCCACCGTCCCGACAGCAGTAGCAAAATCCACGATAAATGCGTACCGATCCACGTGATCGCCACAAAAATAGCGACAATCTTCGACAAAGCGAGATCATGTAGTCGTAGCGAGATTCCCGCCATTGTAAAACAATAAGGTGTAAACCGTCCGTGACTAATGCAATCAAGGGGCGATTCGGGCAATCGGCCCCAAATTATTTTGTTATCCTCACCTCTTTTTTGCCACCGTGTTTAGCATCGATTTGGTGTGGAAAGCTAGGGTATGGGTTTACGTCCACGATGAGCTAGAGGAGATCGACATCGGTCACGAGGATAAGCCACGACCAACATTTATCGGCAAAAAGTTAGATCCGAGTCTGCGGTCCGATGATAGCTCTGTTGAAAAATATCGGTGCCGCTGGGACAGGACTATCACAGAGATGCACAGGTTGAGCGAGGGCATCATTGAGCATCGACTCCCGCTTAAAAAAGGATTTCGGCCATTCCGGTAATACGACACGGCGATGACAGATGAAGGCGAAATTCAGAATAAATCAAGAAGGAGGTCGAGAAAATGTTGGCAAGTTAATCAGCCCATGCGGTATCTTGAGTGGATTTCTAGTATCGTACATGTCGAAAAAGGATGGCATTGGCGTGTTGCCATAGATTTTCGGGATCTCCAGAGCTACTCCAAAGGATGAGTATCCGATGCGATGTGAGACGTTAATCAACGCAGCTGGTCATAAGATCTTGAGCTTCATGGATGGCAATGCCTTAAGTTAAAACCAAATTTTATGGCGCGGAAGACATACACAAAATGCGTTCGAGTCCCGGAGTTCGGTGGGGTTGTTTGAATATGTAGTCATGACATTTGGATGAAGAATGGCGCCACGTACCAAAGAGCCATGAATTACATTTTCCATGATCGATCGGCAAGCTGGTGGAAATTTACATCGATGACGTGGTGTCAAGTGATGCTTGACAAGGACACTTGGACGATCTGCATAAATCTGGACCGAACAAGAAAATTCGGGCTATGGATGAATCCAAAGTGTGCCTTCGGTGACGCCGGTCAGTTCTTGGGTTCTTGGTCCATGAACGCGAATTGAGATCGGCATGAAAAGTCAGGAGGCAGTGCGAACAATGAAGCCACCTACCGCGAAGAAAGAACTGCAGTCTCTCATCGGCAAGATCAACTTCGTCAGAAGGTTCATCTCCAATCTGTCAGGAAGAATAGAGCCGTTCATGGGACTGGTGAAAATTCGTCGACGAGGAATTCGGGAAGCGAAGCAACAACGAGCCTTGACGAGATCAAAGAATATCGTGAAGCCGCGGTGTTGGTTCCGCCTGACGGATGAACCATTCTACATTTACTTGTCGATGGTGACCACGTCCATCGCCGATGGTGGTGCAAGTTTATGATGAAATGGGCGAGTTGTATTTTACATCGCGGAAGGATGTTGGATCTGAGAAACAAGGTATCACGAGATCGACAAGTTGTGCCTCTTTGTTTTTCACTGCACCAAGCTGCGTCACATCTTGCTATCGTAGAGATCGTCATCATATGCAAATCAGATGTCATAAAGCACATATCGGCTCCTATGTTGAAAGGCCGACCGGCAAATGGATGTTTGCGTTATCGAATTTGACATCGGTATCAACCAAAGCGGTTAAAGGTCGAGCATTGGCCGACCTTATCGCTGAAAGGATCAACACTAATATAGCGACCTTGTCTATCTGACGCGTGCTATGTTTTTCGATGGATCGGTTTGTGACGATGGGTGCGGCATCGGCATGCTACTCGTGTCGCCCGGGGCAACATTTTCCTTCTCCATCGGGTTATCACCTCGCACCAACAACGTCGCTGAGTATGAAGCGTCGCAAGGAATGGAGTTGCTCATGAAGCTGGAGCGAAGCGTGAAATTTTGGAGACTCCAAGTTGGTGATTTCTCAACTCACGGAGGAATACAAGTGTGAGAGCGAGTCGCTCTTCCCATTATGGCTACAATGCCGAGGTGATGGCAGTTCGGTACATCAACTTCACTGGATCCCGCGATCGCGAGAATCACCGAGGCGAATGATCTTGCACAATGGCTTTGCTACAAGGGCGTGAGAGGGCCGATGTTGAGTGCAGCCTGGAGATGACGATGGAGAGCCGATATCTTCAATTACTTGAAGGATTTGGCTCGGGGCACCTAAGCGGATAAGGTACAAGGCCATGAAGTATGTGCTTATCGGGGCGACATGTTTTATAGGACTCGGAGGGTTATTGCTCAAATGTCTCAGGGACAGCGAGGCATCGGCCCTACACGAGTACGAAAGGCGCTGTGGAACTCACCAATCGACTCACAAGATGAAATGGTTGATTAGGCGTCGTTTTTATTGGCCCACCATGCTTGAGGACTGCTTCAAGTACTACAAAGGGTGTCAAGCATGTCGAGATTTGGGAAAATTCAGATGGTACCACGTCGACAATGAACCCCATCATCAAACCTTGGCCATTCCGAGGTTGGGGCATGGATATGATTGGCAAGATCAATCCTCCATCAAGCAAAGGCCACATGTGGATTTTGGCCATTCTGATTATTTCACTAAATGGTGGAGGCTGTCCCGATGAAGTCGGTGAACTCAAAGGATGTTATCAATTTTGTGAAAAGAACATGTCATTCATAGATTAAAGATTCCCAAACCATCACGACGATGGAGGTTGGTCTTCATTTCTCACGAGTTTAGAACATTACAGCGAGGACACGGGGATTAAGCTAATTCGATCATCTCCATACTATGCTCAAGCAAATGGGCAAGTGAGCGTCAACTAGAGCCTTATCAAGGCGATCAAGAGGAAAGTCGTGAGCACCCTAGGCGTTGTACGAGGTTACATCGAGGCGTTATGGGCTTATCGCATGTCATGCCATGGGCGATAAAAACCTCGCCATACCATCTGGTCTATGGACAAGCCGTATTGCCTTGGGAAATTACAGCTGGATCGAGCGCGTCACTTTTGAGCGATCTAACAAGAAGAATATACAACCACGATGAGTGGCGGTGGAGGATTTAAGCGAGGCTCATTGTGGTCGCTTGAGAAAATCAAAGAGAACAAGGCCAAGGTAGCTCGTGCATATAACAAGAAAGTGAGACCAAAGGAGTTCCACGTTGGCGATCTGGTATGGGAAGGCTGTGTTGCCATTAGGGACTAAGGATGCAACATATGGTAAATGGTCTCCAAATTAGCACGGGCCATCAGGTCGTCGAGTTTTAAGAGAAGCGTACATGCTTGAGGAGGCGGGCGGCGTAAAATTCGATGGTACATCACGGACAACATCTCAAGAAATATTTCCCAAGCATGTGGGATGATAGGCAGTGAAATTTGGGCGATACATGAAATCGGCCAAATAAAAAGAAAATATATAGCGATGCAGTCATACGACTCTAGAGAGTTCAAGCGTTACAGGCGATGCAGTTCACATGGGCGAACTCTTGAAGAAATGCCTCGAAGGCGTGGAGGCGTCAACAGCAGCGATCCACCTCGGCAATCTCGGCCGTCATCGTCGTCCTTGCCCGTCACTAGTGCTTGTTCAGACGCGTATTCTGCGGATCGGTCTTCATTTGAGCTTTGAGGCTTTACCCCGTCTTGGGAGCGGGCGATGGATTCTTCCTTGTCGTGAATGAGCTGTTTAATCGCCGGACCTTCTCTTCAAGATCTTCCAACTCCTTTTCAAGGATGCGAGCTGGTGATGACAGAGGTGTCGGTTTGGCATCGAAGGGCGCCTTTCTCGTTGGCTGACGACATGCTGCGATATTGGCATTCGGTGGAAGTTGGAGCGCAGCGAATGATCCTCTCACGAGCTAACTTCACCCCTTGGCGCGTAGAAAGAGCGAGTTACAAGCGGCCAAAGCTTCAACAATGCTACTCGGGTTGGTCTTTTATTTCAGCGAACGCGCTCTTCACCTCCTCGGAACCCTCGATCAACTCTTGATCGGGGAGGACGGCGAGGGCTTTAAGGCTGGAATTGAGGTGGAACAACCCTGGCTCGTGGTTCATCAGCAGCAGAGGGTTGGTTCGATGGATTCGAGGATCGACGTCAGCAAAGCCTGAAATATCACAACTCGGCGAAAAGCGTCGATTATCGTCCAAACATGTAAGAATGAGCCTAAAAGCTAACGTACCTCTCCTAAGACCGAGGATAGCGAGATGAGGGACGATCGGCTTGTGTGGTTCTTTGGGCTTGGCCAAAGTGGTAGCCGTTTCATCACCTTGAGGATTGCTAGATCAAGCTTGGCTAAAACATCGACCTGACTTTCCCACTAGAAAGCGTCGTAGTTCGTTGCATGGAAGGTGTGGCGATGTAAATGTTAATGAATCGGCAGATAAAAAGAAGTAAGTGGTAAGAGCATGAAGGGTGATGATTTTCGAAACCTCCTGGCTCGACGAAGAAGCTTGCGGTCCTTTGCGAGCTCTCTTGGGACCTGACTGGCCCGCCTGGGTGCTTTCGAGGCGATGGGTTCAGAACCGACCTTTTCCTGGAAGCCGATGGTGGTGAATCTGGCTGGTTCGGTGTGATGGTCCTCTCAGAATCTGTTGGGCCTAGTTCCTCGATTGATGCAGTGTCCTCACTAGAGGTGTCTTGACGGAAGCTTGTAAAAAGGAGAACGATAAGCACGAGCATATGCGCAAAAATGGAAGAAGAAGGATCGACCAAAGCATGAATCAGCCTACATGTGAGCTTTCTGGAGAAGGGCTCCGGCGCTTCAGGGTCTTCCTGGCAGCTACCTTCCTCACCATCGTTCTTGTTTTTGTTGGAACTCGAGGGGCAGCTGACTTGGGAGTTGCTTGGTTCTTGGAAGCCGATTGTGGTGTTATCGGTACATTTACTGCTTCAATTATGACCTTTTTCAAAGGTGGCGAGTTTTTGCAGAAAAGAACCACAGGAGCTGGCGGAAAGATCTCGAAGGGGGAGCCATCACTGTGCGTAGGTTCAGGGCCATCTTGTTGCTGCAAATAGAAAGAGTGGGTTAGTAGAAGAATCATTTGTGAGCTGCATCAAGAAATTTACAAGTGGTGGTACCTGTTCCACGGGGATGTCATAGTCAGCATCGAGCTGTTTCAGCAACGGTCCCAGAGCTCTCCTGAAGGCGTGAGTCTTCCACATCGACCACCAGTCTTCAAAGCCATCGGTTAATGAGTCGAAGGTGAGGTGGTTGAAATTGGGATGGTCGGGCGTCAAAGAAGGAATAACACCTTTGGTGGTGAGAGGATCAGGTCGGCTACCTCTCTGTAAGGTGGTGGAGAAAAGAAATGGGGAGGTACTTGTCCAAGGCCAAATTGCCGAGCCACTACGATAAATTTGGTAGAATTCATACCCAGGCTTGATTATTCTGTTGGATGTACTCATGCCAACTGGAAGGAAACAGGGACGGATCACAGTGGAAAAGAGTTGCCGAGTGCTGGTGTCATCGGCAAAATTGTTTAGCCTCAAGGAGAGTGGGTTTTCAAAATGTTCCGATTCTTCCATGTAAGGAAAGAATATAGGATTGTCCAGGCCTTGAAAGAAAGTGCTGAACCACTTGGATGCCTCCTGAGGAGTCAGTTTGCTACCTGGAAGTCTATACAAAGCTTGGCCATAGCTGGTGCATCGGATCTGCTTCCCTTTTACATCTGGAAAGGTGCAACTCGCCAAAAGGGGGAAGTTTGGGATGTGGTTTTGAAAATACAGCTGAGCCCATAGCTGAATGAACCACCAAGGACCACCTGTTTTGGTTGCTTTATGCCGAGGAAACGGCTTGGACATCAAGCTGGAGATATCGATAGACCTCTCCAAAGAACAGTTTACCGATGCCAAGTTGAGTGCCTTTGGCGATTCGTGGGCCAAGAGAGATAATTCTTAGTTGGAGCAAGGAAGGCCCACGAGAATATGAAATGTTCCGGCCGAAGTTGAGAAAGGCTGTGTGTTCTTTCTGTAGCGGGCCCTTTGTTTTCATATGGCGTTGGAGGTAGGCACGGTTAAATGCGATGCTGTTTTAGAAAGGCGGTTTGTAGGGACCTTGAGTAGGTTTGAAAGCGAGAGAGCTGGGTGATGTAACATCAGACCGGTAATCATCACCACGTCTAACATAGTTGGTGACATTGGGCCATGGTAGGAACATGAAAGCGATTGAGCGTCGAGACTGAAGTAGCCGATGGTTTTAGAGAGGTTCTCGTGTTTCTCAAAGGAGACAATGACAAATGCAAGGCATCGGCTATTCCGTGGTTTCCCATTGGGATTGGTAAGCTCTAGCTACCCTCTTGAACCAAGAGACCCAATGTTCGAGTTAGGCCGGGCTGCATGGCAGTCGGCCCAAGAGTTGAATCTAGGTCTTGGCTTACGAAGGGATTCTGTTTGTAAGAAATCGGATGGGAGGACTAGATTACGTCTGAGGGGCCAAGGCAGGAGAAATTTGGGAGAGAAGGATGCGGCAGAATGTATGCGAAACCTAAAAATTTAATGGTGGAATAAGGCATTAATTCAGGTGTTAGCCATTAAATCTAGCATCGGCGTTGAGACTGCGAGGAGTAGGCGTACCTTGATGGCCAGGAGACCTCTGGGTTGGTGTTGGACGATTCCGCCATCTGGTTGCGGCGGAGGTGGATCTATGCGATTGGGGATCGAGGGTTCTTGTCATTTGAGCTCAATCTAGTCGATGGGCAATTGGAGATCTGGGTTAGCCTTTTTGAAGAGAATTCCACATGATTACCGATTTGAAACTGAAAAGTGGC